>JANAVB010041314.1:0-45616 GCA_029216955.1 Iris pallida | reverse complement strand
CGTTTGCCCCGTGTCCAGAATTGGACTTAAGGACAGGCAATCCTACCTAATTTGACTATTCTGAGAACATTGGTAATGTTTATTTTAGCATTTGGAGACTTCTGCATGTGTTGACTGATTGCGGCTCATTGAGTGGTATAGTATTATTGGTTTCTCCAGCTAAGGAGCTCAGGCAAGTGCACTTTATGATTGCTTTCGATTCATAGTAGTCTTTTCATTTCATGTCTATACATATATCTTGCTGCTTGTTGACACGCTCGTCACACGGAGTAGTCGGGAGGGGAAATATCTTAGTAGACATATGGACTACCCAGAACTATCCCATGAGTCTATTCGTGAATAATAGCAGCTGCACACGACACGTGCAGGGTGCCAGATTTACCCCCTAGCCGTTCACATATCGAAACAGATATTTCACACCACATGGGTAGTTGTCTTTTATTTTTTTCTTTTATTCTCCATCGTTCCATGTCATCAGTTATCTTCCAGTTTTTATCTCTCATATGTTATTTTCATGTCTTGTTAATTCTTTTGTGTTTTCATATTGTCGTCGGTTTGTGTACTTGTTCCATTACTGACTGGAAACCAATATTTTTCAGGTTTAGCCACAATCACTCTTAGCACTGGGAAGACATGGGTATGCTGAGGCCGACCTAGATAGCGGAACTAGTTGTCATTTTCATTAATTGTGAGAACTTTATATTTTCCTTTAAATATAAATCTTGTAAATGTTGTAATAAACTTAGAAATGTGAATGAGCAGCAAATATTATATTTTGTGATTTTGTGCGTTTATTTCTTGCGGGCTTGGCAGCGTTCTACCGCCGACTCTGCGGCGTAGGCTGGCTTGGACATGTCTCATATCCGGAAAAGCGGGTACGAGTCGTAATAAGTTTTTGTGGTGGCCCATGCAGGTCAGTCTTCGCAAATTATGCGAACTCGCGGTAGTACCATATATTAGTCGTACTGCTGCGAGCCTGCGCCCAGGAAATGCTCATTCACAATTAGGATTAAAACAATTTAGGAGAATAACTAGGACTAGGAGTCCCTTGTTCAAATTGACCGTTGGGTAGTTAAGGTTATTAGATAGGCCATACAATTTAGATAGCTTGCTAGATCCCTATAGGTACACTATTACTTTGATACGACAATGTGATCTAATGTTGATATACTATTCGCTTTGTATGTTAGACTTGCCTAGAATTAAGGCATTAATTTTGATAAACTGTTTAATTTTCTTTTGCTTTATTAGATATAAATCTTATATCATAAGTTAGAATTGCCTGTTTTAAATTCTATGTTGCTATAGGGAATTAGTTTAAATTTTCTGATTTGGTTAATTGTATACGAATCTCGAGGTAGATTGATTTGAGATTTTTCCTCAACCATAGAAATACATATAAAATAGATACTCGAATGTTTGTTTTTCTTTCGTCTTTAGTTAATTCCTCCATGTTAACTCTTTTGTTTTAGGTGTTGTGACTGACAGGACGAATAACTACACTTTATTTTTAGTCAACTTGTTGAATCTCTAGAAGCTCATGAATTTTTACGGTTATAGTTAAACGAATATTAGTTAACTCATAAAGTTTAGACAGCAGCGCACTGTCGTCAATTATTTGAGAGTGGAGAATGTGGGTTCACTGCAGCAAGCAGCGCACTAGCAAGGCACAACCCATAGAATTGAAATCCTTTCGAAGAATTGTAGGTTATGGAACATTGCTAAAACTATGTTCTCGTTGACCTCTTTAGATCTTAGATACCCTGTGTCAATATAGGATAGAGTACTTGATAGCTTATCACATCTGAATCACGGAACCAAGGGTTTACCACAGCCAGAGTATACAGGCGAGGTATAATTCTCGGTAGAATGACTTCATACGTGATTACAAGTTTAGGATACTATAGGGGGTAGGAAAGTGCCATGTGTGTCCCATAAGATCCAAAGCCAAAACTACTGAAAGATTCTGTAAGATTAGGTAGCATGTCTCCTAACCTAGCAATCCGTGGTCCTTGTGATCTATTAACATGGTAATTGACTAAAACTAATAGGTTTACTTAAAATATAGAATTCATAAGTCCTTAACCCATTAGTCGACCAAGACCCTATGGATAGAAGAAAGTAGAATGCCTATAAATAAGGACACCAGGTAAGGCTTTGATTCTCTCAACACTCAAATTACTTATTCCTCCTTCCAAAAATCTCGTATGCTTGTATTTTGACTATCTTGACCAACGCTGCTATTACAGCCTAGTTTTTGCAAGCTTACTCTTTTATCGAGCTTGATTCAAGACATATGTTTATTGGGGACGCCCGCTAACATATTGTCTAATCAGAATCATTGTATTACGGTCTGATCAACCGTGATGCATTTGGTTCGCTTTTCATCTAATTACACTACGTGGATTGAGATGTAGATGTCTCTAGGATCTCATCCGCGACTGCTTTGACAATTCTCATTGAATTATATATTCGCCTTTGAATCGTGTAATTGTATTCAGTGACATCTCTCTTGAACTCTTTATTATTTTTGTCTTTCACTGATTGGAAAGGCAAAACCTCGTAATTGATAGATGGATACCGAGTATCCCCATGACTATGGTGGTTGTATACGCAAGTGTAGCTACCATCGGCCAGCCCTGTGACAGGAACCTTGCCTTGAGTTACTCGTTCTCCTCTCGACCTTTAAACTAATATTGGGACCTTCTAGCCATCTGAATTTGAGGAACGATCCTTGACTTGACTTAATTGTATCTACCGTATCTCGTACGTCGTGCCTTATTCTTTATTAGCAAGAGTCGATGTACAATATCTGGACTTTGAAATTCTTTTAACCTAATTTTAAGGTGGGTAGCCTGTAAGCCCTAAAATTTTAGGATATATGAAGATTACCGATTGAACGAAATAATTTCTATAAGCTGATAGTTAGTGCCCCATGGACTCCCACTTTCCATTTAGATCATTTTGTGTCCCCGGTCGTGTCATTAATATTCGGAGCACGTGACCAGCTGTTACCTTCCAACAAATTTCATATGCAAAATCTAAACGAGTCCACCTTCATCTAGGTATATCATTTCCCACTCAAACCCATCCCCTTGTACTCTACTTTTGTGCTACGAGTTTCAGGTTAAAAGGACTAGCTATAACTCTTACCATAGTACCTGCCCGGTATACTTTTCGACTTCCTTTTGAGCCTCAACTTTGACTCAATTCCTTCGACCCAATATATGGTTGTGACATACTCGAACCCCACTATGCACATGCCACTAGTGTGCCACACAATTGAAGCCTCATGTGCTACTTAAACAGAAAAGTCACAGAAGGCATATTTTGGGCTTTAGGAACCTAGCTAACCAACCCGACTGACAACTAGCTCAACCACTAGGGTGGAAACCTATGCTAGGGTACCCTAACCTAGTAGAAATAGTTATCTTGGAATCTTGTTCAGTCCATATAGATTGAGATCCAAGGTTCATCCAACCAACGAGTGATATCCAAATAGGAAACCCATTAAGGCCCAGTAAAACCATCCAGACAAACCCCATAGTTGGTCTATAAAATCGAACTGTTTGAAATATGTCCCCATACCTATTATGTAGTCTCCACCCCTTAGAATGTGAATCCATTCGTAACCTTTATTCCATCTACCTGGAAGTCGAGATACGATCTTGTATTGCATTTATATTCCTTGCTCATGTGTTTAAATAACCATGGGAAAGATCACAATCTTGATTTCTCAAATTTTGTTCTATTATAGAACCTTGTTTGGAATTTCGAGAAACGGAATTTTCGTATTGCATGGATTGCAAGACCCTCTAGGAAATGAAGGCTTCTTCGATTTAGCAGTGGTGACTAGACTAGAGTAGCCAATCTAGCAAATAACACAATGGTTCGTAAATTTTCTTCCTATCTGTATTATTGGATACACTCTACCATTCTTGAAACTTCATATTACTCCCGATTATTCTTCTTATCATCCGGCCCTTCCTCGTGCAGAGCGATGAATGGTCAGACTTATTAGAATTTATCAATATTCATAGCTACTTGTGTAAATTTGCTTGTTAAGATTTTGGATTGCTTGATAGATAGGAGAGGATATAGGTGCCATATGCGGTAGATATGTATTGGTAGAAGTTTAGCAATCAGTTGGAAGATTATAAAGTTTTAGTGACATGAGATCCGATGGAGTAGTGTGACTAAAGGTGGGTAGAAGTCCTCGAGATTTCGTAATTACCAAATGACTAGAGAAGGATATAAACGATTTTTGAGAAATTAAATTTAAGGAGATTGAGGTTAAGGCAGACATCTTTTAGAAGTTTACGGAATAACTACGAATTAGAATTTCGATGACGAAATTATTTTAAGGTGGGTAGATTTGTAACCCCTCTTCCCAGAAATTTTGAAATATTTTTATTTTTATTTGAATGGTGAACTTTTAGAATTTTTATAAATATTAATTAGTTAACTTTATTTATGGAAAATTTTAATTTATAAGTTTTCTGGTTTTATTAAAATATATATATATATAAACTGCATAGTGTGAAAGTGTGTGTAGATTTTATGGAATATATATAAATATTGAGCTTATAGATTTTTAGGATTACAATTTAGTTTTTGTTTCAAAAATTGTTATTTCTATTATTACTTTCATTTAATATATAATTGCAGTATTCATATTAATACTAGCGTTATCTTTTATTTAATATTTTATCTAATAGCCTTGTTATAATCTTATTAGGTAAATTGTACAAAATATTTATTAAAATATATATTTTGGGTTTAATATTCTTTCCTTGAACCAAGCAGAAGTTCCCTCAATTTCTGATTTAACATCCAATTCGATTTTATTGTAAAATTGGATTAGTAGAATAGGAGACCAGTTACCATAATATCATAGACTCAAATTTCAGTCTTACTTATTGTTTATTTGTTGTTGTAAACTGCTTTTAACATCCAAACCCCTTTTCTTTTTGAAAATTGAGTTGGCTGAATGGGATATCTGTTGCCACTTGCCATTCAATTCAGTTTTAATTTTGAGCGAACAGCTTAAGCGGCCAAACACCTCACAGACCCGAGCAGTGAATCCACCTACCCGAACCAGCAAACTAGCTTTCAACCCGCAGGCCGAGAACCTCCAACCCGAGCAGCAGGGGCCGACCCCTGTTATACAAGCGAATAGTATAAATAGCGTTCGAGTTCGCGAGGGAGGTTTAACAAGGCAACCCTAACCCGAAGGCACCGCCACCACCTTACGTACCCCCTAGCGACCCCCTCTGTGTGCGCGCGCCACCACGCGCATTCGTCGGCCGACCAGAGCGGCCTACGACAGCGTCGATGCATGCGCACGGATCCAAGCGTGCCAGCAGCAAGTACTGCGAGGGGGCTACTTTCACATCGACATATCGTCGCGGATAATGGATAGCTTCACAAGCGACTTGCTCGGGTATGTTCGCAACATGAACACCCACTTTTCCTTTCAAAAACTTCGAAATTAGACGCCCTATATTGTCCGTTAAATCGACACGAACTCGACCGAAAACCTGTCCAAAAACAGAATATTTGACAGTCCTTGAACCCATGTTGGAGGATCAATCCCGATCAATCCAGCGACCATTTTGGTAAACCCTCTGAACAGACTTGAAGACAACATATAGGGCTTCATAACCTAATTTGTAGTTTCGAATTTTATCAACTATGTGCAAAGAAATCAACTTTCAAAGTTTAACAAAAATCTCTTTTCAAAATATAGAAAATAGAAAAAATCTTTCGACTCGACGTGCGTCCCGCCAATCGGGGCGACGTGGTCGCGAACCGAAGGCATCGAAAGGTGCGTAATGGTTCGTGGTCGTGTGGGATTTGACGGAATTCAAATTGGTCGCGTGTGCGCGACGAATTTGATGCGTATCCGTCGAAATTTATCGTATCGGCCTCTGTGCAAGTTTTCCAATTACTTTGTGCACGCTAGCCAGATCGAGACAAAACTTGCGCCAATAGGACCGTATAATTTTTTTGGTCCTGTATTCCAAGTTTGGTCCAATTCTGAGACAGTTGAATCGTACGCCGTTTTGCGGGCCCCACGGTCCGACTCAACAGGCAATTTTGTGCACGGCCCGCCGGAATCCAACTTTGGACATACGGTTGGGTTTGTATCGGAAAACCGGATCCGTAGACATGTAGTTTGACGACTTTAGAGACCATTGACTCTGGCACGCTTTTCGGTGCAAAGCGGGTCCAACGGTGGACACCGTTTTGACCCGAAATTACCGTTTTGCCCCTGTGTCCAGAATTGGACTTAAGGATAGGCAATCCTAGCTAATTTGACTATTCTGAGAACATTGGTAATATTTATTTCAGCATCTGGAGACTTCTGCATGTGTTGACTGATTGTGGCTCATTGAGTGGTATAGTATTATTGGTTTCTCCAGCTAAGGACCTCAGGCAAGTGCACTTTCTAATTGCTTTCGATTTATAGTAGTCTTTTCATTTCATGTCTATACATATATCTTGCTACTTGTTGACATGCTCGTCATACGGAGTAGTCGGAAGGGGAAATATCTTAGTAGACATGTGGACTACCCAGAACTATCCCATGAGTCAATTCGTGAATAATAGCAGCTGCACACGATACGTGCAGGGTGCCGAATTTACCCCCTAGTCGTTCACATGTCGAAACAGATATTTCACACCACATGGGTAGTTATCTTTTTATTTTTCCTTTTATTCTCCATCGTGCCATGTCATCAGTTATCTTCCAGTTTTTATCTCTCATATGTTATTTTCATGTCTTGTTAATTCTATTGTGTTTTTGTATTGTCGTCGGTTTGTGTACTTGTTCCATTCCTGACTGGAAGCCAACATTTTTCAGGTTTAGCAGCAATCACTCTTATCACTGGGAAGACATGGGTATGCTGAGGCTGACCTAGATAGCGGAACTAGTTGTCATTTTCATTAATTGTGAGAACTTTGTATTTTCCTTTAAATGTAAATCTTGTAAATGTTGTAATAAACTTAGAAATGTGAATGAGCAGCAAATATTATATTTTATGATTTTGAGCATTTATTTCTTGCGGGCTTGACAGCGTTCTACCGCCGACTCTGCGGCGTAGGCTGGCTTGGATACGTCTCGTATCCGGAAAAGTGGGTGCGGGTCGTGACAATTGATGTGTGCCAAACTCTTAGTAATTTTTTTATCTCCTTTTGGTATGCAATTATGCTAGCATTAATTTTTAGCTACTGCTTTACTCATAAAAAGTGTCTGTGAAATCTTTTTATTTTTTTGTATATTATCTCTACGTTTTTTCAATATTTGTTACTTATGCATGAATTGTGGATGTGCTTATCTCTTTACAATTATTTTGCTAAGTGACAACGGGGGAGAAAATGATCTAACATCTTTTTCAGGTTAACTTTTATCAAAAGAAGACAGTTCCAAATGAAGAAGAATATTTTGATTTTTTTTCAAATCAAGATTAGGATGTTATATCGGTCAAGATTTGTCAATTATCAAAAAGGGGGAGATTACTGGCCCATTGGTCATGGTTGTACTCGATTTTAATAATTGATTAACCCTGTCTCGATATAAGGGCTACTTAGACAAACTGCTACAACTGCTACTGCTACTGTTAAAGACTTGGAGTCATGTTTGTCATTGCATCTGTATTTTTATTTATTTAATGTATTTTTCATACATTATTGAGTCTAGAAAATACAATGTACACCGAGTCGTATTGGCAAATAGGCTACCCAAAAATATTTTCCAAAATACCCATTTGTTTTTAAAACTAGCCCAACACCAAAAACCCAATTCCTAACTGCTTGTACATTCAAAAGCCCGAAGCCCAAACCTGAGTTTCAAAACCCAAAATCACCCATTCTGTATCAACAGAACTCTGGGCAAATTCTTTCCGAATTTGGCCCGAGTTCGGTTGGTGGAATGTTACATTTTGAACCCAGTCTTCCCGCAGTTACGGATGTAATGGCTATTTGCCGAGATTCTATCAAAGAATTCTGCCGAATTTTGCCTGAATTCTTCCTTTGGAAATCCTATAAATAGAGAAGAATTTCAACCATTTCAAAACACTAATTCACTTTCTTATCTCTTCTCTCTAAGCTTACTACATTCTTCCAAAGCCTTCTAAGCTTTCATTTTCAAATCCCTAGCCAGTTACAATCCTCCAATCAATTTGCTAGTGCAGTACAGTCTAGAAGTTCAGAGTGATTGTAATCAAGAGACTTGACAAAAAGTAAGACACTTCACAATTGAAGTTGGTCAAGTGCTTAGCTCATATTTGTAGAAGTTACAAGGACTTCGTATGATAACTTGCAGTTTTCCATAGTGGATTTCAACCGGGAGATAGAGTTCTCTTGACTGGATTAGTCCTTACAAAAGGGAGACCAGTATACATCGATGTGTTTGTATTTGCTATCTGCCCTTTACTTTTATATTTTCATATCTGTGATATATTTCTGTTATCTTGCTACTAACATTTTTTAATAGCTAATATTCTGCTGCCTACTCTATCCACCCCCTCTAGCGTATATTGCTTTAGATTTCGATCTTATAATTGGTATCAGAACGGGTTATACAGGTAAAGTGAGGTAACATCGTTATTATTTTCTTTATATAACTGTTGTTACATATATCACTATATCACATATGGAAACTATGAAATTCATAAGTGAAGGCTAAGCCACAAACAGACATCCACTGTTTGATGGTACTAACTACACTTACTGGAAAACACGTATGAATTTTTTCTTAAAATCTCTAGATTTTGACCTATGGTCCATTGTAGTTGATGGCTATAAAAAGCCTTCCCATGTTCTTATTGACGAAGAATTGATTGAAAAAACACATGACAAGTACGCTGACTTTGAAAAAAAAGAGGTCAGTCTTGACGTATGTTCTATTAATGCTTTATTCTGTGCTTTAGACAAGACTAAATTCACCAGGGTGTCTACATGCACAACATCCGATAAAGTGTAGAAACTTTTCGAAGTTACACATGAAGGCACGACGCAAGTCATGGAATCTAAGATCAGTAGACTTACTCAAGAGTATGAGGCATTCAAGATGAAGCCAAACGAATCCGTTACACAAATGTTCACAAGATTTCTGGATATTGTAATCCTTTGTCCTCCTTAGGCAAGGAATACAATAATCATAAGAAGATTCGCAAGCGGCTGCGAGCTCTCATAAAGAACTAGATTCCGAAGGCAACAACAATTATTGAAGAAAATGACCTCACTACCATGTCTCGTGAAATTCTCATGGGAAAGCTTCTCACTCACGAGCTGGAACTTTAAGGCTTTGAAGACGCTGCACGAAAGGAGAAATCAATTACCCTCAAAGCTCAACACAAAATGACTGTCGAAGAAGATTCTGACGATAGTGACTCCGACACTCAGGATCAAGCTCGCCTAGTGAAGAAGTTCAAGAACTTCATGAGATTCAACCAAAGAACAAAGGAACACAATAGCAACAATAAAGAAGATCTAATTTGCTACGGTTGCAAGAAGAAATGACACATCGAGAAGGACTATCTGATAGCATCATCGTCAACCAAGAAAGGCAATAAATATGAAAATAGTTGCTTGAAGAAATCTACTTCTAGAAGATTTGCCAACACCAGCGACTCAGAAGATAAACTATTAGACGATGCTGCAAATGTATGCTTGATGGCATATGATCAGGTAAACTCAAATTCTCTGTTTGATACATATGATGATTTTATCTTTGAGCAATTAGGTGAAGCCTTTAGTGACCTCTTAAATGACCACAAAAAGCTGCTTAGCAAGTATCAAAACTCTAAAAGGTACTAAAAGAGTACAAAGGTGAATTAGGAAGACTTACCAACTTACTAGCTGAGATTAGAAGTAATGTAAATCCTAGTAAGATAAGTGAGCTTTCTTCTGTCAATTTGTAATTATACGCAACTACACGATTATCCGAAGAAAAAGATAAGACTATTGCTAAACTTGAGGAAGACATACTTAAAGAGAAGAAGAGCCATCAGTATGCACTAGTCAGAAATGATGCACTCACTGCTGACTACAATACACTTTATGACACCTCCAAAAAGTTAAAAATTAGGCTAGGAAAACAGCCTGAAGTTGCTGCTTCCAACCCTAACATATGTCAATTACCGAAACATCGGAACACAGTCAAACCCAATACTGTCAGACCAAACATAGCCAAACCTTTGCCCAAGAAGACTAATCGACATGCATTCTACTACAAGTATACAACTAGAAAACCAATACCTACCAATCATGCACAACATGCTGCACCTAACACTCATCATGCTAGATGTCCCTATTGTGGCACCATTAGTCATATCTCTCCTGCATGTAGAGTAAGAACGCTAGTTGATTTGAATATATGTGTATGGATACCAAAGAATAACATATCCGGACCCTACAAGAAATAGGTACCAAAAGTTTTATCTGCAAATTTTTTTGTAGGTGGAACACCGTACTCATGCTAGAAGCAAGTGGATTCTCGATTGCGATAGCTCATGACACATGACTGGTGATGCTTCTCTATTCGCAATACTGTCAAAGAAGAAAGAAGGATATGTCTCGTTCGGTAATAACTTTAAAGGGTATTTATTTGGTATCGACAATATTGGTAAGGCTCATAACCATGTGATTAAAGATTATGTCTAGTAACTGAGTTAAAACATTACCTACTCAGTATAAGCCATTTAGCTGACAATAGTTATGGTATTAACTTTGTCAAAGAAAAATGTATTATAGGTGATAGTTTAATTGGTAGTACTATCTTTAAAGGTATTAGGGAAGATAATATATATGTTTTTTATTTGTTGGAATATGCTAAAAAAGAAGGTAGATGCTTACTAGCCAAGAACGATGAAAGTCAACTATGGCACATGAGAATCGGTCATGCAAACATAGATACAATTTCAAGTTTATCAAAGAAGAAACTGGTACAAGGCTTACTGAAAATTGTTTTCAAGAAGGATACGGTATGTAGTGAATGTGAAAAGAACAAAGCTACCCGATCCACATTTAAGTCCAAGAACGATGCAAGTACCACTAGACCTCTATACTCTACAATTACTGCATATGGATTTATTTGGGCCTAGTAGAATTGCTAGCCTAGGTGGTAAGTTATATGCATTTGTAATAGTAGATGACTTTTCTAGATACACGTGGGTATACTTTCTCGCACGCAAGAATGATGCACTATCTAAATTCGTCTCATTTTACAAGAAATTCCAAAATGAGAAAGGATTCATGATAATTCATATTCGAAGTGATCATGACGGCAAATTCAAGAATACAGAGTTTGAGAAATTCTATGACACATAGATATTTACACGAGTTCTCTTTTCCTAGAACTCTACAACAAAATGGAGTTGTGGAACGTAGGAATAGAACTCCATCTGAAATGGCCAGGGTAATGTTAAACCATTTAGTCTGCCCAAATATTTTTGGGCAGAAGCTGTCAATACAACTTGTTATGTTCTCAATTGGGTTCTAATTTGACATAAATCGAAGAAGACTCCCTATGAGTTATGGTTTGATAGAACACCCATAATTTCTTATTTCAAAATCTAAATACTAAAGATAATCTGGGTAAATTTGATGAAAAGGCCGATGAAGGTATCTTTTAGGTTATGTGTCAAAAAGAAAAGTGTACGAGTCTTCAACAAAAGGACAATGATCATCGAATAATAAATAAACGTCACTTTTGATGAGTTAAATCAACAGATGATCGGCGATGATGATGATGAAGACATCAATACACTAAGCAAGGCACCTACAGAACCTAAAATTGAAACCAACTACCTTGAGAGTCTGCTAAAAAAGATAAAGTTTATGGCTGACCACACCAAGGACTTGGGAATAGTTAAGATCACCAAGGGTATAAGTACTCATTCCTCGACCAGAGATATTGCTTCTTGTGTTGCAATAATTTCACAACTAGAACCTAAGACTATTGATGAAGCATGTAGTGATAATTACTGGTTAGATGTTATGCAAGAGAAATTAAACTAATTTGAACGGAATCAAGTTTGAGAACTTGTTCCCAAGCCCATTGATCGTCCGGTCATTGGCACCCACTTGGTATTCCGAAATTAATTAAATGAGAATGGTTTAGTCACTCGTAACAAGGCTCGACTCGTAGCTCAAGGATACAACCAAGAGGAAGGTATCGACTGTGATGAGACCTATGTCCCAATTGTGAGATTAGAATCCATTCGCATGTTATATGCATTTGCATATTTTCATAACTTTAAACTTTTTTAAATGAATGTAAATAGCGCATTTCTTAATGGTTGTTTTATAAAAGAAGAAGTCTATGTAGCTCAACCTCCAGGTTTCACTGCTTTCAAAAACCCTGATTATGTATTTATTTTGAAGAAAGCCTTATAAGGTTTGAAATAAGCCCCTTATGCTTGGTACGACTCTTTTCTACTGGATAATGGTTTTTCAAAAGGCAAGGTTGATACTACATTTTTTATAAAGTCTTTTAATGGTAATTTACTTTTAATTCAGATATACATTGGTGATATTTTCTTTGGATCTACTGATGAATCTCTCTGTCAAGAATTCTCTAAGTGTATGCAGAATTAGTTTGAGATGAACATGATGGGAGAACTCAAATTCTTCCTTAGATTATAAATCAAACAAACCAACAATGGGACGTTCATCAATCAAGCTAAGTACATAAAAGATTTGGTAAATAAGTTCAATCTGGAATCCGTCAAACCTCTTGGCACTCCAATGGGAACTTCAACCAAGCTTGATATAGATGAACAAGGCAAACCAGTCGACATAAGTAAGTATCAAGGATTGATTGATAGTTTACTTTATTTAACTGCTAGTCGCCCTGATATAATGTTTAGTGTTTGATTGTTTGCAAGATTTCAAGCTAACCCTAAGGAATCACACCTGTGTGCAGTTAAGCGTATCTTTTGATAATTTAAATGTACTTTTTTTATTGGCTTATGGTATCCAAACCACATCCTTTGACCTAACCGATTACTCGAATGCTGATTTCGGGTTTTGAACTCAAGTTTTAAGCCTTGGGCTTTCGAATGTTCAAGTAGTTAGGAATTGGATTTTTGGTGTTGGCCTAGTTTTAAAAATAAATATGTATTTTTGAAAATATTTTTTGGGTAGCCTATTTTCCATTACAACTCGGTGTATATTGTATTTCCTAGACTGAATAAAGTATGAAAAATACATGGAATAAATGAAAATACAGATGCAAGAACAAACACGACTCCAAGTCTTGAACGGTAGCAGTAGCAGTTGTAGCACTTCGTCCAAGTAGCCCTTATATCAAGACAAGATTAGATCAATTATCAAAATCAGGTTCGACCATAACCAATGGGCCAATACGGACATCGGTACAAGGCGTCGAAGTCAGCACAACACAAATTGATCAAATTTGTGAGACACAACAGGTATGCCAAGTTGTAACTATGTTTTCACCACTTCTAGACATCAAAACTTTGTGGCACCAAAATTACTGTGTTCCCTAATGTGACTACTACATTCATATAAAATTTTATGTCAAAATTCTTTCTAGATTGGTCGGGACACATGTTTTACCAAAGTGCGTCCAGAATCAACACTGTTCATTGTGGAACAGATTTGGACTATATAACTTCTCTTTTACCATTGATATTATATATGAAATGGCCTCGATTACCTACAATTCCCGTCCAATAAGTTTTTCATAATTTTTCTATTTTAATGCTTGAATCATTCGATCTTGGAAGGACTAAATTTTGCTGTAAAATAGACTAATGATATTACCATCTTGTGAGACCAAACATATTTTTGTGTGCAACCAATGCTCCATATTATTGATCCTCGACTCATGATCATGAATATTTGTCATTTTAGATAATTGTTTACCACTTATTTCATAATTTAAAGTTATTTTATTCATGGTTAAACAGGTTCTAATAACGTTGATTTATCAATATGGAAGTTATTTTGATCATGAAATAAATTTTAAATGATTTCTAAATAGTTTGTATGCAATATTAAAAATATAATATTTATTTCTAGAATATTAATGATATATTTTATAATTAAAATTTTATATATATATATATAATGACATGTTAGCCATAATAGGAATATTATGACATGTTATGTTATTATAACTAATATATAGTAGATAACCCTACTTAGTATGTATACATAGATATGTCAATAATACTAATAATGTTAGAATGGTTATTAATATTAGTTGTATAAATTTATAGGAGTTCGTGAGACCGTGACTACGGAGGGTGACGTCGAATCGATACTTTATTCCTTTGCTATAAATCTCAGCAAAATACGGTGCCATTGTGATCTTATTTTATTTTCTGTTATACATGGACGTGTTATTGTTTGTTAGGATTGCACGTGTTAGGAGAATGTCCAAGTATGACTTGCGTGCCGTAGTGGGGGTGTGTGTGACCTCGTATGCTAGTAGACTTCCTCGTGTTGAAGTTGTTTTCCAACGACTTCTATGACTAAACACGTCTCATGACGCGGCTCTTTGATTGAGTTACATTGTGTTGGCACGGGCTTACACACTTATCGGTACGAGCGGTTCATGTGTCGGTTCATATAGAACTAGTGTGAGTCTAGCTAGTGACTTGCATTGAGATATGTAATATTCGAGTCATGGATATGACTGGTGCAAGACATGGGCGGGGAAGACTATTAGTAGGCTATGAGATAGCCACTTTTAGCCTCATAGTTGGGCGACTATGGGTTAACAGTTTTTCGGTTATGGGTGTACTGCTAGAGTATATATCCTGCATCGGCTGCTGACCGTGCATCAGAACATGGTCGGGAGGTATGCTAATATATACGTAAGCCTCTAGTAGATGCTATGCTTTATTCCTTTACCAACTCATACGTACCGAAGTAGTCCTCGACATGCATACACTTAGATGGTTAGTATCCCTTGTCATTTTTATTCATGTTCGTGTATATTACTTTTACTGTTCATATTGTGGCTAGCTGTTATATCTTGTTACATTCCTCTGAGGACCTAGTGATCTCTTCAAGTTATTGTCGAGCTTATAGTATAGACAGGTGGATGGCAGGTGTTCGGCTGTAAGTTTTAGGTATTACTTGTAGTGTTTATCATTTTCTTGTGCTTTCTATTTCCATTCCTGTTATACCATGCTTATTAGCCTAGTTTTGCAAACTTATATTATTCTCGAGTTTGCTCGGATAGGACGGCCGACTATAGTACATGTTGTTTATTCTTATTTCATTTACTTACATGTGGATTGAGATATAGTTAAGATAGCATAGTTTAGTGCACTTCTTCAGCGTGGTATGTCTAACATAAGTCTATTAAATTGGGAACTTATTCTAGATTGTATTAGCTATAGCATCCTTGTGTTCCTAGTCTTATATATTTTGGAACTGGGGCGTGACAGGTGTTCTGGAATATACAACTAAAATATTCATCAACCAACTGATCCAGAAGAAATTATTTTAGTGCTCTAAGATTGGTGAACTGGAATCACAGCAAAACATATTGGAATGAGATGACAGAGGAGGTTCTGCATAGATACAAGAGGATCTTCAAAGAATAAGGCTTATATTATGCCATCAGAACCACTTGTTATGGCTTAAAAATGAATAACCATATATTCGTTGCACTTGGGGAGATGTACGACCAGTATACTGGTACCTTCTTCACTCCCGTAGGAGAGATAGGCTTGGCTTTGCATGAGATGTACAAAATCTCAAAGCTTCTATGGGGTAATGAGCCACATGAAGAATATACCCCAACTGACAAAAAACTGACCACCCTCGAGAAGAGTAACTCGAAGATGGCAATAATCTATAAAGAATTATTACTCCACCACAGAATATGCCATAAATCTACAAAAGGGGGAAGACTGAAGATGTCAATCCTCATACTAATATTGGATGGCCTATCTCTTTAAGTACCAAAATCAGAACCCTGAGCAGGTTCACTTCATTATTTCTTCTCCTATAACGAAAGAAAAAGTCAGAGATGTGATGAAGGAGAATAAAAAGAAAATCTTTGTGGGAGATGGTAACTGTTAGCCCCTATTTCTACCAAGCCCTTCGTCCTTTGTTTGACAAAGTGGTTGTGGCAGAGTTTTTGATGATCTGGCTGTGGAACTGCATAGTCTTCAGAGATGCTAGGGCCATCGAGAAGTTAAACTGAAGCATCATCTTTTTGAACATGAAATTAGTCTTTGACCATAAACTAGACTTGCTTTTAGCTATGGTCTGTAGTATCCAAAAAGGCTTGCGAGGGTTTATGACCACGGTGATGGAACTGGGGATTCACGGGACCCTTACTTTGGTGTGCGTATTGATCGATAGAAAGTCAAACAGATTTAATACGTGTTCTGACCCTTCATAGGCGAAAACTAGGGTTCACGAATTATACCTGCGACGGGAAGAAGACAATTAGTTCCTGGCAATCTTGAGCGAACGACCCCAAGATCTACTGTACGTATTCCTTCCTCGAGTTGGACGTCGTATGGGCAACGATCTTCCCACCTTTTTTTCTCCTTGGCAGTCCTCTCTTTCTCTTCTTACGTGAATCTCGAATTTAGAGAAAGCTTCAGATTTCTGATCAGTAATTTGGCGGCCAGAGAATAGAGGATATATATAGGCTACGGCAGGGACCATGAGAAGAAATTAGGGTTAGGCCTCCTAACGGATCTGGATATCCCGTGTTCAGCCCGAACACACAATCCAGGCCCATTAATAATAGGTCGGTCCACTAATGAGCTATTGTTGCACTACCTTCCTAATCCCAAATTATATTTGTGGGCTCCTTTTATTATATGCTCGTTTGGCTCCCCATGTTAAGATATCGAATGTTCGTCGATCAAATTAAGTTACTGACAACTATATTGATTCGACATCTTTTATCCTTAAGTAGTACTGCTCAACTTTATTTGTCATGTCGGATGTAATCTACCTGCAGGGTTTACATGACAATCCATATGAGCTCCTTAAGGGGACATCATCAACCCGATGTATTGGGATATGGATTCCATTTATAATCAACAACCCATCATACATACAATGTTATTACCCAATTCATAGAGGTTGTTGACCCATAATGAATCTCACTCTTTCATGAGTCAAAGTAATGCATATTGCATACACATGTATGTTATTATATCCGGGTTAAGAGCACAAGCATCCATAATAACAGAGGTGTTTGTTCACTTATGTAGTCAGTACAAAGAGAACAACCTCAAGTGATCTTGTTCAATACACACAAAGTGTACTATTGTAAACCTAAGATATACTAATACCATATTACACTACAACCTTTCCAATAGATTGTCCAAGTCCATCTAGGTTGTGAACTATTTATATGCTCCATAGGGAACTGATGATAAGATCTTCTGTGTGACACCACACACCATATTATCTACAATATAGAATATCAGACATTTGCATTAACACTTACAACAAATACAATATACAAACATTTGTCCATATGATTCTCATTCAAAATTTAAGGAAATAAGGTTACTACAAAAGTGATGCTTTTAGTATATAACCCTAACACACGGTATTGTATTACAAAAAATATAGAGAATTCGAACGGAGCTGCCGTTCCATTATTTAATGTTCTAGATTATCCTTCACTATCCCAAGTTAATGGCTCCAGGGGTGAAGTCGGGCACCTTAGAAGGAGATGGTATCCTCCGACAATACCAAGGCAACAACTGGACTTACACCAAAATGGTATATTGTCGTAAAGTGATAAGATACTCGGACGGATATGACTTCGTCAAAACTGTTCCAAAATTCCTAGGCTATAATAATTGTGGTGAATTGAAGGAAGAAGGAATAGGCTTCGTCTTAAGTTTACCAAAGTAGCATTCTGTTGGCTCTAATTTATTCGGCCTTCGTACCTAGTATATCGATCGAAGGTGGACGTTTTCCTAGAACCCTATCTGCACATCCGCTTTGCTTGCCCATTCGACTACAATCAATTGTTTCTAGAGAATGCTAGCTCCTGCCTTTGATATGAAGGTATTCTAGTCGATCATGTCTGAAAGTGGAGGTACTATAATACAGAAGAAATTGTTGCCACACTCTTCTTGCTAGTCAAAACTGAAGAAGCCCATATGCTTTATGCTGTCGGGAAATTTTACTGCTCCATAAACTCTTCTCTAACAAAATACAATTGAGAGTTAAACTTTATCAGAGGCATTGGGCTGAAGGGATCTGCCGATGGTATTCATAAATCCCGAGAGATATTTTACTGGATAAAAGGGGTAAAAAAATAGAAAACAGCTGCAGATCCCGAGATAGAGGGTTCGTCAGATGAACTGCCAAAAACTGCTTTCAAGATTCAAAATAGGAAGAAAAAAACCTCCCCTCCACCTAAAAAGCCAAAAGTGGCTAAGGAAGCAGCCAAGGCTAAGATTAGCCTTCAAAAGAAGGTTGTTCACATGCCTTCATTAGTGTAATAACCCGGGGAGCGTGTTCATCCCATCTCCAAAGTAGAGCCCAGTTCTAGATGCCATAGGAGAGAACTTATTGGCAATTGCTTTTATTCTGGTAGTTGAGCCTTCTTCTACCTTGTATGGGGTGACATCCCCAAGAAGATCTTCCCGAATAACATCTTCCCGACCGGACAGCAGAGATGTAGATGTCGTAGGTTCACCTCTTGGAGTAACTTGTCGGACCCTCCAAGCCTGTCGAGGAGGATGAATCATCTGAAGACTAGGACAATGATGCTGATGATCAGCCCCAAGTAAGTCAGAGGACATTAGTAGAAGGTGTCTCCGCCTTTGAAAATATCAATTTGGATGGATAATCTTGCTAATACTGAAGCAAGTATATTGGGTTTGAATGCGTAGCGGTGCCTACCAAAAGCGGGCCACGGAAGGACCATGTAGGAACTGTTGTTATGGAAAAAGAGGCTCGGAGCACTTTTGGGACAGTCAAAATATCATCGTCCTCACCAGTAAAACCCCTGGCTGTTGAACAAGCAACCCATAGCACCTTCGAGACTATCGTGCCAATATCATTGTCTGCACCCAGTTTCTCCAGCAAACTCGAAGATCCTCCCAAGTTTGTAGAGGATGCTGGGATGAAGGAAACCTCTATTACATAGATGAATGAAGAGGTTACTACTACTGAACAAACCCAAGAGACCGTTGCAAAGATTGTATCGAAAACATCAGAGGAGCCCACTGAAATAATTACCTCGACTGTTAGAGAACAACCGGTTATTACTACACCAACTGTCACTGCAAGTATGGATTTTACGAACGAGCTTAATCTTCATTCATTCTTTGTTTCAGTATAATAGTTTTTCTTTTGAATAACAGTTGTGGAGGTCAATCTTGCTCTTGTATCTGTGGCACAAGCTCAAACAGGTGCTGTGCCGATGATGCCATTAACAAGAGCTCACCCGGATGACATGACAAGAATTCTTGTGCAGAGCTTTTATTCCTTTTTCGAGAAAGGGATTCAGGGTAATTGAGAGGAATATCCCCTTTGCTCAGACCAAGAAGCCATCCACCTTTATGATCGAAGTGCTTGAAGCCTTCCCAAGTCATGAAGCCATAGCTATAAAGCTAAGAATGTTGCTTAAAACCATCGAGCATAGCATCAACGATCTTGGGATAGCACAAAGGCATGACCTCAAGATGATCGTATCTGATAAGTACTCCCGATTGACAAACGCGGTCTATAAAGAGTAGTCACCTTCAAAAATAAGAAAATCCTTGATGAACATGTATAAAAAAATGAGTGAGGTGTATGACTATCTCAACAGTTCAGCCATACATAGTGCAATTCTTCAAGAAGAATACGCAGAGCAGATGTGTTTAATCACGAAACAAATCAGGGAACTACAAGAGGCTTATGCCAAAGCAGAGTCAAAGTTAGCCAAGGTCACTGAAGAGCATAAGATATTTGCCGCCCGGCTAATGCAGTGAAGATGTCTTCTGAATGAGTGGAGCAAGAAATTATTGACTTGGAAATTAGCACATTGCTCTGACACGGTTCAAAGATGAAACTGTTCGACAAGCTGAAGCAGAGGATTATAGATCTTTGTAAAATGCCCGATAATCTATAAAACTCTGTAATTTTCTTTTTTTTATTAAGTGGACTTATTGCCCTTGGTATGCTAGACTACGTATAGATAATAAACTAAAATGACCTGTAAATGTATTATGGACGTGATAAGTGGCTTTTTAGTAGACCTACTACTTATGGCACACCAAACTAGGTACAAGTAATAAAATAGAATTAGGAACTATTTATCAAAGGTAAATATGGACGTGATATATATTCCTGTTTAAATTCGCTCAGAGGTAATATGGACTTGGCAAATTCACTGAACTCCACAGAAAACAAATTCTAAAGAATAATTCAGAGGTAATATGGACATGAACATTCTTTTAAAGTAGATTATTTTGATTCCAGCTAGGAAATGAAAATAAGATGCCTTTAAAGCAACCGGGCTTTAAATGATAGATTTTATAATATAGGAAAATGAAATTAATAATCTTTTACATGAAAAGTTTCGTAAGATTCGAGGGCAATTGTACTGGAGAATTTTGAGGACCCATTATCTATGGTGTACTCAGGACTTCTAATTACAAATAAAGGTTCGAATAAAGAAAACGTTCTGCTTGGGGAGTTATAACAGATTACAAAATTATTGTGAAAGTCTACAAATATCAAGCTGTGTATTTATATAAAATACTCAACAGTTCCAACTTGTATATTATTGGTAGTATTTCTTCAAAAATTTGCCATTGATTGGCGTTATCAACAAATCTTCATTTTGCTTTGCGAGCCTGTAAGCTTCCATTGGAATATATCGATTTGACTACAAATGGACCTTCCTATTTGGCCAGGAATTTTCCTTTGCTTTTGTGTGTCATGACCATATATCTTCTTACTGTAAGAATCAGGTTAACAACTTGGAAAACCCTTTCCATCACCCTTTTGTTGAAAGCTTTAGAAATACGAGGTTGATACAGCTTAATCCGTTATCGGGCTGTCAGTTGTTTCTTGTCGAATGCCACCAATTCTTGTAACCGCAAGCGATCATTGTCTATGGTTGTCAACTCATTGGATATAGTGATTCAGGGAGATGGATTTGGATCTCTAGAGGAAGAACTGCTGTACTTCCATAGACCAAGGAGAATGTCGTACTACCATTTGTTGTTCGTACAGTAGTATGATATGCCTAAAGATATTCACCAACTTTCTCGTTCCAGTCACGCTTGTCGGAAAAAATGAATTTTTTGAGTTACTTGATGAAAGTGTTGTTGAAGGCTTCCATTAGCCATAGGATTGTAAGTTGTAAAAGCAATATTCTTTATTCAGATTGTGTTGCAAAACTGATAAAATACATGACTTGCAAATTGAGGACCATTATCGTAAATAATCCTTCGAGGCAAACCTAAGCGATAGATAACTTGATATTTGACGAAACAATAAGGTTAGAGGTCTTCACTTCAATAAGCAGTATAGCTTCCGCTTATTTGGAAAAGTAATCGGTTATTGCCAGGATAAAGCAATGTCCTCAGCATGAAGGAGGGCTGATTGGCCCAATGATATCTATACCCCAAGCTTCAAACAACCATGATGTTGCTATAGGGTATAAAAGATCCATGGGTTGATGAATAAAATCTGCAAGGATTTGGCACGCCCTATATTTTCTTACATAATCTATAGCATCAACTACTATAGTTGGCCAATAGTAACCCATATGCCTTAATTGATGATCCTGTAACTTCGGACCAGGTTGGTGAGCGCCACAAGTACCTTCATGGGCTTTATGAAGTGCTTGTTTAGCTTTTAATTTTGATAAATATCGTAAAAGGAGCCCATCGTATGACCTTCGATATAATATCTTGGTCGCAGTATCATAGAAGAAGCAAAGAGAATGCATTTTTACGGAAATAGCCTCCTTTGGTCGTAAAGGAGAATCCCATAGACAACATAATCTATAAACGAAAATCTCCAGTCTTTAGAATTAATATCCACTACTGTTGTATATCTTTGATGGATATCTAGGTTGTTCTTTGTATAAAATGACTCTCGACCAATCATTATGATCGACTTATGTGTATTGACTAGAGTAGCAAGTGACGCTCCCAAGCCAGCTAGAGCACCTGAACCTTGTTGTGGTCTGGATACTATATTGGATTCATTGCTTGGAATCGTAGATTAGGGTGCCATCTCCTGTCCTTATTTGGTTGGAGGCATGGTACGCTAATTCAAGGATGGAGTATTGGACCTTGTTGTGATCCAATTTGACTTATTACTATTGAGCAATTTATATTCAGTTTATGGCATGTTCTTTCTGTATCTTGTTACATCCCTCTAAGGACCTGGTGATTTCTCCAGGTGTGTGTTCTTAACTTTCTACAGGTGTTCTAGCCAAGGACGTGGTCTTCCCTTTTCTATCGAGGATGACTCGCTCTTGGATCGTCCACGCTACTCATGCCAAATTATTTCTTTACTTATGTATTCCTTCTCCTTTAAATTATTTGGTAGTGGATTTTCCTCCGCCCAATATATTATATAAATGACAATTTTTATATAAACGCTTTATTTTTACTTTGCGAATGAGATTAGTTGTCATGGCTATACTGTATTTTACAGCTTACGTATATTTATTATACAACTGACATGTCTACGTACCTAGTCCTACAAATTTTGGGACTAGGGCGTTCCATATTTTTGTGGTGGCCCATGCAGGTCTACGATAAATTGTTTGGTTACTTTATAGTACCAAGCAAGCCTGCATATAGAATTAAAGATATAGTTAACAAATATACTTGCTCACTAGGATCTTTTCCACAACTGCATGGACAACCCGCTTTTGAACTATTTAATTGCCTTTGAAACCCGCATTTGTATTCAATCGTGTCTTCGTTAAATTTTTTATTGTTTTTGTCTTTTACCATTTTAGAAAGACAAACGCTTGTACTTGATAGATAGACGCAAAGTCTCATCTTTAGTTGCCCTATCATCTATGGCCAAGATAGTTGTATATACACAAGTGTATTAGCTATTACCAACCCATGTGATTACATCATAGTCTTAAGTTACTCGACATTCCCTCTAGATCTATTATCATGACCTTCTAATCATTGAAACTTTAGAATGATTAGAATCGTACCCTTAATCATACCCCCGACCTGGACGACTACCATCCAATTTTCTCTTAAGGAAAAGTCTCTAAATTATTTTCTCTTAATTCCTTATTCGTTATTTCGTGCTTTATCTTGATTTGCTTAAACCCAAAGGCATTTATTTTCCGTTAATTAGCAACCCTCATTCAATACCCAACCCAACTATGATTTATTTTTCATGATATCAGAATCACGACTTCCTAAGTTGTCTATTTCATTGTACGTCGTTTCTTCCCTAATGCCTTGTTGATATTTTTTTAAAAAGGAAATCCTTCCATCCTCTTAACCCTATGTAAGCCCCCTGAATTTAGGGCTTATTTTTTTCAATTTTATAAATCATTTATTTTGAATAAATATTATTATTTGATTATTATTTGATTTAATGCTCTTTTCCGTGCCTTTGATATTTGGAGTGTTAGGGATGTTCATCTCTGGAAACTCTCTTCATCTGTGTAGAGTAGACAAGATTACCTTCACGTTGATATATCATGTCCCATCCAAACTTGTTTCCTTGTACTCTTTTTGTTTCACACAATTTTGTGTCAATTTAGACCATTTGATCATTAATTAATTTTTCCACTTTTATCTTTGATCATCGTGAGCACGTTACCGTGACTTTTAATTTAGGAGCACAAGGCTAGCCATTTTCTTGAAATCAACTTGTCATGCCTGATCTACTGGAGACGCTCTTCACCCATGACCTTCGTGTCCTACTCAGACACACCATCTTGTGCTTTATTTTCTTCGCACAACTTTTGGGTCAATTTAGGCCAATTAATTATCCACCGTAATTTGTGACCTGACTTCCAATTTAATTTCGGGACCCGACATTGACCCAACCTAGTCGACCCCAAATATGAACATGGCCCACATGAAGCCTACTACCCGCCTCACACTAGTGTCCCATTTATTTGAGCCCCCACATGTTACTTATTTACCCATGATTATAAATACCTAAATTAATTTAATTATTGCACAATGTTCGATTTTAACCCGACCCGGCTCAACCAAACCCAGTCCAAGCCCCATTTACCCTTTCTGAATATCCTCACACTCATTTTTTCTACAAATATTAAATATCTATTTTATTTATTTTAAATATTTAATGTAACCACTCTAATTAATTCCCTAGAAATAATCTAATTATCATTAAATCCTAGCCTTCATTTTTCCCCAACATTCAATCCCAACCACCCATTATCTGCTCACACCCTCACAAACTTCCCCCTCCCATAGCGGCCACCGTCCTCCGGGATGCGTCGTCTAGGAAATTTTAGCGTTTTCTCGGAATCCTGTCAACGCGCGCGCGAACGAGATCCAGAAATGGCGTTCCATCGCAGCGACTATGCGCACATTTTTTGAAAAATTCGACCATTGGATCGGCGATTTCTTCGCTCCGTCACAATCTTGGTATATCAATTTTCACTCCCCTCAATTTTCGTCCGTTAATTTTATCGTTTGATACATCAAAAACGGCCACAATGTTGACCGTTTAAATTGTATTATTTTTGGACAGTTTTGCGGAGCCAACTTCGTCGGTTTGTATTTCCTCCATTGCAGCTCCGTCTGGCATGCCACAGGTTCCTATACGAAGCTGTTATAACCCACTTCCTACCCCTCTAGTTTTGTTTCATTATGAGCACGTTTGATTGGTTGAATTCGACGCCAAAGTTGGTCGTCCAAATTCGTAATTTCTAACTTGTAAAATTCAATTTTTGAACCCGGGACTCCGGATTCAATTTCTGACACCACCAGTAGACTTGTGGCATCATTCTGGCATGTTTTCACATAAAGTTTGTTAGATTTGGAGGACGTGGGCCCTGGCACGTATTTTGGTGCAAAGCGGGCCCTACAGTCCGGGTCAACGGGACTTTTTGACGTCGGTGCTTCAAAATCCAATTTCGGATATACCATTGAGTTCATATCGTCATTCTGGACTCGTTGACATATAATTTTTTGAGTTTTGAGGACATTGGCTCCGACACGTTTTTTCGTGCAAATCAGAATTTTAATGTCCTGGTCAACGGACCAATTTGAGATCGGGTCAACGGAATCCAATTCTGGACATACCGTTGAGTTCGTATCGTCATTCTAGATTCGTGGACATATAATTTGTTAGGTTTGATTGACTTGTATTCTTGCACGTTTTTTGGTGCAAAGCGGGTCCGACACGGATACCATTTTGACCCGAAATTACCTTTTTGCCCTTGTGTCCAAATTGGACTTCTGGATAGGCTATCCTAGCTGATTTGACCATTCTGGACACGTTGGTGATGTTTGTTTCATCATCCGACAATATTTGTAGATATTTTCTCTGTGTATTAACCTTTAATTATAATTAATTTTTATTAAGTTGTATTTCGGAATTAGTACAACGAAACCGAGATCAGTCGATTCCAGTGATCTCACATCGCTAAAATTGGCAAGATGATCATGTAGATCATTGTGATAAGATGATTAATCTTAACATTGATTAGCTTATCTCGATTTACGTGTCGTAGGTTTCGATGTACGAATAACGAGTTGCGACTTGACATTTTAAATTCTTAGATTAGAGTTGACCCTGTTTGACCAAGATATATGGTATCTTGGTTGGTAATGTTTAGGAATAGTATGCTTAGACTAGTTTTGACTTCGGTTGACCAAGTTTGACTGTTTTGACCAAAAGTCAACTATCAGTCAATACTTGGCCTAGAAATATCTAGAAGTTGACCAGAGTTGACCAGTTGACCAAAAGTCAACTGTTAGTCAACATTAGCCTAGTTTGACTTGGTTTGACTTCCTGTGACCTAGTTTGACCTAGTGTGACTCAATGTGACCTAGTTTGACTTAGTTGGACTGAGTTTGACCTAGAATACATAGCTTATACTATATAATCATGCCTAACACTGTTGAACCATAATTAGTTTATATATATCGTATCTTTAGGTTTGTGGCATCACTCTGAGCATCGACCCTATTTGACAGCTCAGGAACGCAGGTGAGTACATTCACTGATAGTTTTCATTGTCTTGATATCTACTATATCCGATTCAGTTGTAGTGTCTTACTTGATTCCAGACACTATATTTCACGGACTAGTATATGTCGAATCCTGTCATGAGATGTTATTCCCGGATTACTTGGTATATTAGTATAAGACTCGACTTGTTACTTGTACTTGTATAGACATGGACTTGGGAGTGGGCTGATCACCTGCTTTTTGAATCCCGTGTCATGACGTGTTATGTCCGGATCCTTTATACTATTCGGGGATGGAGAGTTATTAGTGGTTGTGTGATTAAAATTCCCATATTGTTCTATTGTACACATTGTTCATAACTATACCCTCGCCTCACGACGGGTAAAGCCTTACCCTACATTGTTCATAGCTTTCCATGGTGACCGGCCTTACCGCTCTATTGTATATATTGTTCATAGTCGGTCGGATGGAAAGCCTGAGTATATTTTCCTAAGCCGATCACATAACACACTAATAATTCAAGGCACCTTTTATATTTATTTATCCTAGGAGGCTAAGTTCTGTTCGGGAGAAGAGTTACAACCCCGGTCCTCATTTGGTTTAAGGGTTGTAACTCGACTTCCGAATAGTTCCTAAGCAATCCTACATATATATTGTCGTCCTATTCAGTACTCACATCTATTTTACATTTCCTGCTGATTTTACCATGTATTTCACATATCTTTGTCATGTATTTCATTATATTGTCTTATAGTATTTGTCAATTCACATGGAACTGCTGTTGGTATTTGTACTTGCTCATTTTCCTGACAGGATAACCGTTGATGTTTACAGAGTACATGTTAGCTGATTGCTTTACCTTTCACGGGTATGGCCAGGATAGAGTTTGATGAGACATTACCCCTGGAGCCCGTAGATGATATAGCCCCTGCTTAGACTATTAGCTAGATACGTTTGCCTGGACTGCGATCCAGCTAGTATTTTCAGACTGTAGTTCTATATTATGTTCTGTGACTCTGGGATGTTGTGTATAGCTCTAGACTTGTGTGGATCTTGGACTTATTTCCTGCTTTCATCTATCATATTTCCTTTTCATGCTATCTACATTAGTTTTACTTTGTGATTGAGACTGTATTGCTATGTTACCTCCATTCGGAGTGTATATACTGTACAGGTACCTTTATCTGTTTTAGTCATAGTATTTACAGATCCTATATACAGCGTCCTACCGTCGATTCTGTGGCATAGGCTGGACGTAACCACGTGCTCGTGCCCCTCTTAAGGGTGCGGGTTGTGACACATTTTTGTGGTGGCCCATGCAGGCCAGAGTCGCAACTAGTGCAATTTCGTAGTAGTGCTTGACTTAGAGCGCTGCTACGAGCCTGCTATTTGGATATAGGTACTAGGTTGTGAAAGGAGTTGCTCAATCACAGTTAGGAACTCTTGATAGATTCCAGGAATAACCCCTGAGAATCTTATTTCGAATACTCTTGAGTTTATTACAGTTTGCCTCCATTTACACTTCCTTGATTTGTTGTTGATTTTGATTCCTGATGTTTGTTGTTGACTCTGATCTTGCATCGAGGTAAATTTTATGAATTGAATTAAGGTATATCCTGATAAGATAAATGTCTGCTTTATCTATGGAGTTTAGAATTTATTGCAGCCATACAAGCTAGCATGACAAGGACATAGAGCCTAATTTTAGATATGCTTTTCCTAGTTATGGAATTTGGATTTTCTTGCAGCCATACTGGTTGGCGTGGTAAGAATTCCAGATGACATGATTTTATGGTGTATATCTTAGTTGTGGACTCTATCGTTATTGCAGTTATGTTTACTGGCGTGGCAAAAATTATGGCAACATAATTTCAGAAAGACGTACATGGTTATCAGATTATATTTTAAATTGGATCACTTTGTTATGATCGGATGAGCAAGAACAAATTCTTATCATTATTCTTCTCCGTCTTGGTTAACTCTGTCTATCTACAGCAATAATTAGGATTTTTTCAACATGATTGTTTGTGTTCCATCTTCTTACGATTTGACTAAACTCTTCTTCGCTAACAACTTGGGTAATTCTTCTTGTCCTTCCCGATAATTGTTGAAAATGCTTCATGGGTTGATTCAGGAAAGGTTCGAAAAGTATATTTATCCTTGTATTATGGAATCGGGAGTTTGCATCCAGAGAAATACTGGCGAGGTATGACTTCAGATAACGGCATCATGGTTAAATATGTTTCCCGAATTCTACATGGACCACTCCCTTAGCATTTTAACTAACATCTTCTCCTTTATTTTTCAAAAATTATTTGGAAATATTTTACGGATTTAGCCAAGTTAAGTTCATGAACCTATATTATCTGGCGTGGCAGCTGTGCACTGCAGCCATCTGTTGTATTATGGAACAAGAAAGTTAATCGCCGCCAGATGTAACCTAGCGCGATAGTAACTTCATGTGACATAATTACGGAGGTATATGGTTCTTGAATTTTACTTTGGCTATGTCATATGCATCTCGTTTGGCCCCGTACTATTCTTGAAAATATTTTGACAATCTTTCCTGTCTTGCTTGACCCTTACCTTGCTTGAATATTGATAGGGATTGCTAGACCCAGTCTCAGGCCCTTTACCTTCTATTTTGATGATTGGATAGCCAGACCTTGTTAACAGATTCTGTAGTGTAACTATAATATGTTAATGTGTGATTGTGATGAGTATATTTTTCCTGGAGATTTATTGGGTCAAGCTTATATGACAAATATGAGTGACTGACTATAGTGGACTTAGAAACCATTCAGGATGATTAGTTTGATAGTATAGATTGATTTTAAGGTATCTTAGATGGAGTAAAGAATATTATATTATTGCAACTATGGATTTAGGACTAGAATCTTGTGCTTAGGTTCGATGACGTAGTTATGATAGAAGGACCTTTGTTAAACCTGAACCAAAATACCTGTAGAGAGAAACAACATAGATGATCACCAGGTAGCAGATTGGGTACTATAGCCATAGCAGTTGTATGTTTTAGCTTGACCTATTAGATGATTTCGAGGACAAAATTTTTATAAAGTGGGTAGGATGTAAGCCCCCTGAATTAGGGCTTATTTTTTTTCAATTTTATAAATCATTTTTTTTGAATAAATATTATTATTTGATTTAATGCACTTTTTCGTGCCTTTGATATTTGGAGTGTCAGGGATGTTCATCTCTGAAAACTCTCTTCATCAGCATGGAGTAGACAAGATTACCTTCACGTTGATATATCATGTCCCATCCAAACTTGTTTCCTTGTACTCTTTTTGTTTCATATAATTCCGTGTCAATTTAGACCATTTGATCATTAATTAATTTTCCTACTTTTATCTTTGATCATCGTGAGCACGTTACCGTGAATTTTAATTTAGGAGCACAAGGCTAGCCATTTTCTTGAAACCAACTTGTCATGTCTGATCTACTTGAGACACTCTTCACCCATGACCTTCGTGTCCCACTCAGACACACCATCTTGTGCTTTATTTTCTTCGCACAACTTTTGGGTTAATTTAGGCCAATTAATTATCCACCGTAATTTGTGACCTGACTTCCAATTTAATTTCGGGGCCCGACATCGACCCAACCTAGTCGACCCCAAATATGAACATGGCCCACATGAAGCCTACTACCCGCCTGACACTTGTGTCCCATTTATTTGAGCCCCCACATGTTACTTATTTACCCATGATTATAAATACCTAAATTAATTTAATTATTCCACAATGTCCGATTTAAACCCGACCCGGCTCAACCAAACCTAGTCCAAGCCCCATATTACCCTTCCTGAATAACCTCACACACATTTTTCCTACAAATATTAAATACCTATTTTATCTATTTTAAATATTTAATGGATAACCCCTCTAATTAATTCCCTAGAAATAATCTAATTATCATTAAATCCTAGCCTTCATTTTTCCCCAACATTCAATCCCAACCACCCATTATTTGCTCACACCTTCACAAACTTTCCCCCTCTCGTGGCGGCCACCGTCCTCCGGGATGCGCCGTCTAGGCGATTTCAGCGTTTTCTCGGAATCCCGTCGACGCGCGCGCGAACGAGATCCAGAAATGGCGTTCCGTCGTAGCGACTTCGTGCGCATTTTTCGGAAAATTCGACCATTGGATCAGCAATTTCTTCGCTCCGTCACATTCTCGGTATATCCATTTTCACTCCCTTCAATTTTCGTCCGTTAATTTTATCGTATGATACATCAAAACCGGCCACAAAGTTGACCGTTTAAATTGTGTTATTTTTGGACAGTTTTGCGGAGCCAACTTCGTCGGTTTGTATCTCCTCCATCGCAGCTCCGTCTGGCATGCCACCTATTCCTATACGAAGCTGGTATAACCCTCTTCCTACCCCTCCAGTTTTGTTTCATTGTGAGCACGTTTAATTGGTTGAATTTGACGTCAAAGTTGGCCGTCCGAATTCGTAATTTCTAACTTATAAAATTCTATTTTTGAACCCGGGACTTCGGATTCAATTTCTGACACCACCACTAGACTTGTGGCATCGTTCTGCCATGTTTTCATATAAATTTTGTTAGATTTGGAGGACATGGGCCCTGGCACGCATTTCGGTGCAAAGCGGGCTCCACAGTCCGGGTCAACGGGACTTTTTGACGCAGGCTCTTCGGAATCCAATTTCGGATATACCGTTGAGTTCGTATCGTCATTCTGGACTCGTTGACATATAATTTGCTGAGTTTTGAGGACATTGGCTCCGACACGTTTTTCCATGCAAATCGGAATTTAAATGTCCTGGTCAACGGACCAATTTGAGATAGGGTCAACGGAATCCAATTCTGGACATACCGTTGAGTTCGTATCGTTATTCTGGATTCGTGGACATATAATTGGTTAGGTTTGATAGACTAGTATTCTTGCACATTTTTCGGTGCAAAGCGGGTCCGACACGGACACCGTTTTGACCCGAAATTACCTTTTTGCCTCTATGTCCAAATTGGACTTATGGATAGGCTATCCTAGCTGATTTGACCATTCTGGACATGTTGGTGATGTTTGTTTCATCATCCGATAATGTTTGTAGATATTTTCTCTGTGTATTAATCTTTAATTATAATTAATTCTTATTTAAGTTGTATTTCGGAATTAGTACAACGAAACCGAGATCAGTCGATTCCAGTGATCTCACATCGCTGAAATTGGCAAGATGATCATGTGGATCATTGTGATAAGATGATTAATCTTAACGTTGATTAGCTTATCTCGATTTACGTGTCGTAGGTTTCGGTGTACAAATAACGAGTTGCAACTTGACATTTTAAATTCTTAGATTAGAGTTGACCCTGTTTGACCAAGAAATATGGTATCTTGGTTGGTAATGTTTAGGAATAGTATGCTTAGGCTAGTTTTGACTTCGGTTGACCAAGTTGGACTGCTTTGACAAAAAGTCAACTATCAGTCAATACTTGGCCTGGAAATATCTAGAAGTTGACCAGAGTTGACCAGTTGACCAAAAGTCAACTGTTAGTCAATATTAGCCTAGTTTGACTTGGTTTGACTTCATGTGACATAGTTTGACCTAGTGTGACTCAATGTGACCTAGTTTGACTTAATTGGACTGAGTTTGACCTAGAATACATAGCTTATATTATATAATCCTGCCTAACACTGTTGAACCCTAATTAGTTTATATATATCTCATCTTTAGGTTTGTGGCATCACTCTGAACATCGACCCCATTTGACAGCTCAGGACCGCAGGCGAGTACATTTACTGATAGTTTTAATTGTCTTGATATCTACTATATCCGATTCAGTTGTAGTGTCTTACTTGATTCCAGACACGATATTTTACGGACTAGTATATGTCGGATCCTGTCATGATATATTGTTCCCGGATTACTTGGTATATTGGTATAAGCCTCGGCTTGTTACTTGTACTTGTATAGACATGGACTTGGGAGTTGGCTGATCACCTGCTTTTTGAATCCTGTGTCATGATGTGTTATGTCCGGATCCTTTATACTATTCGGGGATGGAGAGTTATTAGTGGTTGTGTGATCAAAATTCCCACATTGTTCTATTGTACACATTGTTCATAGCTATACCCTCGCCTCACGACGGGTAAAGCCTTAACCTACATTATTCATAGCTTTCCATGGTGACCGACCTTACCGCTTTATTGTATACATTGTTCATAGCCGGTCGGATGGAAAGTCTGAGTATATTTTCCTAAGCCGATCACATAACACACTAATAATTCAAGGCACCTTTTATATTTATTTATCCTAGGAGGCTAAGTTCTGTTCGGGAGAAGAGTTACAACCCCGATCCTCGTTTGGTTTAAGGGTTGTAACTCGGCTTCCGAATAGTTCCTAAGCAATCCTACATATATATTGTCGTCCTATTCAGTACTCACATCTATTTTACATTTTCTGCTGATTTTACCATGTATTTCACATATCTTTGTCTTGTATTTCATTATACTGTCTCTTATAGTATTTATCAATTCATATGGAACTGCTGTTGGTGTTTGTACTTGCTCATTTTCCTGACAGAATAACAATTAATGTTTACAGAGTACATGTTAGCTGATTGCTTTACCTTTTACGGGTATGGCCAGGATAGAGTTTGATGAGACATTACCCCTGGAGCCCGTAGATGATATAGCCCCTGCTTAGACTATTAGCTAGATAGGTTTGCCTGGACTGCGATCCAGCTAGTATTTTCAGACTATAGTTCTATATTATGTTCTGTGACTCTGGGATATTGTGTATAGCTCTAGACTTGTGTGGATCTTGGACTTATTTCCTGCTTTCATCTATCTTATTTCCTTTCCATGCTATCTACCTTAGTTTTACTTTGTGATTGAGACTGTATTGCTATGTCACCTCCATTCAGAGTGTATATACTGTACAGGTACCTTTATCTATTTTAGTCGTAGTATTTACAGACCCTATATACAGTGTTCTACCGCAAATTCTGCACCGTAGGCTGGACGTAACCACGTGCTCGTGCCCCTCTTCAGGGTGCGGGTCGTGACACCCTACCTACCCTAGTTATTCCTAACTTTCGAGGAAGAAATTCTTGTAAGTTTGGTAGGATGTAAACCCCCTAAAATTTTCCTATAATTTTTAAAATTTATTTATTTTGGTATTGGTTTTATTTTTGGATATTTGTACCTTGAGTGAGAATATGTATATGCGAGGTATATTTTTATGTATAAAGTGTTTTATTATAGATTTTTTCTGTAGAGAAAATAAGTATAATTTTCAAAATAGTAAAAGGTAAATACTTTTACTTAAAGTTACAAAATGCGTCACGATTGCCAAAACTTTATTTTCATTTATTTATTTTAAAGAGCTATTTATTTATTTATAAGAGTATAAGTAATCATTTAGAAATTATATTTTGTAAATAATATACTACATCACATGAGAAGTACAATTCATGTATATTTTATTTTTGAAAACTAATTGTGATTATTTGATTTATTTACAAAAAGGTATTTCAAATATTTAAATATTCATTATTATTTTCAAAATTAATTATTATTATATAATTAATTATAAAGATATTTAAAATGTGTGAATTTAATGTTTAAATTAGTTATGGTAATTTAAATTACGATTAGATTTACCGATCTTAATTTTTAAATAAGTTTAAATTATAGATAGTATTTATCTACATTAATTTAGATTTGAATTGGATTGAGTTGATTTTAAATCTATTTAAGTTTAATGTAGGATTATCTACTAAGGGATTTAAATTATAACTACTCCATATCCAATGACTTTCACCTCCTACATAAGGAGAAGCCCTTTGCTCTCTTCATAGAAAATTCCACAAGTCCAAATTTTTTCCCACCAAAGTGTCGTCCACCGTGTCAGTGTCCAATTCTTTCCGTGTCAGCCGTAACGGCCTCGGGTCCGACCCCGAGTGTTTTTCTAATATAATATATTATTTTTACATATACAAATTTCATCCCCCAACAACCTCACCACCAAGCCGGACCCCATGTTTACCATCCCGCCGTCATCACCACCTCACCACCCGTAGCCTTGCCGAGCCCGCCACCCCTGTCCACCAGCATACCACCACCAATTCCATCACTACGTCCACAACGATCACGACCTGCACCACCATTACCACCCTCGACAACCGCTACCGCCAATGGCAGCACCACCACGCCCTGCCTCCCGAACCACCAACAGCCCCGGCTAAACCCCGTCATAGCCTCGGCCAAACCCGTCACCGTCGCGGCCAACCCTCAAGCCGATCTCTTGGCCACCCGTTCCTCTTCTCTGACTTTCATCCGACACCACCACAGGGACCACCCACACCATCAGCCAACTCCTCATCACTATTCTTACATCCACCAGCCTCCATCACCATCTTCTCTATACCTATCCACTGCCACCATCACGGCATCTCCGCAACCGCAGCCATTCTTCCGACTGACGAGACCACCACAGCACCATAGTACCACCGCCACCAACGATTCCTCAAATTTAAATAAATAAACCACCGCCACCCTCCCAGCATCAAACATCGCCACAAATAACCGAAAACTCGACCTCGCCTTACATCCGCGATCCCCGCCGTCGTTCGCGCATAGATACCTCGGCGTCCAGCCTTCGACCCCCGCCGATGCCTGACCACCGCTACGGCGTCTGGCCGCACTAGCGTCCAGTATAAGCACCTGATCCGTGATCCCCTACTGGACCAGCTTTCCGCGGCTGCCGCGACCACCAGCCATCATCGCATCGAGCACCACATGGACCGCCCTCTGGAACTCTGCTCGCGCATGCTCTCTCCCCCGGCGAGCCCTAGCGTCGGAACCCCTCGCCTCTAGCTGTCGATTACTTCCAGCAGCGCCACCGCGATCCTCTCGCCCCCGCTGCCACTGTGAACCTCCCGACTCCATCCCTTTCAAACCCTCTCCCCCGCTGCTCCTTTTCTCTTCCTCTCCAGCCCTCCTCTTCTTCCACCTCTCCGATTCTCACTCTCTCGAAAGGAAGTTTTGTGGAAAAACCTCGTCTCACTCGTCCTCTTCCTCTCTTTTTCTACCTACTGGTTCTATCAGGTACCTTTCTCTACCTTTACAAAATATAAAATAATTCTCTCTTCTCGAGAGAAGGGAATGTTAGACTTCTCTCTTCAGGAGGGAAGACACTGAGCATTAGTTATTATTATTATTTAGCATTATTATTACTATAATTATTATTCTTTTTTTGTGTTTATTTGTTATTGCTAGGTTCTTTTGTTTTTATTATTATTATTATTATTATTATTATTATTATTATTATTATTACTAGCATATGTTTACGTGCCTTGCACGTATTTTAACATTCTTTTAATTAACTTAGGAAGATTCTTTAGGAAGAACAAAGGGTAGTCTTCGTAATTACTAAGTTGTCCTTATTAAAATTAATAAACTATTTTTAATTAGTATAGACATGTAAGGGTATTTTCGGAATTCAAAAGTTTCACCATCAAGTTTTCCTATTATATAGTAGAATAGATTAATGAACCATTTTTAATTAGTATAGACATGTAAGGGTATTTTCGAAATTCAAAAGTTTCACCATCAAGTTTTCCTATTATATAGTAGAATAGATTATTATCATTATTATTATTATTATTATTATTATTATTATTATTATTATTATTATTATTATTATTGTTGTTGTTGTTGTTGTTGTTGTTGTTGTTGTTATTATTATTATTATTATTATTATTATTATTTATAGTAGTACTAATGGTTTTGAAATTTTATAAAATTATTATATTCAATATATCTATTAAGATTAATAGTTTTTGACCTAAAAATTTATTTGACAAAATGTAGTTTTTAGCACTAAAAAGTTTATCTAGATTTTCATGTGTTTAGCTAAAATATATATTTGACAAAAATTTAGATTTTGCCTCAAGAGGATGTTCCTAGAATTTCAATATGCTTACTTATAAAACATAGATTTTGTTTACTTACAAAATTTAGTTTTCTCTCTAAAATATTTTTCTATATTTTCACATTATTCTTGACTAAGTATAGATATGGCTTTCTACCTAAAATATTATTTTGATTCTGGATTTTAAGTATTTACCTAAAAAGTATTTTTTACTAATAAAATATAGTTTCAAATATTGTAAAAATATTTTCTCAAATAGTATACGTATTTAACTATCCAATTTCTTTCAATTATCCTCCTATGACTAATCCCATTGTTCCTATTTCCTCGTTAATTTTATACATCCTCCTATCGTTCCTAGCTAATTCGACTGTCCTGGACCCGAAAGAATAATCGGTGCCATCATCAGAGACCCCTTTCCGTAGTTGTAACATCAAAGCCATATTATGTGCCACCTTGATCATTGCACCATACCAGGCGTCACTCCCAGGCAAGATACCTTGCCATTTACTGTCTATTTACATTAGCTCACATTTCATGCATTTACTCATTATTTAAATTTCTGTAATATAAAACTATACTTTTGAATCCTATTTTGATACAATTGCAGTTCGCTTATGTCTTTATTATTTTTCTATTTATTTCTATACATTAACCCTATATTTAGGAGACCACCCATGGTTGTGCTGCATTCATTGGCCTTGACACATGTGTGCCACGAAGTTACGAGTCACATGAAGAACTCGGACATGCGTAGCTGACTGGCCACCAGTATGCATAAGTTGTACGATAAGATTAACTGCTAATAGAATTGCATGATTAGTTTGACTTAGCAGTTAGTAGAGGTTATGTGTTATGAAGGCAACATATAGGCATAGGGTGGGCAGGACATTTCCTTAGCGTATGGGCTACTATGCACTTTACCTTTGTTGTCGTACGCTCCGCCGGAGATGCGGGTTGACGAGCCTTATTTTATTGCTGGCCACTGACGTTCTGCGAGGCGTTATGCTCTTACATTATTACTGGGCCCTTGGTGCCCAAAGAGGGGACTATGCCAATCTTATTTAGCCATAAAGCCGATGCGTTGGAGGTTTGTTCTTAAACTGCATTCACTTAAAATGGTTAGCTTACCTTATCCGTTAGGTATATATACTTTTGGTTAGGGTACTTATATCTGATTGTGGCTTAGAACTGTAACTTGTCATGGACTAGTTTGCCACACCTTGTCCTTGTTTGGTTGTAGGTGTGGCTTATTACTTCGATAAGAAGGTACTAAATCTTGTTGTGGTCCGGATACTATATTGAATTCATAGCTTGGAAAGATACTTCATCGTGGATTAGGGTGCCATCTCCTGTCCTTGTTTGGTTGGGGAGATGGTTTGCTAATTCAAGGGTAGCGTATTGGATCTTGTTGTGCTCCAATTTGACTTATTACTATTGAGCCGTTTATATTCAGTTTATGGCATGTTCTTCCTGTATCTTGTTACATCCTTCTGAGGAATTGGTGATTTCTCCAGGTGTGTGTTCGTGACTTTTTGCAGATATTCTAGCCAAGGATGTGGTCTTCCCTTTTCTATCGTGGATGACTCACTCTTGGAACGTCCACGCTACTCGTGCCAAATTATTTCTTTGCTTATGTATTACTTCTCCTTTAAATTAGTTGGTAGTAGATTTGTCTCCGCCCAATATATTGTACAAATGAAAATTCTTATATAAAAGCTTTATTTTTACTTTGTGGATGAGATTAGTTGTCATGGTTATACTGTATTTTATAGCTTACGTATATTTATCATCCGACTGCCTTTTCTACGTACTTAGTCTTACGTATTTGGGATTTAGGCATTACAGATTATATCTATGCACTCTACCGATCATCATACAGCTCAGATAATAAATAGTTTGTTCATGGACTTCGTTGCTCTTCTGGACTAGTAGTGTATCGAGATAATGATCCATTGCAAGGATGTATAAAAAGAAAGGTTTGCCCATCACTGGAGCCACCAATATTATAAGATTGGTGAGGTACTTCTTGATGTCGCCAAATACTTGTTGACATTTTTTGCTCCATACGAAATAAACTCCTTTCTTCATAAGATGGTTGAATGGTTGATAGCATTCAGAAAGATTAGAAATAAATCTCCGGATGTATGCTAGTCTTCCTTGTAAGCCATGCGGCTCTTTAAGGTTCCTTGGAGGGCATATTTCTAGGATCGCTTTAACTTTATCAGGATCAGGTTTATTCTTTTCGAAGTTACGACGAAGTCGAGGAATTTCCCACTCGTGACTCCCAAAAATGACTTTGCCAGGTTAATTTTGAGTTGGTGTACGCGCATCAGTTTGAACACCATTCTTAAGTCTTGAAGGTGATTGCCCTTTGAACGACTTTCAATTGCAACGTCATCCACGTAGAATTCTATTATTTTTGCTAATGTTCGCAAAAAATTATGCTCATGGCACGCTGGTGCCTAGCAACTTTTCAAACCAAAGGGCATCACCATATATTAGTATACCCCAATGGTGTTTGGAATAATGTGTGCTTTTCACCACTCTGGAATATCTTAATTTGGTTGTAGCCTGAAAACCCATCAATGAAAGACGAACGTTCAAAGCCACAAGTGTTGTTAATCATAATATTTGTGATTGGAAAAGGGAATTCTTTGTTGGGGCCGGCTGTAATAAGATCTCGATAATCAAGGTAGATTCTAATTTTTCTATTTTTTTTCATAATCGGGAAAATTTTAACCACCTAGTCGAGATGCTTCTCTTTACGAACGAAGCAGCTAGCTATAAGATTTTTTACTTCAACTTCAATATCTTCCATGACGTCTGAAGGAAACGTTGTTGTTGTTGCTTCACTGGATTAGCATTTGAAGGATATTAAGGTGATCCACTATAACTTGAGTGTTAAGACCCGACATATCTTAATAACTCCACGCAAGTACATCAATATATTCCTTTAGAAGTTGTATAAGAGATTGCTTATCCTCTTTATGTATATTTTTTCTAATAAAAATTGGTTTAGGAGAATATGAATCACCCAAGTTGATTTGTATGACTTCATCTTCAGTAGTGGTTCTCATTTTTCAAACCGCATCTCCCATTGTGACTCCTATTGTTGAGCCCAAGGATCAATATAAAAAAGCTTTACATATTGGTCATCATTGTCGATCAGGTCTACTGACACCAAATTGATCGATATTGCATCCTTGAAGACTGTTGTAATGCTATTATCTGAATCCAACTTGAAAAATTAGATGAATGAGAATGTGTTCACTTTTCTCTCCGGAACACTCAGGAGTAGTTGAGGGTGTTATATATCCCAACCTGTAATGGGTACGATGATAGTAATCCTTTATTTTCCTTGTGGGGCAGGAAGTCGTACCACAAGCGTCGACCCTTGCCGAAGTTAAGGCCTTTATTACTGTTCAAGTCATAGCCAATTCTTTGAATGGTGTTCTTAACTTGAGAAGTATAGCGGTAAAGCTGCATTTTACCATTATCAAGTTTAGGGTCTTTAACTAGAGACTCTTTATGTACTTTGGCATGACTATATATTTTGGTGAATCGCCTTTTCGTCTTGCTAGAACCTCGATGTAGAAAACCTTATAGGGAAGACAAGGAGTAAAATTTTGAGATAGGGTGGATACATGCATATACAGTTTCGTATCCTTAACTAATGAACATAAAGTGATTACGGACATTTGATCAGACTTAGAAAGACAAGAATAATCAAAAGTGAAACCTCTTTCATTAGGTATGTACAACATTTCTTCCCTCTGGGATAACATCCTTAGGAAGATTGATGCAAGAAGTTTTATTTACAACTTTTTCTCTGGCTACCACAAAAATGTGAGTCAGATCAATCACCAGTGCTGGTTCATATTGAACAGGACATTTTGTACGATGAAGGTCGATCACGAACGGTTCTTCCTTCTTTGTTGTTCTCAGATCAGTTACCAAAGGTGGAGTAGATTTTGCCTTAGTAGTAGTTTTGTGAAGATCAATGGCAAAATATCACTGCCTCCTTTATGAGCTTCTTATGGCGGACAAGCATACTTGCCCTTGCTTGGATTTTTGGAAGGTTGATAACCAATGGCTTCTCAGCCTGCTTCTTTGATAGGACCCTTTAAGTGTATAACCGTTCTACAATGGCAGATTTTAAAGCTACTTTTTTTTTCATCGTTAGACTTATTCTCTTCATTTTTAGAAACTTTAGATGATGGTGCTATTTCAAGGGACACTTGATCCAATTGTTTTTACAAAACTGAATCAAAGTAGTCGACTTCGACTCTGTTGAAATGATCAACATCAACGAACTCAGTACATATTTCCCCCTCGTCATTCACATATTTGAAGCATTGATGAATAGTAGAGGGTATAAGAAGGTTTTTATGTATCCAGCAAGAATGTAGGACACATTAGCGATAATGACATAACATGTGACTTCTGTTCGAAGGTTTTCGATCTGATATTTAGGTGGACCTTTTCCAAAGGATGTCTTCGTCCAGCATTGAAGTCAGTGATAGTAGTTGTGGTAGTTGATAACTTATGCATTGGGATCCCCATAAGTTAAAGAGACTTCGAGGAATGATCGACTGAGGAGCCAGGATCATAAGAATTCGGACCACTTTGCAAGCTCTAATATACCCTCTGTAAGACAGGGGCCTATCATGCCGATTGTTCTTCAAAACATATCTTCTTGCGAGAAGGTGATGTTGAGAATCTTCTCGGTCATATTGTGGCAATGGGGGGACAGTCATAGGGTCATCAACTAGTTCTTCGATGTGACAAGTACGAATCAACATGCTATAATGCCTCACTTAAAGCATCTTGTGTCTCTTTAGAGAAAGAAGTAGCTCGAAGATGGATAATCGTGCCAGAGTATTGATAAGCTGTGTCAATATGTCATAGTTGTAAGGCTTGCCAAGCCTTGAGAATTTGATTTCTTCAAGGACTTATTAAACCTGACTTCTTTCTACTTTCCTTTGCCCATTGTTGTTGGCTTCAACGGACCTATTTCAGATATTACGAGGCTCATGTGGAGCGGAAGCAGAAGCAATAGAATGGAAAGTGTCTTCATGTTATTGATCATAGACCCACAAATACGCCTTTCCGGACTGGTCTCCTCAATCATAGCTTCATTGGCCATGTTGAAACTTCTTCTTCGAAGCATGAAAGTGGAAGAAGCGGCCTATAGGTCCATTCTTAAAAATATCAGGATGGACCCACATTACTTCACCACGCTAAGTAGTAAGCAGTAAAAGCCCCGTTGTCTGATCACGAGCCAGTGGAAGGTTGACGACTTGTAATATCGCTCTTGGTATCAGGATGGCACCATCTTAAACTTCTGTAGCAAGGAAGTCACCAAATTGAAGGAAAACCAGGTTTAGTAACATGCTTCTTGATCATCGGTATGTAGTGTGATAGCTTTGGAATCCAGTAGCTGCTGGATATGGTTCTTCAATATGTAATAATCCTTAGTGGGATGATGTATATATCGATGAGACAAGCAGTACTTGGGATCATTAGTCCTTCCTACCACATATTGCCTATGAGGATCGGGCAACTTCAATTTGTTACTCTTCATGTGGACATGGAAAATGTCCAATACATGATCCTCATAAAAAAAGTATTGCAGTTTGGGCCTCAGGACAGCCGGAGCCATTTGTTTGGACTGGGAAGCGGCCACATATATGTCCACAGTACAAGATTTTTTTCCCTTTTTGGTTCTCTAACATTATTGCTACTCTAGGGACGCTTGCCCTTGTTATCAGGTGCTTTAAGCCCAATCACTACAGATCTTGAAGGAACTCTTTTACCTTTTCGAAAACGGTAATAAAGTTGGCCAATTATCATAGTCGCCAGGCCCCTAACAGAATATGACAGTAGGCAAGAAGTTGTGCTGGAAAGTATCAATAAGCACTGGTTAAGGAGTTCCCAAATGTAGCTTTATAGCTAATCTTCGTAAGCGTTCATGAATTCTTGAACTAGCTCCTTATTATTTTGCTTTATCAAAATAGTTTCGACATGGAAACATCGTGTCACCTTCATAGAATCTGGTAAGAAATATCTTTCCAAATTCTTGAATATTTTGATTCAATCATTAGGTAGACTGCAAAACCATTCGAAGGCCACGCCCTTTAATGTACCAATAAACAACTTGGATTATAGTACATCATTTTTCGTATATGAACTGTCTAGAAATAAAAGTACGTCAAGTGTTATCCTGGCGATCATGTTCCTTTATAGGGAATCAGAGATTGAGGTTGATACTTCGATGGACAAACAACGTCATCCCACTCCGGAGGATAAGGTTGAAATACTCGATCTTGTGTAGCCCTTCGTTGTAACTAATAGAATCTATATGAACATTAAGGGATCGAATAGCTTCTTGAGGGTCGACCTTTTGCTGAAAGGAAGTCGACTGAGTGGCAATTGGTTGAGTCTGCTGCATCACTGGCATAAAGATGCTTCCAACCATCGGATAAAAAATTGGGACTGAATCCTGGACAAAGTACTAAAGTAGCATCTTAAGGTTGAACCATGGTCGCTTGCATGTTCATTATGACTTGCTGCATCTGTTGCGTCATCCCTTGCATCATATTCTCAAGATTATCTAATTGTTGCAGTCGTTATTGCATGTAGACTACAGGATGAAGAAGTACATAGTGAGACTTGACTAGAATAAGTGTTGTTGGTGGCTGACTGGAGAGGTACTCCGCCTCTAAGTGCTCCAGTAAAACTATTTTCTAAATTTTGAGGCATATTGTCCTAGTTTTCGATGTAGAGTCATCGAAGACAGGAATATTGATACCCCCTGCTACGGGAACAACACGATCATGCTCTGGGTCTAGAGGGTTACTGCTCCTAGGATGTGGTGTATCATTGTCAGAGTGCTAGACCGGGACCGAGTCCTTTAATATACTCCTTCTGGTGAAGAGGTTCGTTTACCTCTCCTGGATGAAGAGGATAAAGAAGTTCGATCACCTCCTCGTCCTAATGTTGTGTATATGAGGCGAAAGGCAAGTCATCTTTACTGTCTAAAAATTGTCATCTAATACAATGTTGATTCGGCTTAATGGTTGCAGCCTCTGGCATACATACGTCCTGGTTGGTTCGTCAACTATTTTTGTGCATCAACAGTTGATGACGATCTTCGCACAGGGGAGCCCTTGTGGGAATACTGTTGAGGTAGAAGAAATTTCCTTAGACTTGCGCTTGCAACAAAGTACGTCATGAAAATCAGTTGGAGGAAATTCAACATTCATCCCCTTAGTATGTGCATAGACAAAGTCAGCACATGGGGTTGTTGGCTTTTACACCCGTCGACCTATTTAATTTTCATGGAAGCACCCAGTACTTAGGTCTTGGTATGTGAAGAAGGCAGACTCATTTTATGTACATTAGGAATCAATGTACATGGTTCTATTGCATGTGGATGAGAGGCGCATACAAGCTTGGAGCTAGACTCTAATCTGCAAAGTTTCTGTCTTTTGTTCATATGAGGCGAAAAGGTGCATGCTCTTCAAATTTTGCCTTATGAGCCTTGGATTTCTTGGCCGTTGTCGTATGGTGTTTATCCTCCTCCCGACGCATAGTGGCAAAGGGTAAAGTGATTCTATTGAAGAGATAATTCTTTCTTTGTGCTATACGCATAGAATCCCTTTCGTAGGGAGCTGAACTTCTTTTTTATAACTGAAGTATGGGATGGAGTTCCAATACCTGAGCCTTTGCATCATAGTATTTTTTGTTGCCAAGACTTGTCACGACCCGTACCCGGTATAGGGGCACGAGTAGTGAACTACGCCCAGCCTACACCGCAGTATCGGCGGTAGAACGTGTCTTAGTCACTAACTATCATTTCACAATGATATAATACACCTGTCATAGATCTCAACTCCAAATTGAGGACAAGTATAAATGATAACACTGAATACTCAATCACAATCTAAAGAACGATAAGATATCAAAGAAGTCTAATCAACTACAAAGTCTAAAACATCAACAACTTCTAATACAATATCAAAAATCCAAGTCTCAAATATAAACAAAATCGCCTCTATATATACATGTCAAGAGTTCTAACTGTGAATCTAACACAAACAGTAACTAAGTCCTTCGGTAATCACTCCTGAGTATCAGGACCCATGGTTTCTATCCCCTCCTTAGATCCGTAGAATGTGGGACACAAGTCCCCTGAGCAGTCATCTGAAAAATATATCCAGTTGGATGGAACAAACACACTCTTCTAGAAATTTTAATTAAATGACAAAGACTATAAAATAGTTATAGTAAATAATATATGCTGAACATGGGAAGAATGAGCCCAAAAATGAGATAAAACAACGACTAACTAAAGTACAAGGAAAGTGAATATGGTGAGCCATAAGAACATGGTAATAGAGACTGTTAATAAAGACAACTGAACAAAAACATATGTGATGTGAGTCCAGTAAGCATAATGTGCATCCAGCAAGTATAATGTGAGTCCAGCAAGAAAGCACTAAACCAATGTGTTTTAAAATACCACTTTCGACATGTAAACGGCTAGGGGTAAATACGGTACATCGTACACTTGGCAAGTGTGCGATGGCTATCTTCCTAGATTAGACCAGTAGTAAATACGGCACATCGCACACTCGACAAGTGTGCGATGACTATCTTTCCAGATTAGACCAGTAGTAAATAGGATACATCACACACTTGGCAAGTGTGCGACGACTATCTTTCAGATTAGACCAGTAGTAAATACATCACACATTTGACAAGTATGCGACGGCTATCTTTCCAGATTAGTAGGGGTGGTTTCAGCATGATTAGGAATATTTACATGTCTACTGGAGTACTTCCTCGCCCCGATTAGTACAAATAATCTATATCCCGACACGTAAATCAAGTACAAGTACTAGCCAGATAGTAAGTGATGCCAGTAGGTGGTTCTAGTAAGTGATTCCAGAAGTAGAGGACAGACAAGTATAATACATGTGTCACAATTAATGAATCCAAAAATACCAATTCGTGTCGTGTCAGAGAATCTGCAGGTAATACTATACTCGAATCATAATAATCATCAGATAATGAAAACTATCAGAGAATATACTACGCGCTGCGGACCTGAATAGTAAATGATGATCAAGGTCCAAACTGATGTCATATAATATATTTAAATATATTAATTATATGCTTCTTGACCTTTTAGGTTATAGGAGTCATACTAGGTCAATTCTAGGCATCCGGGGTCAATCTAGGTCAACTTGGTTAAAATGTTAGTTCTAATTCTAGGATATTGAGACCATGTACTAAATATCTTGGCTATGTTAGTTAGACTAGGATACCATAGTATCTGTTACCTAGTTTACTTAGGTATCTATTACCTATCTAGGATATATAACTATTAGCTAATAGGTGTTAAACTGCTACCTAAAGTGATTTACCTATCTACCCCTCATCCTTCTCATTAACTGATGCAAGACTGAAAATGAAGGCCTAGCTACTCTACCTAACTGATATACAACACCTATAGGTAGGACTAAACACACTAAGAATGATACTAAGGTG
>JANAVB010041313.1:7500-53758 GCA_029216955.1 Iris pallida | reverse complement strand
GAGTCGGGTGGCCTCGGACTCGGGACGCGCCGTCATGGACTCGAGAGTCTCGGACAGCGTGTCAGAACGACGGCGGTCCGCGGGGTGCTCGGGACCGAGCGGGCGAGGCGCTGGAAAGGGGGCGCGGCTGCGGGGCTCGCTGGACGGGAACGGCAGGGAGAAGCTGCCGGGGAAAAGTCGGCCGCAGGGCTCGGGGAGCCGCGCTGACGGGGGGGTCGCCGGGACGCGGGGAAGTCCGCGGAGGGGCGCGCGCGAGCTCGGCGGGGTTGCGCGGAGGCGCTGACGGGGGGGTCGCCGGGACGCGGGGATACCGCGGGGAAGCCGCGCCGCCACGGGGGAAGTGCGGCCGAGGGTTCGGGGCGAGCTCGGGGAGTCGCAGCGGGGTCGACCACGGATCTGGCGGAGAGGGTTAGGTTTCGGAAGTGGGTTTGGAGAAATATTTACTCCACAGAGAGGAGAGAGAATGGAGAGTTTGGTGGGAAGGATTTGTCTCCAGATGGGTTCTGGAAGAAAGAAATGGGAAGGTTGGGTTATAAAAGAAGTGATGGAGAAATGGTAAGCTAAGAAGAGGGAAGAGAGGTTGCGTGTGTGGTGGTGTGAGTACGTGGAGAGAAATGAGGAGAAGTGGGGTGCTGGTTCTACGGGACCAGCTAGCATTTAATTTTTTTTTTTTTATAAAGTTAACCAAGTTAATTCAGGATTAGAAATGAATAGAAAGAATGGGCTCGGGCCTGGGTCTGGGCTCGGACTCGGGTCTGGGTCCAAATCAAAAATCCAAGTTGATTTAAATTTTCGAAATTCTTTCCATCCAAAAATATTTAGAAATAATATTAATAATAATAATAATAATTTTTTTTTGAAAAACGATTATTAATAATAATACAAAAAATTCTACTATAGAAATAATGGGTTTCACAGATATTGCAACGATATCTAAATATTACCAAAAACTATTGCAAGGTATTCGAAACAATTTTTTTTGAACACTTGCAAAACCCTTAAAATGAATTTATTTTATTTTCTAAAAATAAAAATAAATTTGATCAATTTACATTAGACACATCAACCTGTAAATATAAATATAAATCATATTACTATTATTCAAACCATCATTTATCCAAAATGGATTGGATGCATCATTTTCAGTTAACAAAGAAGCATCAACCAAGAATCCAACAATATTTAAAACAAATCGTACTTAAGTTAACAACCAACAATAATTAAAACAAATTATCTAACTTCATTTAATTCAAAGTGCTTACAAAAGAAACTTAATCCAAAATATCTTAAGAACATATCGATTAAATAGTTCGATATAGACTAATAAATTGTTTAAATCTCTTCATCGCCATCTTCATCCTCATCTTCATTGAACTACAAAAAAAATCCATTAATAGTTAGTACTTAACTTCATAAATTTTTATTTTTTTTATAACTAAAAAGCTATCAAAGAATCTAATCACCTGACTATTGACACGAGGTGCACTGATTCATCTTGTTGTGAGCCCCCATTTAAAGGAGACAAAAGCAAACCAGAAGCTAGTTGAGCATTAGGATAAGCTGCAGCCATGTTCGATATAAAAGTTTGTAATTTAGTAATCATAACTTCATACTTCTCTTGCATCTCTACTACCATTTTCTCCTTATAGCTAAGTTTTCAAGCGCTTGTGCCGATACAGAACATGTTGATTTTTTTCTTCAAATCAGAAGGTGCTACTCCTTTACCATAGAGAGGCGCACGTTCAGAGTGCTATTTAAAAACTTTCTTCAAAAATTCTCTCTCGCAATACTACTTTCGGGAGTATCAGAAGCTTGAGATGTCAAACTTTCAAGTTCAACCTACATAAATTATTAAGCATAAAATCAGTAAACATATTATTTTAATACATGGTAGTAGAATTTATATGAAAGAAGCATTTATAACTTTTCTAGAAGAAAAAATCTTTGATAACAATATATTCAACATATAACTTACTATAGTATCCTCATCAAGTTTTAACGTCCCATCCTTCCTTTTCCTTGTTAAGACGAACATCTCCACATCCGATGGCTCCTCTACATTGGGTCTTCTCTTTTTCTAGGTAAATAAAAATTTACCACACAGCAAACAAAAATAATGAAATAAATAATAAAAATGATTTAATTGTACCTCATTTTCTCGCACTCGAGCAAAACTCTTTAAACCCATAGTGCGAGTGTTTACTTTCATCATATTCCTTTTGTTTGTCTCACTTGTCAACTGTAATTAATTTACAAATCAGTCTAGAATAATTTGTGATCAAATTCTCGTAAGAAAATGTATAATTCTTTCCATAACTACAACTATAAAAAACTTAAATAAAAAGTACATCAAATCAGCCACTTTCTTTGAACCTAAAAAATATGCATCAATTTATCCTCAAAATTGGACATTTACAAATACAAATACAGCTAGAGAAACTTAAACTAGAGAGGTACCTTTGCCTCTTCAGAATTCCAACGTCGCACAGCTCTGTCCTATTGTTTCATGGGTATTTCCTCAGGACGATCTTTTAGATATGCTGAAAGTGTAGTGTGACTCCTAAAATGTTTTTGCTTCAAACGACTTTTCCAACATCGCCAATCAGCCGCAATTGTTTGAAAAAACCATCTTCTTGCAGATTCTACAAGAATGAACTTTTGCTACAATCATTGCCCAATCAATCACATATTTTTATAAATATCAAAATTAAAATAAAACTACTTGTGGAATACATACTTTGACCATGTTCCACAACTCTTCTTAATTATCCTTGGACATCTTCTTCCAGCCTTTGAGACTCAGAGGAATTAGTTGGGCATTTCTAGCCAATGTCCCTATGTATGAGCTCAAAGATGTAGCATCCTCCTTTGTTAGACCAATTTGCTGATTAAGATCATTTAATATAATAGTTGGACGATCCTCGAGACCCTTACCTACTATCTTCAAACATCTTGTTTTTTTTCCTGACTTTTCTCTTCTAGGATGCTTTTTACAAGGCAATATAATGTTAGTTGTGCTATATAAATCTATAAAAATAATAAACATATTGAAAAATATATTATAAGGTTTACCTTCACTATTCATATTTTTGGCAATTATTGGGCCTGAATGCTTCATCACTTTCTGGCACTAAATCCTCTTCCCCGTCCATATTAGATTCCCGATCTTTGTCCATGTCAGTAGAATTTTCTGAATCATCATTTTGATAGAATCTTCTAAATGTTCACTTTGGTTATAATCTGAATCATCTTCACTGGAAGGAGAATCCTCTTGTTGACGCAGCCTTGGTAGCTTGTTGGGAAGATATTTATGTGATTGAGACCATCTTGGTAGCAACTCAGGACGTTTTAGTCGAGGTATGAGCTGAGATTGTGATGGCAGTTGCTTAGTTTTTTTGTTGTCCAGTTTGAGAGCTTCCTCTAGAACCACCTTGTTCTCCAACTTGAGATCTTCCTCTAGAACCACTTGGTTGTCCAGTTGCTGCAGTTGCATAAATTCTTCTAGAGCCACTACTTTGATGTCCTCCTTGGGAGCTTCCTCCAGAATTACCATCTCTTGATACTTTTTTTTATCATTTCCCATTTTTACAACCTGCAAAATTAAGAATCTACAACTCTATGAATATATTGAAAGAAAACCTCATAGTATAAATATCTATGTTATTTAAGCCTATTGATACAAAGACTGATACAAATAAGAAGAATGATTCATCTTTAAGCTAACTGATACATCTTTAAGCTCGTAAACAGATACATGATCTTTAAGAAGACTAATACAAAGATGTATCAGTCTTTGAATCAACAATATATAATTTACAACTATAAGATGTATCAGTTAGCTTGGCAAATTGAACCCTTGGAAGAAATAGAAGCATTTTTAACATAACTATTATCCCTGGCACGTGTTAAAGAAAACTTGTCTGTCCAGATTTCTTGTAGTTTCAGCAATGGCATTATTGCTGAAATTCCATTGATTGTCAATATCAAGTAGTCAACAAGCAGACATGTGTTTCATCAATCAAACCTGAGGAAATAAAATTTAAAAAAATACATAACCATGTTCCTGAAACAAATAAAAGATAAGAAAATGGAAATCCATAGTGAAGTTAAATATGCTTAACAATTCTCCTCATATTTGTAATATAGTACCATTTGGAAATGGGTTAACAAATTCTCCTCAATCTAGATTACAGATAGTCCCAGAAGGCTCAAATGTTTGATTTATGGTAAAGGACTAAGAAGGGGTTTGTTATGTTAATCCAAACTATACAACTTAATCAACTGTACTAGTTAAACCAATAAACTGATCAACTTTTTTTGTTACCCATGTTAACCTGTAATAAAGCTTATTGTCCAAATTAGTGTCGCTTTACTGGCAGTCCTAGATTAAGAAATTAAGTCAACCATAGTATATCAATGCTGACTTGGATTAAATTGTTCTAATGATTCCAAGCTCCAATCTGTTGTCAAACCCTTGCCAAAAATTAACCAACAGAAAATTGTCAAAAATTCAAAGCTGAGTTGTCTATCTTACCACGGTAATATGTTTTGTTCCCCTTCTTAGAGCATTTTAATACTGAGCAAAATTGAGTAGCATGTTTTGAGCATCCCAGCCCCAAGATACCCCTATTTCCTTCGAGAATTTGACTAACAAGAAATTCCACCCTCAACCAGGACTCTAAGAACAAGCTTTGGTTTGAGACATTTATAAGGCCGGGTTTTGCTAGACAATGCATGATATGCAAAGTTCATGGCTGGAACCCATTCGGCCGCTAGCCCGCACCGTGCTCCGCAACGGATTCAGGGCATTACATATTAATACAGTAACAAAAAGTTTCATCCCCGAAACTTAAACACAAACCCACCTAGGTCAAACAACGAAGAAAACTTTTCCTTCACATCTGCCTCAAGTTCCCACGTCGACTCTTCGACGGAATGATTTCGCCAAAGCACTCGAACCAAAGAAACAACTCGGTTCCGTAAAATTTTATCCTTCCTATCCAAGATCTACACGGGTTCCTCCACATAAGACAAGTCAGCTCTTAGCCCTAACGGACCGAAGTCCACCTGGCTTGGATCATGTACATACTTCCATAGTTGGGAAACATGGAAGATATCGTGCACTCCATCCAATACCGATGGTAACGCGATCTGATAGGCGACAGGGCTGACTCACTTAAGAATTTCAAACGGGCCAACAAATCTCGAACTTAGCTTTCCCTTCGCACCGAATCGCATAACTCCGCGCATCGGTGACACCTTCAGAAATATGTGATCGCCCACCATAAATTCCAATGGTCGTCGATGAGTATCCGCATAACTCTTCTGCCGACTTTGTGCCACAAGTAACTTCTCCCGAATCATGCGGACCTTCCCGACGGCCTGTTCCACCATCTCTGGACCAAGTACCTGTCGTTCACCGACTTCATCCCAACAAATCGGAGACCAACACTTTCGCCCGTATAATGCTTCATACGGAGCCATTTGTATACTTGACTGGTAACTGTTGTTGTAGGCAAATTCTGCTAGCGGCAAGTGAGTGTCCCAACTAGTTTTCAGATCAATAGCACAAAGCCGTAGCATGTCTTCAAGTACCTGATTCACCTTCTCGGTCTGGCCATCGTTTGAGGATGGTATACAGAACTAAATTTTAATTGTGTTCCCATGGCAGCATGTAAACTGACCCAGAAATGTGATACAAATTGCCTATCCCGATCTGACACTATTGATGCCGGCACTCCATGCAGTCGGACAATTTCATCCAAGTATAGATGAGCCAACCGTCGATGCTCCAAGTGGTTTTTATTGCAATAAAATGTGCAGATTTGGTTAATCGATCAACGATGACCCAAATTGCATCATTCCTCCGCTGCGTCTTCAGCAAGCCAACTATGAAATCCATGGTTATATGATCCCACTTCCATTCTGGGATCGCGAGGTTCTGCATCTCCCTGCCGGGCCTTTGGTGTTCCATCTTGACTCGTTGACACGCTAAGCATCGCGAGACAAAGAGGGCCACATTTCGTTTCATGCCATGCCACCAGAAGGTCGTACGCAAATCTTTATACATTTTTCTACATCCCGGATGCAAGGAATACTTGGCATAATGGGCCTCCGTCAAGATATCTTTCCGGAGTTCTTCATCCTTCGGGACATAGCCTCCCCCTGAGTCACAACGATCCACCTCCTCGTGGTAAAGTCGCTGGCTTCGCCCTTTTCCATTATTCTGCCAATCTTAATCAAGAACTCATCCGTCCTCTTGCTGTCTTTATCTTTTCCAACAAACTCGGCTCAAGTTGAAGTTGAGCCTAGTTGTGCATTTCGGCCACGAATCTGGAGCTCAATTCCATGCTTTCTAATTCCTCCAGTATTCGTTTGTCAACACTGAGCGATCCCACAAAGTTTCCGACTCAACGCGTCCGCCACCACAGTTGCCTTTTCCTGGGGTGTACGCGATCGTCAAGTCGTAATCTTTTATAAGCTCCAACCAACGTCTTTGCCGCAAATTTAAATCTTTCTGAGTAAAGATGTACTTCAGGCTCTTATGATAGGTGAAGATCTCGCAAGCCACTCCATACAAGTAGTGCCTCCACAATTTCAATGCAAACACTATCGCTGCCAGTTCCAAATCATGCGTTGGATAATTTTTCTCGTGCGGCTTAAGCTGTCTCGAGGCATACGATATCACTTTCCCTCTCTGAGTCAACACACATCCCAAACCCAATCCGGACGCATCACTGTATATCTGGAATCCCTCGACGCCGTCTGGAAGTGTAAGGATTGGAGCTGATACGAGACGTTGCTTCAAGATTTTGAAAGCAAGCCTCGCACTCATCAGTCCAATCGAATGCCACTCCCTTCTGGGTTAGCCGAGTTAAAGGCGCTGCCACTTTTGAAAAATCCTTGACAAACTTCCTGTAGTAGCCTGCCAAGCCGAGGAAACTTCGGATCTCGCTCGCCGATGTGGGTTGCTTCCAATCCACTATGGCTTCAATTTTCTTTGGGTCAACGGACACACCTTTCGCCGAGATAACGTGCCCTAGGAACGACACGCTACTCATCCAAAACTCACATTTGCTCAGCTTGGCATAGAAGCTGATTGTCCCGTAGAGTCTGTAACACTGTCCTCAAATGTTCTGCATGGTCTTCTCTGTTCTTCGAGTAGATTAGGATGTCGTCGATGAACACGACCGCAAATTTATCCAAAAAGGGTCGGAAGACTCTGTTCATCATATCCATGAAAGCGGCAGGGGCGTTGGTCAGTCCGAAGGGCATGACCAAGAATTATAGTGTCCATATCTGGTTCGGAATACGGACTTAGGAACGTCATCGGGTTTGATCTTTAACTGATGATAGCCTGAGCGAAGATCAATCTTTGAAAATACAGACGCCCCTTGCAACTGATCGAAGAGGTCGTCCTATTCGAGGCAACGGGTACTTGTTTCCGAATTGTAACTTTGTTTAGCTCGCGGTAGTCGATGCACAGCCGCATCGATCCATCTTTCTTCTTCACAAATAGTACCGGAGCACCCCATGGTGAAACTACTGGGTCTGATGTATCCCCTGTCTAATAATTCTTGTAGCTGCACTTTGAGTTCCTTTAATTCAGCAGGCGCCATCCTGTATGGTGCCCTTGAGATCGGACGAGCGTCTGGAAATGTATCGATAGTGAATTCAATCTCTCGGTCCGGAGGCATTCCGGGTATCTCGTCAGGAAACACATCAGGAAATTCTGCCACGACTTCAGTGTTAGCTGAGTCTGCACCATTCTTGCGTGTGTCTCGAACAGAAGCAAGGTACCCTTCGCAGCCAGAATATAACATTCGTCGGACCGTAGCAAGCTGAAATCACCATCGAAGCCTTCGTCGACGAACTGGCCGAGTAAGAGAATTCTGTTCCTCCAGGTAGTCGAAACACAACTCGCTTCTTCGCACAGTCAATCGTCGCACAACATGCACTTAACCAATCCATTCCCAGAATGATATCATAATCTTTCATATCTAGCTCGACTACATCTGATGGTAGCTTTTCTCTTTCCGATACATATGTAACCATCCCTACATATCATGTTAGTAGGCATCTCCACTCCTGATGGAGTACTAACACTAAGATATACATCCAACATTGTCATTTTTATTTCATGTTCCTTAACATAGTCTTTAGATATAAAACTATGTGAAGCACCAGAATCAAATAAAGTACGTGCAGGAATGCCATTAAATAACAATATACCTGTCACTACAGTATCTGATGCAAGTACTTCTTCCTGAGTCAATGCAAAGACTCGGCCCTGGGCACCGGGCCTCTGATTCTGTGGTGGTTGATGGGGTCGTGGTGCCTGCCACTGATTCTGTTGATACTGTTGGTGATGCTGCTGCCTTGGAGGGTTCTGGTGGCCCCTCCCTGGGCAGTCTCTGAATCCGTGGCCCATGCGACCACATTTGAAGCATCCACCCTCTAGCACCTGACATTCGTTAGCGAAGTGCCCTTTGTTGCGGCACTTGTTGCAGAATGTCCTACCCTGGTTGGGTCGTTGAAAGCTACCGTGATTCTGACGCTTAGGCGCCTCATATCTACCCCCATTGTTCGGTCTCTTGTTATGCAGATTCTGTACCGACGCTTGCACTGGCGCCAGTCGCAGGATAGTGTGGGTCCAATTCTTTTGCGTGCTCGTAAGACTCCTGAAAAGTCTTATATTTCTGAACCATAACTTGAGCCTTCAGAGCAGGCCTCAAGCCCTGCTCAAACCGACGAGCCTTAGATGCTTCGTCAGTAAACTTCGTGATTACATACTGAGACAGTCTCGAAAACTCTGCCTCATACTCCTTCACCGTCAAGTTTCCCTGCTTCGAGCTTCTGGAATTCCAATTCCTTAGCTCGCTGCTCCGTCGAAGAGAAGTACTGAGCCAGAAATTCCTCACGAACATCTGCCAAGTAATTTTCGTTGTCCCATTCACTCCCGCAAGAATCCTTTTCTGGCTTTGCCACCAGTAGTGTGCGTTGGAAACCAGCAGTAGTTTCACACACGAGACCCTCTTGGATCCAACAATACCCAAGCTTCCAGGTGATCCTCCACTTCAACTAAGCCAATCCATAGCAATGGTGGCTTCTTCTGTCCCTTTGAATTCTTTGTTGCAGATTTTCTTAAACTTTGTAATGTCGGCCACAGCAGTGGTTTTCTTAGCCGCCGGGGGTTCCTCTGCCTCCACAAGTTCGCTCTCTCATGAGACTGGAGTGCCTTGAGCCCCATTGTTCACCACTGATCGGACCAACTGTTGCAGGGTATCTAGCTGCTTTTGTTGGGCCTCGAATTGCTTTGCGTTCTGACCTCTGCTGGCTCTCCATCATAGCCAGCATTCTCTCCATATGGTCGGTTGAGGCTACAACCCTTGAGCTACTCGCGTTGTTCGTTGCACCCGCCTTAGTCATCTCTGTAAAAAAACAGAGAAGCTTGTTAGTCTCATAAAATATTTATGGACTTATTGTATGGAACATCTCATTTCGGGATATTTAAAACCAAAGTTGTTCGAGAAGCAATAAAGCTTGTGTCATTTTTGAAATCTTTAAAACCAAGAAATTCCCAAGGACTGTAAAGCCGTGCTTTGATACCAAACTGTCACGCCCTGATTCGGGGAATCGTTCGCCTCCGCTTTGATTCATGCCGAATCGTTCGTCCTCGCTAAGGCGTGATGCCGTACAAGTCTGGAATTACACTTGTACAAGGCGTGCTCGTGTTCCTTTATAAAAGAGACATTTTGAATAGAGATTCGCAGCGGATGATAAAGAAGTTTTGGCAACACTAGATATGATCTGAAATAAGTTCTTTATTGATATCTTTGAAATTATATTGCATAAAACATAAGGCTCTCAAACAGCCGAGATGAAATGCCAAACTATGGCTACAACTTGCAGAAATATTGAAATGAGATACAACTTGTTCCATACATCATATCCCTTTATTAATAATGCGGCAATAACCACCTTCAGCAAAATGCCTTCTTCTTCAAGTGGAAACTTCAAGATGTACGAAGCTTCTAAAGAGTCGGACAACAAGCCTTCAGCGTCTATGATTATCCACTAGGTTCCCGGCACCTGTAGAGACGAGGGTCAGTACATTGCCACATATGTACTGGTGAGCGGCCATAACCAATCTCACCATATATCAACAGTAGTAAAATTACATGAATGTTAACTATTGATTTGTATTCTTTCTATCTTGCCTTAGGGTCCATTAACAATTTATATATTTGATGAGAAATATAATGAGCATACAACGATGTTAGAAAACATAAGCAATTCATGTATTTCTAACATAAGTAATTCATATTGATCACCAATTTGGTGAATCTTACCCACGGTCGATAGCCATCCCGTAAATATTTATGAATACCTTTATGAATACCACTTACTCTGCCTGCATAAGACATGTTAGCTATGCCACCTGTCTATATGAAGGTCACTGACTACACGCCCATCTGGGACATCTTGATCAGACGGCTCCCCTTCAGCGGTGGGTAGCTAGCCCATCCGGAAGGTTCCCGAAAAGACCGTGCTACTACTTCAGCACTGTGCTACTACTTCAGCACTGTGCTACTACTTCAGCACTGTGTTCCTCCTAGCCAAATCGGTTCCGTGGCCTCGGAGTACCGTTCGAGGAACTACCTTGTATACAAGTTGTCCATGACCATGCATGCAATACAACTTAACTAATAAGGGACATGTCATGCATGATAATAGCATCTTCCACACATAGTCGTAGTTCTCATTTTATCTTGCCATTTTCCTATCTTTCCAACTTGCCATCTTACCATCTTACTTTTAGCAATAGGCTCGCATATTCGTTCATCCAACCAAGGGACTATTCATTTGTAACACATTCTTTCGAACCGAAGTCCGATATACTTATCGCCCAATACTTGGGTCTTTGCATCACCTGTTAAACAATTCATATAGCATACGAGCATCATTCGATTTTACAACATAAGCCTAGCCATGTGATAATTTATCTTTCATTATCTTTCCCGTATTATTACTAGGCATCTTTTATTAAGTACCGAAGGCAATAACAAGTCTACCATTGTTATGCGAGAAGATCAAGGATCGTCGAAGGATCAAAGCCACTCATTTGTTGGTGAATTGCCGAGAGAAAGAGGTCTTCCACGCAACGTCAAGCTCGGTTCACTGCGTTAGCACCTGCATTGGCACCAACATTTTATCAGCATACTTCTTCTCTTTCTCTCAGTGATTCGATATGAAATGCGTAGACAGTGAAAGTAAATCCATGAAAACATTCATCGAAAACAATTACAAAAATGCACACAAAAGCCAATAGCAAAAGCGACATCGAAAACCAGCAGGGCAACGGTCTCGGGGCAAGCGACTCTTATATAGAACTATTCCCCTAAGACGCGTGCCACTGCATCTTGGGTATCATTTCAAAAGAGTCCAATCCATAACGAGGAAAGGATCTCAATTCATTATACCGCGATCCTGGTAAAGTTTCCCCAAGTAAAGTTTCCCAATTTCTATCTGACTCGGCCATTCGGCCGCTAGCCAGCACCGTGCTCTGCAACGGATTCAGGGCATTACAGAGCCGCAGATCGGAATGGCGGTGCTGCGGCTTTGGAGGCTCTCTTCCTTCAAAGTGGGTGTCGCCCATTCTGGTTGTGTCGAAAGCTGCTCCTTTAGCCGCGGTTTCGATTGCGGTCTTCCTTCGCCTTTGGTGGCTCTTTTCGAAGCCTCCCCTGGCCACAGGTTGGCTTGCGGTGCTCTTCTCTTCCTCAGTTTGGGGAGCTCTTCCTCCAGCTAGAGGGTTGATTTTCACCCTCGTTCTGCTCAATAAATGCTTCATTAGTCGAAGCATTTAGACGGCGGTGAACCTGGCTGGAAGAGTGGCATAACTGGGCTGCTGAAGGGATACACATAACTAAGGATGCACATAACTGAGCTGCTGAAAGGATGCACCCGCTGAGGGCGCATGGATGCGCCTGACTGAGAGCGCATGCTGGGATGCGCCTGACTGAGAGCGTATGGTGGCTGCTGCGCCTGTTCAAGAGCGCATGATGATCGCTGTGCCTGGCTGTAAACTTAGGGTCTTTTCTTAGAATTTTTTCCTTTGTACAGCCTTTTCTAGACATGTAATAGACTTTTATATGTAAATAAAAATCCTCTTACAATGTCTATATCTTTGTTTTGCTTTGTCAAGTACTTTGTCTGAGCTCCCTGGCGCATGTAGTGTTTGGCGCATAGGATTTCTGATCATGAAATTTTATGCTTCTACAAGACCTCCTTCAAAGTTTTTAAAACTTTTTCGTCAAAGTTTTGGAATACTTTGAATAAGAAGCATGGTGGTTGGAGCGCATGACTGTTCGGGCGTATAGATGCTCCGCGCATCGGTGATGGGGCGCATGCTCCTCTCAGTTAATACAAATGATAACGTCTCGATAACCAAAAAATTAATGATGATTTTTGGATTTCGAAGTTATCTCCTCACAGAACCCGAGGCGGTGGCTTAGGTCACACTTCATCGGTTCACGCGTGCGACCGAGCCTATAAATAGGCGTGAGATGGAGAGAGAGAGAGAGAGAGAGTTCTTCCCTCTTTGCTTTTGCCTTTTAGAGTTCCTCTTTCGAAAAAAGAAAAACCTTAACTTTTTTCTCTTAAGGAATGGCTCCCAAGACTCCTCGCGGCGGTGGCAAGGGACATGACAAAGGGGAAGAGCCTGTAGAGGTTGTCGCGACTGATGTTCCCTGTCCGCCTGTCGACGTTCGGTCGGCGGTGGTTGGTGAGTTTCATCATCCCTTCAAATACGCTAACGCGCATGGACCTTGAGTCCTGATGATGTGCCGAGGTAAAGAGTCCTCCGTAATTTGCTCATCTTGTTATTTTTGGTGACTTGCGCTTTTCTTCTTGTAGGGATCATCGAAGAAGAAAAACCCGTGTTTCGAAGCCGGGTGTCAATAAACCGAAGGAGGTGGCAAGATCTTCTGATGAGCGCGTTCCTCCGATGGTGATGTCTCCAATGGAGGAGAATCCTGAAGATGTTCCTGCAAAGATTTTAGCATCTCCAGACTTTGTCGGAATAGACACTGAGGTTGCAGCAACTTCCAGGGTGGTGCAAGCTGCCGTGGGGGCCTTGAACGTTAAGGTCCTGCGGACCCGGGGCGTCCTGGTGATGAAGTGGAGTGGAGTTCGTCGTCTTTAGATGGCGTTTCTCCAGAGTTGCAAGAGCCTGTTGCGGGGGCAACATATGTGATTGGAACGGAGGAGAGGGTTGATTCCCCTTCTTGTCATGATGAGGGGACGTGAGCACCCTGAATTTCGGGCTGATTTTTTTTATTTTTATTTTATTTCCTGTTTGATTGGTTTGAAATAAATTATTCTGTAAGTGTACTCTTTCATGCCTTTGATATTTGGAGTATCAGGGATGTTCAACTCTGGAAATCTTCTTCACGAGTTTTGGAGTGGACACGATTACGTTCATGAAGGTATATGGTGTCCCACTAAAACTTGTTCCCTTGTGCTCTTTTGCTTTGCTGAACTTCGGGTCGAATTAGACCGTTCGATTATTATATTTTCCCACTCTTTTCCTTGATCATTATTTGTACGTTACGGTGACTTTTAATTTTGGAGCGCAAGACCAGTCAGTTTCTTGAAACCAACTTCTCATGTTTGATCTACTCGAGACGCTCGTCACCCATGACCTTCGTGTCCTACTCAGACACGTCATTTGTACTCTATTTGATTTGCATAACTTTTCCGACACGTGACCCGATTTTATTTCACTCCACGGCGTCACATTCATCTTCCAACTTAATTTGTGGGTCCTCTGTCGACCAAAACCTGTCAGCCCCAACTATGGACACAGCCCACATTGAGCCTACTATCCGTCCGCCACTTGTGTCCTATTTATTGGAATTCTTCTTGAATTAAATCATATAGAAATTACCTATTTTTCTCTATTTTCCATCTAGCCTTTGATTTCCCTCATCAAATCCCAACCATCTAATTTCCACACTCACAGCCACAATTGTGGCCGGCCCTAAAATTGAGGAGAGAATCTTTCTCTCTCTCTCTTATCCTCTCTCTCTCTCTCATTTAAAAATATTATCTTTCTCTCTCTCACACTTATTTTCTTTCCATTTCAAAACACCAACACAGCCACCATTAGTTGGCCGAGCCCGAGCCCTAGTTGGCCGACTCCACCTCACCTCAGCCTCCTCCGACGTGGCTAATGCCGTCGACCACTCCCCAGGCCGTCGGCCACCCGACACCAATTTTCCTACCATTCCCTCCTCCTTATTCCTCCTCTATGGTTAACCAACCACCTCCACCACCTTCTCCATCAACCGCGACCACCTCCACCCTCGTCGAGGGCGCCGCCGCCCCTTGGCCGCACGGCCAATGCCGTCGCCGGCCAGGCAGCGTGCCGTCGCGGCCACCAGCTGCAGCAGCAGCAACCTTCGACAGCGCAGCCACATGCGTGCACAGGCGCGCATGCACGCGCGCGTGGGCCGCCGTCGCGTGCCGCCACGCCGCCGTGCGGGCTGCCATGGGCCCCTGGCCGTGCTCCCCGCCATGGGCGAGCCTCCCCTGACGGCCACCGTCCTCCGGGACGCGCCGTCGAGGCGATTCGTGCGTTTTGAACGACGTCCCGTCGTGACGCGCGCGAGATTGAGTCCGTTTTGGCGCTCCTTCGCAGCAACTTCGCACCGTTTTCCCAGAGATCCGACCGTTGGATCGGCGATTTCTTCGCTCCGTCGCAATCTAGGTATATCCACCTTCGCTCATGTCAATTTTCGTCCGTTGATTTTATCGTTTGGTAGATCAAAACCGGCCACCAAGTTGACCGTTTAAATGTTATTAAATTTGGACAGTTTCGCGAGGCCAACTTCGTCAGCTTGTATCTCTCCACCGCAGCTCCGTTTGGCGTACTACCAGTTCGGTGCGAAGCTGGTATAACCCTCTTGCTACTCCTTCAGTTTCGTTTCATTGTGAGCTTGTTTGATTGGTTGAATTCGACGCCAAAGTTGGTCGCCGAATTCGTAATTTCCAACTTGTAAAATTCCATTTTTGAACACGGGACTCTAGATTTTATTTCTGACACCACCATTAGACTTGTGGCGTCGTTCTGGTATTTTCATATAAAATTTGTTAGATTTGGAGAACGTGGGCCCGGACACGCATTTCGGTGCAAAATGGGTCCCACTTTCTGGGTCAACGGAACTTTTTGACGCCGGCTCATCGGAATCCAATTCCGGATATACCGATGAGTTTGTATCGTCATTCTGGACTCATTGACATATAATTTGCTAGGTTTTGGTGGACCATTTGGTCTGGCACGCATTTCGGTGCAAGTCGGATACCAATATCCGGGTCAACGGGTCATTTTGAGATCGGCTCATCGGAATCCAAATCCGGATATACCGTTGAGATCGTATCATCATTCTAAACTCGTTGACAGGTAGTTTGCTGAGTTTTGAGGACTTTGGCTCCGGCACGCATTTTCGTGCAAACCGGAATTCCAAGTTCTGGTCAACGGGCCAAAATGAGATCGGGTCAACGGAATCCAATTCTGGAGATACGTTGGGTTCGTATCATCATTCTGGTTTCATGGACATATAATTTGTTATATTTTATTGACTTATTTTCTTGCATATTTTTCGGTGCAAAACGGCTCCGACACGGACACCGTTTTGGCCCGAAATTACCTTTTTGCCCTTGTGTCCAAATTGGACCGATGGGTAGGCTATTCCAGCTAATTTGACCATTCTGGACACGTTGGCGATGTTCATTTCATCGTCCGATAATGTTTGTTGATAATTTCTCTGAGTTTAACCTTTTTATAATTAATTAATAATTAATTCATATAATGTTCGTATTTCGGGATTAGTACGACGAAACTGAGATCAGTCAATTCCAGTGATCTCACATCGCTGAAATTGACAAGTTGGACACGTGGATCACTATAATAAGATTATCAACCTTACCGATAATCTTTTTATCTCGATTTGCGTGCCGTAAGTTTCGACGTACAAATAACGAAGTACACTTTATATTAGACTAGAATTGACCCAGTTTGACCAAAGTTGACCAGTTGACCCAAAGGCAACTGTAAGTCAACGCTTGACCTAGTTTGACTAGATTATTGACCGGAGTCGACCTAGAGTGTTTTGACTTAGAAGAACCTCGAATAAGATAGATTACCTGTAGGGATTCATTTATTTTAACTTGAACACCTTGTAACCTGTGTTGCTCTAAATAGGACTCTGTGGCTTCAGTGGGACCTCCTATACTTATCAGCTGTTCAGGTTATCGAGGCGAGTACATTCTCTGATCATTTCATATCCTGCTTAGAATTATATTCCTGCTTTAGATTACTATACTTGATGCTGTCACGACATTATCACAGATTAGTACTATACGGATCTCTTCATGCGATGTTATCCCCCCCTCGGGAGCATCGGGTACATTGTGTCATGTGCGTTTCACTTTCATCATGTACTCCTGTGCTTTCACCATACATGTACACTATTGTGAATCTTGTACTCTCATGTTCACAGAGCCTTCATGTATACTATCATGTGCACGTACCCTTTTAAGGGCCCCATGTGATATATCATGTACAATATAACCTGTTTAGATCCTTGTGTATTGATTGGAGAAAAGGGGGAGTGCTAGTAGTCATGTGAACAATTCTATAGTAGTGTAGATCATGTACAACTCTTTAGTGTAGATCATGTACAAATCTGTCCCGTTCACATGTGCTATCCTATACTCTACATCACTAGCCACTGTTAGTTCTCTATTTATAGTAGATATTTCTATTACAGTTCTCTCTCCCTGTTTACATACTGTATTTCTTCAGATCTTGTATCTTACTTTACTGCATGATTATATTTCTAACCTGCTATGATTTGTTGAGATGTACTGTGCTCGCTCCTGTCCTGACTGGACCTGTTGATAAATTTTACAGATGGCCTGGGATTGCCTGCTAGCCTAGAGGAGACACATTAGAGGTTGTTTAGGTAGTTTTCATTTTGTCTGGAGTTGTATTTACTTTGTAGATTACTGTATCTTTATTTGAGTTTTGAGATGTACTTCTAGGTTCATGTATCTTAGACACTTAGACTTCTATCCCTGTATTTATTTTGGATTTCATGTTTTATCTATCCTTATCATGCTCTGCTTTAGATGTTGTTGAGTTTGTATCTGCTATGTCACCCCCATTCGGGGAGTATAAAGTTTAGTCTTATACTGTAGATGCATTGAGACCTATGACAGCGTTCTACCGCCGACACTGCGGCGTAGGCTGGGCGTTGTTACGTTCTCGTGCCCTAACCCTAGGGCGCGGGTCGTGACACGTTTTTAGTGGTGGCCCATGCAGGTCGAGACTAAAGTGTAGTGGTATTCGAACTAGAGTACCACTACAGCCTGCAGTATGAATAGGATATATTTTGAAGGTACTCAATCACAGATAGGAACCCTTGAGAGATTTCCGGGACGACCCTGGAGAATCTTATTTAACTTCGATTTGAAAACTCTCTTTTTCCCTTGATTTAATTTATTTACTTTTGTTGTTAAATTGATTTTTACGGATTATTGTTGAATTTTAGTTTGTATTTATTTTGATGGAAGATTTTCAAATTTTGAATTTTGATGATAGCTGTTGCATTCGAGTTTGCATTTTGATGGATTGTGTTCACTTTTGAATTTTGATGTTCGTTAATAAATTTGATTTGATTTTTGAGTATTCATTGTTGATTTAATTTGATTTTTGGCAAGATAAAATTATATGGACTAGGTCATCTATGTTATGGAATCTAGTCTTCTATAGTCACATTAGCCAGCATGGTGAGGACATATAGTCTGACTCTGGATGTATTTCTCGGGTGTGAAAATTTAAGATTTTCGCAGCCAAGCATGCGGTACCGCAAAAATGTTAAATACCATAATTCTAGAGATATGTGCATAAGTCAAGGGCTCTGTGATTATCGTAGCCTTGCTTACTAGTATGACGAGGATTTAGAGTACCATGATTTTGGATAGACGCATATGATTATCAGATTGTGCTTAAAATATTTGAACATGTTTTCTTACTTTTTCTAAGTCATTCAAAAAAAAAAGAATTATTGTTGTTGTTTTGCCTAGTTTCTTGTCATTTAACTTAAGAGAGTGCTTAGTTGTTTTCATAAGCCTTTGTGAACTTCTTGCTATGAGTTTTCTTAATACAATGAATCGATGATTTTGCTAGATTTTATCTTGAATTTGATATTTAAGTCTGGATTTCAAAACGGTTCCTTCTTTAAACTGATAAGCAGAACAGATTTCTCGTTATTCTTTATTGCTATTATTCTTGTATTAAATAATAATGATAATAAAAACTGTCTTGATTTCGTCAATCACCTGCTTGCAATCTTGGTAGGAATATAAATGTTAGTCTTAACGTAGAATTAATTTTTTTGGGAATGAGAATATGTATACGAATATATTGCAGACACTTTGCCTAACACGTATGCATGCTACACTTGATTTTTCCACATATCTAGATACATATTGATATGTTGTTGATGTCCAAATTTCATAACCGATATTTCTGGTTCTCTGTTCCATGTTTAAATTCGTAATTTAAATATAAATTTCATGTTATTAGTTTTTGTCTATATAACTGCACATGTATGTTATACTTAGAGTTTCAATTCAAAATTTTTGTGAGTTTATGTTTAATTAGTAAATTTAAGACTGTGACATATAACCTTAATGCTAAATTTCCAAATGTTAGTTCAAATTGCTGTTTTATTTTCTAAATGTAACATTGAGCTACCTTGTGGGAAGTAGGATATAAATTTAAGTTCATATTCTTACATGCTAGTTGTGATAAACATTGAGTTGGGTTTTAATGTTCAAGTTCTCCAAAATTCTGAAAACTAGTTACATGTTAACATTTTACATGATTTCCATGTTTAGTTAAATTTCAGGTTTAATATGTAATATTGAACTGTATGCGTAGAAAAGTATTGGTAATATGATTAGGGTTTCATTTCTATCATGATAGGATGTATTGGGAGCATTGAGATAGTTGTGATATTTTCAAACTCCTAAATTTTGAAATTGCATTATGTTCATATTTTCCATGGTTAAATGTTAGCTTATTTTCAGATTTTATATGTAAATGTTGAACTAAAACTGGATTTAATTTCAAACACTAAGCTATTAAACCCTGTACAAGGATACACACACACTCTAACATAGATATACTGTCATTTAACCTTACCCTCCCCTCTATGTTAGGATTATATATCTATAAGGATATATAGAGTTTATGCATATATGTTATAATATATAGATACATGGCTAAGTCTCTATTTTTTATATATATATGGTTAGCCATGCATGTTATGATTAAATAGGTTGCGTATTGTAGATTGTAAACCAATATGCCATGATTAGTGTAACTTGATAGCCATTGAATTGAACACAATCCTCCTATACTCTTCATGTATACTCAGTACACCACGCCGACATCTGACCATATGACATGTCCCCATAACATGATGCTAGTTTTCCCTCTCTAACGCTCTCTGTATATATATTGTGATTGGATTTCAATGCAAGCGACTTTCAATTCTTTAACTTGTGATTTTGATTTTCTTGGGATAGTACTTTTTCAGATGATTGGTAGTTACCTTCCTTTATTTTTATGAGTAACAGTTTTCATATGGGGTGGTAGACAACCTTATAGTTTTGATGGTTGTTGTTTCTGTATCTTCTATTTTAGCACCCTGGGTTGCTTGCGTGTTGATACCCTATGACCGTTGGTTAGCATGACTAGTAAACCTAGATGAGACTTCATGTCACCGTATGCCATGACCCTGTATGCCGTTCTTTTATTTGATGGTATGATTTGTTCAAGTTCTGGGACTTTGATTTTTGGGGGTTTGACCTAGAGGGAGTAGGGATATTTAATTTCGAGGACAAAATTTTTAAAGGTGGGTAGGATGTGAGCACCCTAAATTTCGGGATTTTTTTTATTTTTATTTTATTTCCTGTTTGATTGGTTTGATAAATAAATTATTCTGTAAGTGTACTTTCATGCCTTTGATATTTGGAGTATCAGGGATGTTCAACTCTGGAAATCTCTAGTTTTGGAGGAGTGGACACGATTACCTTCATGACGGTATATGGTGTCCCACTAAAACTTGTTCCCTTGTGCTCTTTTTGCTTCGCTGAATTCGGGTCGAATTAGACCGTTCGATTATTATTATTTTCCCACTCTTTTCCTTGATCATTATTTGCACGTTACGGTGACTTTTAATTTTGGAGCGCAAGACCAGTCAGTTTCTGAAACCAACTCCTCATGTTTGATCTACTCGAGACGCTCGTCACCCATGACCTTCGTGTCCTACTCAGACATGTTTTGTGCTCCATTGATTTGCACAACTTTTCCGACACGTGACCCGATTTTTTACTCCACGGCGTCATATTCATCTTCCAACTTGATTGTGGGTCCCCTGTCGACCAAAAACCTGTCAGCCCCAACTATGGACATGGCCCCACATTGAGCCTACTATCCGTCCGCCACTTGTGTCCTATTTATTGGAATTCTCCTTGAATTAAATCATATAGAAATTACCTATTTTTCTTATTTTCTATCTAGCCTTGATTTCCCTCATCAAATCTCAACCATCCAATTTCCACATCACAGCCACAATTGTGGCCGGCCCTAAAATTGAGGAGAGAATCTTTCTCTCTCTCTTATTATCTCTCTTCTTCATTTAAACATTAATTCATCTCTTTCTCTCTCACACACTTATTTCTTTCCATTCAAAAACACCAAACACAGCCACCATTAGTTGGCCGAGCCCGGCCCTAGTTGGCCGACTCACTCACCTCAGCACTCCCTCCGGCGTGGCCGACGCCGTCGACCATCCCCCAGGCCGTCGGCCACGACGCCACCAGTTCCCCACCATTCTCCTCCTCTTATTCCTCCCATGGTTTAACCAACCACCTCCACCACCTTCTCCATCAACGCGACCCCACCCCCCCTCGTCGGAGGGCGCCGCCCCTTGGCCGCACGGACAATGCCGTCGCCGGCCAGGCAGCGCACCGCCGCGGCCACCAGCTGCAGTAGCAGCAACTTCGCGACAGCGCAGCCACATGCGTGCACAGGCGGCATGCGCGCGCGCGTGGCCGACGTCGCGGCACCACGACGCGCGTGCGGGCCGCCGTGGGGCCCCTGGCCGTGCTCCTCCGCCCATGGGCGAGCCTGCCCTGACGGCCACCGTCTCCTGGGATGCGCCGTCGAGGCGATTCGTGCGTTTTGAACGACGTCCCGTCGTGACGCGCGAGATGAGTCCGTTTTGGCGCTCCGTCGCAGCGACTTCGCGTTACGTTTTCCCGAAGATCCGACCGTTGGATCAGCAATTTCTTCACTCCGTCGCAATCTCGGTATATCCACCTCGCTAATGTCAATTTTCGTCCGTTGATTTTATCGTTTGGTACATCAAAACGTCCACCAAGTTGACCGTTTAAATTGTTTAAAATTTGGACAATTTCGCGGGGCCAACTTCGTCAGCATCTTATCCCTCCACCGCAGCTCCGTTGGCGTGCTACTAGTTCCGTTGCGATTTCGTATAACCCTCTTGCTACCCTTCAGTTTCGTTTCATTGTGAGCTTGTTTGATTGGTTGAATTCGGAGCCAAAGTTGGTCGTCCGAATTCGTAATTTCTAACTTGTAAATTCCATTTTGAACACGGGACTCCAGATTTCATTTCTGACACCACCCATTAGACTTGTGGCGTCGTTCTGGCATGTTTTCATATAAAATTTGTAGATTTGGAGAACGTGGGCCCGGGCATGCATTTCGGTGCAAACGGGTCCCACTTTCTGGGGTCAACGAGACTTTTTGACGCGGCTCATCGGAATCCAATTTGGATATACCGATGAGTTCGTATCGTCATTCTGGACTCGTTGAATAATTTGCTAGGTTTGGTGGACATTGGGTCTGGCACGCATTTCGGTGCAAGTCAGATACCAATATCCGGGTCAACGGGTCATTTTGAGAGGCTCATCGGAATCCAATTCCGGATATACCGTTGAGATCGTATCATCATTCTAGACTCGTTGACAGGTAGTTGCTGAGTTTTGAGGACTTTGGCTCCGGCACGCATTTCCGTGCAAACCGAAATTCCAAGTTCTGGTCAACGGCCAAAATGAGAGATCGGGTCAACGGAATCCAATTCTGGAGATACCGTTGGGTTCGTATCGTCATTCTGGTTTCGTGGACATATAATTTGTTATATTATTGACTTATTTTCTTGCACGTTTTTTAGTGCAAAAACGGCTCCGACACGGACACCGTTTTGGTCCGAAATTACCTTTTTGCCCTTGTATCCAATTGGACGATGGATAGGCTATTCCAGCTAATTTGACCATTCTGGACACGTTGGCGATGTTCATTCATCGTCCGACAATGTTTGTTGATAGTTTCTTTGAGTTTAACCTTTATAATTAATTAATAATTAATTCTATAATGTTCGTATTTCGGGATTAGTACGACGAAACTGAGATCAGTCAATTCCAGTGATCTCACAATCACTGAAATTGACAAGTTGGACACGGGATCACTATAATAAGATTATCAACCTACGATAATCTTCTTATCCGATTTGCGTGCCGTAAGTTCGACGTACAATAACGAAAGTACACTTATATTAGACTAGAATTGACCAGTTTGACCAGAGTTGACCAGTTGACCCAAAAGGCAACTGTAAGTCAACGCTTGACCTAGTTTGACTAGATTATTGACCGGAGTCGACCTAGAGTTGTTTTGACTTAGAAGAAACCTAGGAATAAGATAGATTGCCTGTAGGGATTCATTTATTTAACTTGAACACCTTGTAACCTGTGTTGCTTTAAATAGGACTCTGTGGCTTCAGTGGGACCTCCTAACTTATCAGCTGTTCAGGTTATCGAGGCGAGTACATTCTCTGATCATTTTATATCATGCTTAGAATTATATTCCTGCTTTAGATTACTATACTTGATGCTGTCACGACATTATCACGGATTAGTACTATACGAATCTCTTCATGCGATGTTACCCCCCTCGGGAGCATCGGGTACATTGTGTCATGTGTATTTCACAGAGCCTTCATGTATACTATCATGTATACATGTACACTCTTGTGAATCTTGTACTCTCATGTTCACAGAGCCTTCATGTATACTATCATGTGCACCCTTTTAAGGGTCCCATGTGATATCATGTACAATAACATAACCTGTTTAGATCCTTGTGTATTGATTGGGGAAAAGGGGGAGTGCTAGTAGTCATGTGAACAATTCCATAGTAGTGTAGATCATGTACAACTCTTTAGTGTAGATCATGTACAAATCTGTCCCGTTCACATGTGCTATCCTGTACTCTACATCACTAGCTACTGTTAGTTCTCTATTTATAGTAGATATTTCTATTACAGTTCTCTCTCCCTGTTTACACTATATTTCTTCAGATCTTGTATCTTACTTTACTGCATGATTATATTTTCTAACCTGCTATGATTTGTTGAGATATACTGTGCTCGTTCCTGTCCTGACTGGACCTGTTGAAAATTTTTACAGATGGCCTGGGATTGCCTGCTAGCCTAGAGGAGACACATTAGAGGTTGTTTAGGTAGTTATTTCATTTTGTCTAGAGTCGTATTTACTTTGTGGATTACTGTATCTTTATTTGAATTTTGAGATGTACTTCTGGGTTCATGTATCTTAGACACTTAGACTTCTATCTCCTGTATTTATTTTGGATTTCAAGTTTTATCTATCCTTATCATGCTCTACTTTAGATGTGATTGAGTTTGTATCTGCTATGTCACCCCCATTCGGGGACTATGAACTGTTTAGTCTTATACTGTTAGATGCATTGAGACCTAGGACAGCGTTCTACCGCCGACACTGCGGCGTAGGCTGGACGTTGTTACGTTCTCGTGCCCTAACCCTAGGGCGCGGGTCGTGACAGGGGAGTTCGGCTGTAGCGTTGCCGAGCCCTACCCCAGACTCAGCAGCTGAAGCTGAAGTGGCTGCCGATCGGGGGGGTAGCGACAGATCCTGTCCCTGTAGAGGGATTTGATGAGGAAAATGAGACTCGTCTGGTGGTCCTGACTCCAGGGGCGGGTCAGAAGACAAGTGTTGATCTCCCTGTTCTGCCAGAGAGGGAATGTTCCGTATTGGCTGCTGATAGAACGTTGAGGACTGGTGAGGTAGCCACTGACGTCGGTGGTTCTTCCGAGTCTGAGAAGGGTAAGGGTTTGATGAACCCTCTGTTGTTCCCTCTACTTGGGGTACGATCTCGACGCCTGTCTCGGCTTCTTCTGTTCCTTTGGCTCCTCGGGCTAGTAGTCAAACCCCTGTTGACGAAGAGCCTGTTGATGCCGAGGATCCGGCCTCGTGGGTTGAGGCAGGCGGGCCTTCTTGCGGTCCGCTTTCTAAAATAGCTCCTCCGACTCCTGCTATGATGCCGCAGGTTCTGGGGGATGCAGAGGAATATGTGAAATTCGTCATCGAGGCAGTGTATAGAATGCTGCAGAGGGCGTATCAACAGTGATGGACGCCAATGGGAGCTTTGCGATGGCAAGTGTTTGCCATTAAAATTGTTTGATTACAAATTTCAATACAAACAGAACAGTGTTACAATATAGGACTTAGATGTAGTCCTAGGAGTATACTTTTGTTTATCTGGGTCCCTTGTGCCGATGGAGCGAGTGGTAATGCGTTGACTCCGTTGACGAGCTGACGACGGTTATCGGTTCTCTGAAGGTTTGGATTGCTCTGGGTGCTGGAGCTTGCTGAGAGGAGGAAGACGTTGAGTGTCTGTACCTGCCTCTCTGGTGATATGTCTCTTCGTTGGGTATTCTCTGTGTTGTCCGTGTGTGGGTGTGGAAGAAGGAAATGATCCCTCTATTTATAGGTGGACAGGTTGGCTGCTCATGTGCGCATATGTAGGATACGCTGGTGCGTGGGGACGCCACGTGGAGACTGCTGATGGAGGCACATGGACGATGTGCCCTAATCGAGGGGTTAAATTTTTTATACTGCTGTTGTGAGCCGGCACGTAGCAGAGAAGAAGATCTTTCTATTGCTGAGATCTTTGATGAGTTGAGTCAAAGGACACTTCTCGTCGACCCATGGCTCGGAGATTTTGGATTTTGTGGAGGGAATGATCTGGTGGGATGCGCCTAGGATTGGGCGCATGAGGAGACTTTGGCTCGTAACCTTTATGAGTCACGAACCATTCTGGGCGCATGGCTTTTGAGGCGCATGCAGGCGACTTTCCTTCTGTCTTTTGGGATCAGAGAGGAGTCTGAGGCGCATGGCTTTTGAGGCGCATGCAGAGCTTCAAATGGAGACTTTTCTTCTGTCTTTAGGGATCAGTGAAGAGTCTGAGGCACATGGCTTTTGAGGCGCATGCAGATTTGGATGTATGGCTGCAAAGGCGTATGCAGGTGGTTGAGTGGCCACGTGGCAGTAACCGTCGGAGTAAAGTCATGATGATGCTGACGTTGCCGACGCTTCGTTTTCTGAAAAAGCTGTCAACTGTTCAGACTTTGGGAGGTGTGCTACCAACTCTGTCAGTTCAGCATTTAATGTTTCTGACATTCGATGGACAACTGAGGGGGAGCGTCGATTGGCGTTCCACTGGGTATGGGGACGCATGGGGGCGCATCCTCTGTGATGCGCTTGGTACTGGAGGGCGCGTCTGTGTGATGCGCCTGAAGTCGAAGGGCGCGTGCGGCTGTTTCGTTCCTCGAGTGCGTTAAATAGCTGTTTGGCTGAATTCGAGGCGTCTGGTTCATCCATTAAATGCAAGTACATTGCACGGAATTCGGAGAGCCATCCACTTGGCGCGGGGGTTTGATCTGCCCGGCCTAAATAGTGGCATGGAGAGAAGGTTTGCTTCTCGTTCTCTTACGTACTTCCGACATGAACTTGTGTGCTCGGATGCATTCTGTTGACGAAGTGCTCCCGAGGGTGAAGATGAGACGCCATGTCGTCATTGATGCACTTGAAGGTGTCACCCCCAGTTTCCAAAAACAGGGGTATTTTTATCATTTTTTATTTTTAAATTATTTGGAATTATTTATTTATTTATTGTAATATTTTGGGATTATTTGAGCCGGGTTCGAATTTCAACTCATTCCGACTTGTATCGGGGACCCGGGGTAGTTTTGACTCTAGCGGGCCCACACACTAGTTAGGCATGGCCCATATAATATTAATTTTAGTCCACATGATATTAATTTTAGTTAGTGACTAGACTAATTATTTTGGTTAGTATTAATATGGATTAGTGTTTTAGGATTGACCAAACTACCCCCGACTTAACCCCTTACCAATGTATTAGTAAATAGACTAGAAAAGGGGCTTTTGGACTTTTCCTAATAGGACAAAACTACCTTTATGGCCAGCCACAATAAGGATAGGGTTGAGCCTCCCATTTGTCATTATCCATCTATTTTCTCTCTCTTGTTCTTCCCCAAATTCTTAGAGAGCAATCCATAGCAATTTCTCCACCAAATCATTCCATTTCACCACCAAATCTTCTTCTTTCCTTCTCCATTCTAGCCAAGGAGGAAGCTACCCAAGTTTGGGAGGATTCGGAGCTCGTTCGTGTCCTTTTGGAATCTCTACGTGTCGGTGTCGCTCCGGGAAGGCTTTTCTTCGATTCGATCTACCGGGAGGTATAAATCCCTTCTCCTTTTCATTTCCTCATGCATATAGGTCTATTTGGAACCCATAGAAATGACCCCATAGTTGTATCTCCATTTGTGCCCATTTCGTGTCCATTTGGAGGTCATAGGAGTGTCCTTTGTGTTGTGGTTGTGTCCATGTGGGAAAATCCCAAATTTGGACACACTATGTGTTGTTGTTATGTATGAATGAATTATTACGTGTTTAATCTCATATTTTTGTATTAGAGATGTGTTCTATAGTGTCTCATATATACATATTAGTGTAGAGAGTGAGTTCTTGATATATTATGTTATATACTTGTGTTTTGTCTCAAACTACCTAAATCCGTCATGATTTTATCCACGTTTTAATTTCAGCCCTAACTTAGAAATGTCATAACTTCTAGCTCAAAGCTCGGTTTAATCTTCCATTTTTTTAAAAGAAGCATAATGAAGTTAGCTTTCCAAAAACATGTATTAATAGGCCTAATTGTTTCTGTAAATTTCTGAAAAATTATTTGAGTGTCAACTGTACGAAAGACAAACGCGTTCTCGGTGTTTTCGCGATTCCGGGAGTTTTCGGAGACGAAAAAGCGATCCGTTTAAAGTTTCGGAAAGATAACACATAGATCTATAACATAATTTAATCCTAAATTTTAATTCATGATGAGATGGTACAGTACTGATTATTAGTAGGAGTTACTATTCGGCATATGTATTTTGTACACCCTTGTGTGTAATATAATGTTCTATTTGATTTTAACCCATGTTAATATATAAATTATGTAATTAAATAGAGAATACAAGCATGAGTAAATGGTTAAATAAATGATATATGAGGTGTAAGTATCCTATCTAATGTAAGCATGCATAAGTATGGCTTGTAATGAATATGTAGGTTCCATAGTATGTAATATTGGTGCATATAGTGGTGCAAGAGAATAATGAATGATGAATGAATGCAAGCATGAATGTAATGTAATAATAGATGTAATGTATGCAATATACAAGTTAATGAGATGTAATGTTCTATGTTAACACAAATCCTATATTACCTCATGTACCCCCTTACACTATGTTGACACTATCACACTTGACACATTGTTCACTTACACTTTGACACTCTTTGATATGTATACACTATGTATGCCCATTTAACCCTCATTTGCCCCTTTGCCATGTTCACATACACACACATAGCCTCTTAAATAAGTATTTATGAATATAGTTAACTTAGCTATGTATGTATATTATATATATGTTAGCATATTGTGTTGTAATATATAAGTTTATATAACCATTTAAAATGCCATGATTATAGACCTAATGTTGAATACCAATATATGCATGTGTATATATGTGTAGACATATAGCTTAAAGTAATAGATTACCTAGTGTATATCCAATGTGAATTCTTGCCTATTTGAGTATTGAATAATTGCATGCTATATAGAGTTGGGTGTATGTTGGCTTGTATAGCCTTGTATTGATGTGTGCTTGCTAGGATAGTCTTGGTTAGGCCTAGTAAGACTTACTGGGTTAGGACATGACCTAGTTTGACCTAATTTGACTAGTACAGTTGACCAGAGTTGACCAAGGGTTAACTTTGGCCTAGTTTGACCTAGATTCATGTAAAATGCATTGTAGTACTTTATATTACCCTTCCGGACATATTGTGACTTGTGCTGTTCTAATTAGGAGCCAGACACCTTGTAACATGTTGCTTTAAATAGGACTCTGTGGCTTCAGTTGGACCCCTATACTTATCAGCTGTTCAGGTTATCGAGGCGAGTACATTCTCTGATCATTTATATCCTGCTTAGAATTATTTCCTGCAGTAGATTACTTTACTTATACTGTCACGTTGGTCACACGGATTGGTACTATATGGATCCCTTCTTGAGATGTTATCCTTAGGGAGCATCGGGTACTACATGTTCTGTACGTTTTACTTACATGACGTATCATATGCTTCATTGGTTCTTTGATCACTTACGACATATACTCTTATGATCGTAGAGTCTTCCTAGAATCCTTATCCCATTTATGGGACTATTATGTATCACCTTCGGGGTCTATTACCTTCGGGGTCTATTACCTTCGGGGTCTATCACCTTCGGGGTCTTATCACCTTCGGGGTCTACCACCCTTCGGGGGCTGTTACATAGCATCATATAACATAACCTGGTTGGATCCTTGTGTATTGATTGGGGGTACGGGGGAGTATAAATAGCCATGTGAATAATTCTAAAGTAGAATAGCCATGTACGCCTCTTTAGTATAGCCATGTACAATCAAGCCGTTCACATGTCGACTTTGTGCTCTAAATCACTAGTCACTGGTAGCTCTTTATTTATAGTAGATATTTCTATTACAGCTCTCTCTCTGTTTACATACAATATTTCTTCAGTACCTGTATCTTACTTTACTGCATGATTATATTTTTAACCTGCTATAAACTGTTGAGATGTAATGTGCTCGCTCATATCCTGACTGGACCTGTTGATAAATTTTACAGATGGCCTGGGATTGCCTGCTAGCCTAGAGGAGACACAGTAGAGGTTGTTTAGATAGTTATTTCATTTTGTCTGGAGTTGTATTTACTTTGTGGATTACTGTATTTGAGTTTTGAGATGTATTTCTGGGTTTATGTATCTTAGACACTTAGACTTCTATCTCCTATATTTATTTTAGATTTCATGTTTTATCTATCTTTATCATGCTCTACCGTAGATGTGATTGAGACTATATCTGCTATGTCACCCCCATTCGGGGAGTATAAACTGTTTAGTCTTATACTGTTAGATGCATTGAGACCTAGGACAACGTTCTACCGCCGACACTGCGGCGTAGGCTGGGCGTTGTTACGTTCTCGTATCCTAACTCTAGGGTGCGGGTCGTGACAGAAGGTGACTGTTACATCCAAAAGACGGAGTCGAGGGCTTCCGAGGCAGGCGGAAGGTGCCTGTTGCATCCAAAGATAGGGATGCTCGGGCCTCGTCTCCGTTGTTCCGGAAGGGCCGTAGGTCGGAATGGCAGTGCTAGGCTCTTTCTTCCTTCAAAGTGGGTGTTGTCCACTCTGGTTGTGTTGAAAGCTGCTCCTTAAGCCATATTTCGATTGCGGTCTTCCTTGGTCTTTGGAGGTTCTTTCGAAGCCTCCCCTGGCCATAGATTTGTGGTGCTCTTCTCTTCCTCGGTTCCAGCCAGAGGGTTAAATGCTTCATTAATCGAAGCATTTATCAGGTGAGCCTGGCTGGAAGAGCGACACATAACTGGGCTGCTGAAGGGATGCACATAACTGGAGATGCACATGACTGAGCTGCTGAAGGGATGCGCCCTGCTGAGTACGCATGGTGGGACGCGCCCGGTTGAAGGTGCATGGTGACTGCTGCGCCTGTTCTGGAGGCGCATGGTGACTGCTGGCCGTAGACTTAGGATCTTTCCTTTGTAGAAATTCTCCTTTGTACAACCTTCTCTAGACATGTAATAGACTTATATATGTGAAATAAAAAGTTCTCTTTCAATGTCTATATTTGTTGCTTTTTGCTGTGAAGTACTTTGTCCAAGCTCTGACGTATGTAGTGTCTGGCGTATGGACTTTCTGGTTGTGAAATTCCATGCTTTTACAGCAAGAACTCTGGCAATGCCTCACATCAACCTGATCCGTCTTCATCAGGGCCATGATCATATGGCCGACATTCTAGAAGCCTCGGTGGTCGAGTTGGACCAGTGGCTTTCCGAATTTTAATGTATCCAGCAAAATGACCTCTCCGTCCTGATAGATGCGAAAAAGGAGACGCTGATCGCTGAGACTGAGTCGTCTTACCAGGCCACCGTGAGTGTCTGGGAACGTGACGTGGCTGAGACTGAAGCTGCAGTGGAGCGATTGTCTCAGTCTACACGGGATACGGTAGGGGTGCGAGTTACGTTGGATGCTAGTATCGCGGAGATTGATGCCCAGATCCGCCGCCTTGAGGACCAGCGGGCCCGACTCCTATTAGACGCCGAACGTGTCCAGGGTGAACACGTAGCATTCAAGAAAGAGGAAGCAGCTTTCACTCATCGGGCTCTTACTCTGGCTCAGCAGCGGCAGCAGTGGATGAGAAGCATGAGGATGACACTTCTCCTGAGGCCATAGAAGCGATGTGTCGAGAAGCTGAACGCCGAGTCTTGGCGACTGTGGAAACTCGGGTGGCAGACTTGAGGCGTCGAATTGAAGAGCTTTCAGCCAACCCTGGGGATGTTTAGGGATTGTAGTCTCTTTTTGTGTGTTTTTGCAACTCTTGCTGGGGATGGTGTAATCATTTTTTTAGAAATAAAGAAATACACAATTTTCTGTGATGTGTTCATTTTTTATTGTCATGAACTTGATGATTTGTGTGGACCTATTATCTTTTGCACACCTTGATTTTTAGGTACAGATAATAAGTTTGAGAGAACCAACATGTTTGCTCAGAGGTAATATGGACATGGCAAATATGGGATTCAAATGATAGAATCCTCCTACTCAGAGGTGTTATGGACGTGGTAGGAATGACTCTGGGGGGATATACGAAACTACTCAGAGGTAATGTGGACATGGAAGTTCTGCAATTAATGTACGACAACGCAGGGGTTGTCCGTACGTGATGTTTACTCAGAGGTAATGTGGCCGTGGTAAACATGATGGGTAGCATAGTTTTATGAAATGTAAGATTCTGCTTTGTAGGGTGTAGGGGGAACAACTCAGAGGTGATGTGGAGGTGGTTGTCCTTCTACTGGAGGATGCCACGGAACAGCTGGGTTCCGGAAGCGTATGATTTTGTGGAAGGGAATTGTACGTGAGCCCTGATGATTGGGTCCACATATGCCCTTGTGGAAGTACATGTCTGAAGGATGTCAAGAGTAATACTTCTTTAGGAACTTGCCGTTGATGGGCATCATGAACAAGTCCCCATTAGGTTTGGCGAGGCGGTAAGCACTGTTTGAGTATACCATCTCTATGATGAAAGGTCCTTCCCACTTGGGCTCGAACTTTCCTGGTGTTTTGTGAGTCAACACCATCGGCCTCCTGACTGCCAGAACCAGGTCGCCTACTTGGAAAGTCCTCTGCTTAACCTTTTTGTTGAAAGCCTGTGATATATGGGCTTGGTAGAGTTCGATACGTTGTTGAGCTAGGAGACATTTTTTGTCAAGTGCCTCCAGCTCCCGCAGACGACGATGTTGATTGTCCTCTTCTGTGAGTTGGTTTGTGATTGCTACGCGGAGTGAGGGTATCTGGATCTCGAGAGGCAGTACCGCTTCGCTCTCGTAGACCAAGGAGAATGGTGTGTTGCCTGTCGGGGTTCGTATCGTTGTGCGGTAGGTCTAAAGGAATTCATTGAGCTTTTCGTCCCATTCGTATTTGTTGGATGACACGACCTTTTTGAGTAGCCTGGCGATAGTCTTGTTGAACGCCTCGGCCAATCTGTTTGCTGCCGGATTGTAGGCGGTTGATGCCATATTTTGAATACGATTCTTGTCACAGAATCTGCTGAAAACATGGATGATGAACTGAGGACCATTGTCGTGGATGTCCTTCGGGGTACCCTGAAACGGTAGATGACTTGGTGCTTGATGAAGCTGATCACTCTGGAGCTTTTCACTTCTGCCAGTGGAACTGCCTCTGCCCATTTGGAGAAGTAGTCGGTGACGGCTAGGATGAAGCGGTGTCCTCTCGATGAAGGAGGGGTGATCGGTCCCACAATGTCCATTCCCCAAGCTTCGAAGGGCCAGGAGGCAACTATAGGATGTAGTGGTTCTGACGGTGTATCAATGAAGTCTGCGTGAAGCTGGCACGCATGGCACTTCCTAGCATAGTCAACAGCGTCGGCGGCCATGGTTGGCCAGTAGTAGCCCATGCATCTCAGTCGGTCCTGCAACTTAGGGCCAGGTTGATGGGCCCCACAGGTTCCATCGTAAACTTCTCGAAGGGCTTCGACTGCTTCTTCGTTGGACAAACATCGAAGGTGAAGTCCATCGTAAGAGCGTCGGTACAGCATTTTAGTGGCTGTATCGTAGTAGAATCGAAGAGAGCACCTCCTGACTAAGACGGCTTCTTTTGGGTCCTCTGGGAGAATTCCGTAGACAGCGAAGTCGATAAACGGGAATCTCCAGTCTCGGACGTTAACACCGGCACTCGTTGACATGGCATGGGCCACTCGTGAGCACAGGTTGTTTTTAGGACAGACCAAGTCTCGACCAACTGCCGTAACGTAGTGTTGAGTCCCGAGGGGTGCTGCCAAGGAGGCTGCGAGGCCAGCCAGAGCATCAGCCTCCAAATTTTGTAGACGAGGTACGTGTTCGATGAAGAACCCGATAAAGGTTAAAATGATGTTCAATGCAACTTCATGGTAAGGGATCAGATCTTCATGGCGAACTTCGTATTGCCCTCTGATCTGGTTTACGACGAGTTTTGAGTCACCGTAGGCTTCCAGATGATTCACCCCCAGCTGTTGCGCCAGCTGGAGTCCCATAATGAGCGCGTTGTACTCGACAACATTGTTGGAGCATGGCTTCGAAAGGGAGTAAGCATGCTGGATGACCAGCTGATCGGGGGATACTAATACCACCCCCACTCCTGCGATGATTTAGCCTTTGGGGCCTGTTCTTGAAGCACCATCGAAAAACATCCGCCAGACGGAGCCTTCTTCGGTGACGTTTGATTCTTGGACCTCATCCGGGATGTCTTCGTAGAGTCTGGAGGACTCTGGGATGGGGTGTGCAGCTAAAAAGTCGGCTGTCACGATCCGCACCCGCTTTCCGGATACGAGACGTGTCCAAGCCAGCCTACGCCGCAGAGTCGGCGGTAGAACGCTGTCAAGCCCGCAAGAAAATAAATGCTCAAAAATAAACAATATTGCTCATTCACATTTCTAGATTTATTACAACCTTTACAATTAAAGAAAATACAAGATTTTACAGTAATGAAATTGATACAATTGCTTTCTATTTCTAGGTTGACTTCAGCATACCCAAACCTTCCCAATGCTAAGAGTGATCGCGGCTAAACCTGAAAAATGTTGGTTTTCAGTCAGGAATGGAACAAGTACACAAATCGACGATAATGCGAGAACACAATAGAATTAACAAGACATGAAAATAGCAAATGAATATGAAAGCTAGTAAGAAAACTGATGACATAGCACGGTAGAGAAGTAAACAAGGAAAAAAACTAATAAAAGACATCTATCTAGGTGGTTTGAAATATCTTTTAATACGTGAACGGCTGGGCTAATACGGCACATCATACGATGGCTATCGTGCAGTAATGGTATGGCTAACTCATACGTGAGTGTGTATGACTTAGCTATCGTTCAGTAATGGTAATTGGGTTTGTTCACGTATTTACTGAGTATTTTCCCTGCCGACTACTCCGTGTGACGAGCGTGTCAACAAGCAGCAAGATATATGTATAGACATAAAATGAAAAGACTACTATGAATCGAAAAGCAATTAGAAAGTGCACTTGCCTGAGGTCCTTAGCTAGAGAAACCAATAACAGTATACCACTCAATGAGCCACAATCAGTCAACACATGTAGAAGTCTCCGGATGCTGAAATAAATATTACCAACGTTCTCAGAATAGTCAAATTAGCTAGGATTGCCTGTCCTTAAGTCTAATTCTGGACACAGGGGCAAAACGGTAATTTCGGGCAAAAATGGTGTCCGTCGTTGGACCCGCTTTGTACCGAAAAGTGTGCCAGAGTCAATGGTCTCTAATTTCGGGCAAAACGACGTTTGATTCGACTGTCTCATATCTGGACCAAACTTGGCATGCAGGACCAGAAAATGATATGGTTCTGTTGGCGCAAGTTTCGTCTCGATCTGACGATCGCGCACAAAGTAATTAGAGAATTTGCAAAGTGCACGATACGGTGAATTTCGACGAATATGCATCAAATTCATCGCGCACACGTGACCAATTCGAATTCCGTCAAAGCCCACACGACCACGTAACCATTATGCAACTTTCGATGTGTTCGGTTCATGATCACGTCGTCCCAATTGGCGTGACGCACGTCGTGTGGAACAATTTTCTAGTTTTCAAAACAGGTTTTTTTGGGAAACTTTGGGATTCGATTCCTCGACGCATAGTCGATGAATTCCGAATCCAAAAAGGGTGATGAAGACCTATATGGTGTCTAGGACTGCCTTTAAAAAGTTTTACAAAAAGGTTATTGGGTTGATGATGATTCGTCCGTAAACAGGAGTACTTCGACTACCTAATGTCCTGTTTTGGACATGATTTTCGAGTTTTTCGAGTTGAATTGTCGACTCGATGGGTCGTTGCCTCGAGTAACTATTGGGTGGGTCATAAAGAGGGTCATATAGGGTTTACATACATTTACGAAATTGAAAACGATGAAACGTACGGAAGAAACATAGCAATAAAGTCGGTACCTCGGGGGGGTTGCTGCTGTCGCCTACTAGCGCACGCGCGTGCGCGCGGCGTCCATGGCCGGTCGGCGGCTCGTGGTCGACCGTCGGCCACGTGGGTGGCGCGCGCGCAGCCTGGGGTGTTGGCGCTATGGTTTCGAGGGTTAGACTTCTCTCCCCTCGCGCTCTCTGTATAATATATACGAATTCGTATATATAAGCAGTGAAGTCTACAGGGGATCGAGGGTTTAAGTATTGGGGAGCTCGGGTTGGCCCCTATGGGGGTCTACTACTGTTGGGCCTGGGCTCGGGCCATACTGGCTCGGGCTGGGCCGGGATTCTATAGTTTATTTCTTATTCTTTTTCTCTATCTCTAATATATATATATCTATATTTATACACAACCATATACATATATACCTCATATATATTTATATACTAATGAATACTCAATTTACAAATAAAATATCTAATAGCAATAATATATATTTAATCACCATAAATTAATAAAATAATAATTAAATAATTAATGAATCTATACTGTTCACCTTTATCCAGGTCCAGAATATTGTACAAATATTGTAAATCAATATTTAATAATAAAATACAAATTTTGTATAAATATTCAAATAGTTAAAAATGCACATCAATACCTAAAATAATTTAGTAAATATTGTACACAAAAATATGCCTATATGGTCGTCCATGGTCTCACTACATACCTACAAAGGCTTGGATTCGGTTCTGGCCTAGTTCGGGCTAAGTTGGTATAATCGGGTCATCTAAAATCAATATATTTAAATAATAAATAAATAGTTCATCTGTGGGGGTTAAGTCGCAACTTGGCCTGGTTTTTCTAGTTATGATGTCCCTATGGTTAGGTCTCCCCGGGCATGGCTAGTACACTAGTCAAGGCACACTGCTACCTCTTCCGTGCCACAATTCCTTGTCGTTTTGTACTCCAAAACTCCACCATGGCTAAAATCATCTATCGTAACAATTAACTAAATAATTATTTATAAAAATATAAAAATCACCATTTTAAATCAAATAAATAATAAAAAATTATTTTGAAAATTTTCGGGAAGGGAGGCTACAAATCTACCAACCTTAAAAATAATTTCATCATCGAAATTCAAATTTATAACTATTTCTTAAAATTCAAAGTCTAGTATCCCTTAATCTCCTCAAATTTATTTTCTCAAAATAGTTGTATCCTCCTTCTTGTTATTTTGTAACTCCGAAGCTCCGAGGACTTCTCCCACCTTAGAGGCTAGGATATGGTGGCAAGGTTCCTGTCACAGGACTGGTCGATGGTAGCTACACTTGCGTATACAACTATCATAGTCATGGGAATACTCTGTATCTATCTATTTGTTATGAGTTTTCGTCTTTCAAATCAGCGAAAGACAAAAACAATGAAGAGTTCAAGAGAGATGTCACCGAATACAATTACGTGATTCAAAGGCAAATGTATAATTCAAGAGGAATTGTCAAAGCAGTCGCGGATGAGATTCTAGAGACATCTATATCTCAATCCACGTAGGATAATTAAATAAAGAGCAAACCAAATGCATCATGGTTGATCAGACCGTAATACAATGATTCTGATTAGACAATATGTTAGCGGACGTCCCCAATAAACATATGTCTTTAATCAAGCTCGATAAAAGAATAAGCTTGCAAAACTAGGCTGTAATAGCAGCGTTGGTCAAGATAGTCAAAATATAGGTAGGAGAGATTTTGGAAATGAGGCACAAGTAGTTCGAGTTTTGTGAGAATCAAAATCTAACTCGAGATTCGTACACGAAAATCAGGATCAGAAATTATAAACTAACTCCTTACGACGAAAGAGAATTTAAAATAGACAATTCTAAATTATGATAACGTTTACGTTTAATAAAATAAAAGAAATTAAACAGTTCATCAAGATCAAGCCTTAATTCTAGGCAAGTCTAACATACCGAGCGAATAGTATATCTACATTGGATCGCATTGTCATATCAAAAGTAATAGTGTACCTATAGGGATCTAGCAAGCTATCTAAATTGCATGGCCTATCTAATAACCTTAACTACCCAACGGTCAATTTGAACAAGGGACTCCTAGTCCTAGTTATTCCTCTAAATCATTTTAATCCTAACTGTGAATGAGCATTTCATAGACGCAGGCTCGCAATAGTACGAATAACGTACCATCACGAGTTCGTATGATTTGTAAAAACTGACCTGCATGGGCCACCACAAACTTGTCACGACCCGTACCCGCTTTTCGGATACGAGACGTGTCCAAGCCAGCCTACGCCGCAGAGTCGGCGGTAGAACGCTGTCAAGCCCGCAAGAAAATAAATGCTCAAAATAAACAATATTGCTCATTCACATTTCTAGATTTATTACAACCTTTACAATTAAAGAAAATACAAGATTTTACAGTAATAAAATTGATACAATTGCTTTCTATTTCTAGGTTGACTTCAGCATACCCAAACCTTCCCAATGCTAAGAGTGATCGCGTCTAAACCTAAAAAATGTTGGTTTCCAGTCAGGAATGGAACAAGTACACAAACCGACGATAATGCGAAAACACAATAGAATTAACAAGACATGAAAATAGCATATGGATTATGAAAGCTAGTAAGAAAACTGATGACATAGCACGGTAGAGAAGTAAACAAGGAAAAAAGTAATAAAAGATATCTATCTAGGTGGTTTGAAATACCTTTTAATACGTGAACGGCTGGGCTAATACGGCACATCATACGATGGCTATCGTGCAGTAATGGTACGGCTAACTCATACGTGAGTGTATGACTTAGCTATCGTTCGGTAATGGTAATTGGGTTTGTTCACGTATTTACTGAGTATTTCTCCTCCCGACGACTCTGTGTGACGAGCGTGTCAACAAGCAGCAAGATATATGTATAGATATGAAATAAAAAGACTACTATGAATCGGAAAGCAATCAGAAAGTGCACTTGCCTGAGGTCCTTAGCTAGAGAAACCAATAACACTATACCACTCAATGAGCCACAATCAGTCAACACATGTAGAAGTCTCCGGATGCTGAAATAAACATTACCAACGTTCTCAGAATAGTCAAATTAGCTCAGATTGCCTGTTTTAAGTCCAATTCTGGACACAGGGACAAAACGATAATTTCGGACAAAAATGATGTCTACCGTTGGACCCGCTTGCACCGAAAAATGTGCCAGAGTCAACGGTCTCTAAAGTCGTCAAACTACATGTCTACGGATCCAGTTTTCCGATACGAACCCAACCGTATGTCCAGAGTTAGATTCGACGGGCCGTGCACAAAATTGCCCGTTGAGTGGGACCGTGGGGCCCGCAAAACGACGTTCGATTCGACTGTCTCAGATTTGGACCAAACTTGGCATGCAGGACCAAAAAAATGATACGGTTCTGTTGGCGCAAGTTTTGTCTCGATCTGACGATCGTGCATGAAGTAATTGGAGAATTTACAAAGTGCACGATACGGTAAATTTCGACGAATACGCATCAAATTCGTCGTGCACACGCGACCAATTCGAATTCCTTCAAAGCCACACGACCACGTAACCATTACGCAGCTTTCGATGCATTTGGTTCACGATCACGTCGTCCCGATTGGCGTGACGCACGTCGTGTGGAACAATTTTCTAGTTTTCAAAACAGATTTTTAGAAAACTTTGGGATTCGATTCCTCGATGCATAGTCGATGATTTCCGAATCCACAAAAAGGGTGATGAAGACCTATATGGTGTCTAGGACTTCCTTTAAAAAGTTTTACAAAAAGGTTATTGGGTTGATGATGATTCGTCCGTAAACAGGAGTACTTCGACTACCTAATGTCCTGTTTTGGACATGATTTTCGGGTTTTTCGAGTTGAATTGTCGACTCGATAGGTCGTTGCCTCGAGTAACTATTGGGTGGGTCGTAAAGAGGGTCATATAGGGTTTCTATACTAATTTACGAAATTGAAAACGATGAAACGTACGCGAAGAACATAGCAATGAAGTCGGTACCCTCGGGGGGTAGGTTGCTGCTGTTGCCTACTCGCACGCGCGCGCGCGCGGCATCATGGCCGGCTGGCGGTCGGGTCGGCCGTCGGCCACGTGGGGTGGCGCATGTGCAGCCTGGGGTGGTGACGCTTGGGTTTCGAGGGTTAAACTTCTCTCCCCTCGCGCTCTCTGTATATTGTATACAAATTCATATATATATAGCAGTGAAGTCTACAGGGGATCGAGGGCTTAAGTATTGGAGAGCTCGGGTTGGCCACTATGGCTGGGGGTCTACTACTGTTGGGCCTGGGCTCGGGCCATACTGGCTCGGGCTGGGCCGGGATTCTATAGTTTATTTCTTATTCTTTTTCTCTATCTCTAATATATTATATATATTTTTTTTTTCTCTATCTCTATCTCTATCTCTAATATATATATATATATATATATATATATATATATATATATATATACGCAACCATATACATATATACCTCATATATATATTTATATACTAATGAATACTCAATTTACAAATAAAATATCTAATAGCAATAATATTTATTTAATCACCACAAATTAATAAAATAATAATTAAATAATTAATGAATCTATACTGTTCACCTTTATCCAGGTCCAGAATATTGTACAAATATTGTAAATCAATATTTAATAATAAAAGTATAAATTTTTGTATAAATATTCAAATAGTTAAAAATGCACATCAATACCTAAAATAATTTAGTAAATATTGTACACACATAAAATATGCCTACATGGTCGTCCTTGGTATCACTACATACCTACAAAGGCTTGGATTTGGTTCTGGCCTAGTTCGGGCTAAGTTGGTATAATCGGGTCATCTAAAATCAATATATTTAATTAATAAATAAATAGTTCATCTGTGGGGGTTAAGTCGCAACTTGGCCTGGTTTCCTAGTTAAGATGTCCCTATGGTTAGGTCTCCCCGGGCATGGCTAGTACACTAGTCAAGGCACACTGCTACCTCTCCCGTGCCACAATTCCTTGTCGTTTTGTACTCCAAAACTCCACCATGGCTAAAATCATCTACCATAACAATTAACTAAATAATTAATATAAAAATCTAAAAATTACCATTTTAAATCAAATAAATAATAAAAAAATATTTTGAAAATTTTCGGGAAGGGAGGCTACATCGGCCAGCGCTTGACCCTTAACAACTTTTTATGGAATGAACACCATGTTGTATGGCGTTAGCAAGATCGCCCATGTGGCAAGCCGGGAGTTTAATGACCCTGGCTTCGTCATGAATGTAGGTCCTAAAAATTAAGTTGCACACATCAACACAGTCATGAAGATCAAGAAATGCATCTTTTAAATGAACTGCGCAGACATCAGATTGCGCAGCATACAGTTTGCGCACACTAGACTGCGCACACTCTCAAGCGCGCAGGCTGACGTGGCAAATAATCATCATTACCTGACACAATCAAATCTTCTGACAGCTGACAGCACGGAGAAAGAGGCGACTGTTTGTTTAATCGTGCAGCACGGCGCTCGAGGACAGCTGGCAGCGCAATCGGTCAGCCTATTGGATGCGCAATCCATATTGGCACAATCCATGCTTGTGCAGTCCATTCCTGCGCAATCCAAAGCCAGTGCAATTTAGGTTGTGCGCTCTATCAACACAACTGACAACATATACGTGGCATTCATGCCATCAATTGCTCATTACGTGGCAACCGTCTATGCACGATCATGCGCATTTCAATCAAATGATGCCATGTGTCCAAGACAGTTGGCCCATGATCAGACAACTGCCTGCGCAGTCTACTGTTGTGCAATCCAATTCATGCGCAATCCATCATGCGCAGTCTAGAATAACTAAAAGTTAATTATTTCCAGAACTCTATAAATAGAGTTTCAAGTCTCCATTCAAGGGGATCACAGATCAGAAATCAGAGATCAGATAGAGAGATCAGACATAAAAGTTCAGAGAGTTCAGGAGTTCTTGCCCAAGTGCTGTTGCATTCTTCCGAGGCTTTTGCCTTCAATTCTCCGAGGCTTTTGCCTTCAAGTCAACTTCAGAGGCTACTGTCTTCAAAGTTCACATCGTCCAAGGAATAAAGCAATCGTCTTCTAGATTGGATTCCTACAGTTGTACTTTCCCAGAATTCTTGTAATCTTTACAAAGTTTGTATCAATAAAGTTTTATACTTTTGTTTTTGTAAACAAAATGACGACTTTGCTGGGGACGACTTTCTCCTCCGACGAGGAAGTGACAACTCAATGTGACGTAGCGTCTATCGGGAAGACGCAGAAGACTCTGGTTGTGAAGGTCAACCAGACAGCCTATGAAGCCATGATCAACTCAAAGACCACTCCTCGCACTGCAACCACTTCTGCCACGAGCAAAGGGAGCCCAGTGTGAGTCTCCAAGACTGCTGTACAGTCCATCAACTCTGCCAGCAAGACTGCCGTGCAATCTGCCAAGAAGCCAGCTGCACAATCTACTGCATAGTCTACAGTTGCTGCAACTAAAACTGTTGCACAATCAGTCTCAACTACTCATGCGCAAGTTGCTGCTGTCAGTATACAGAAGACTTCTTATGCTGCCCTATCAAAGTATAAAACTCCTCTGCCTCTGGCACAGTTGGCTGCCAATCTTCCTGCGCAAACTGATACTCCAGCAACTAGAGTGCATCCTAAACACTCTGTGGCCAGAACCTGATGCATAAACCACAGTGTCTGTGGCCAGAACCAGAAAGTTCTCTGTTAAGGACTCTCCTGCGCAACCTGCCAGTGCGTCATCCACCCATGCACAAGCCATGTCTGCGCAATCAAAGAAAGATAGCCCTTTGGCTAATATTTCTTCTTCTCACAACAAGGAGAAAAGCTCTACTCCTCTCCAGCACCCGGCTGCTCTTGTGCAACCCACTGGGAGTAGTCTTTTGGCTATTCCTTCTCCCCACAACAAAGGAAAAGGCCCTTTGTTCTTTTCTCAAACTTCCTTGTCCCATGACTTGGAAGGCAACAGAGGGAAACGCTCTTTAGCTAACCCTTCTTTCCAAAACAAAGGAAAAGGCCCTTTGGTCTTTTCTCAATCTTCTTCGGTTTTTACCGTCGAAGATCAATCTGAATGTGTTCCGGCATCAGTTAGTACAAAGACCCTTTCTCACAAGGATTCTTTTTCCTTGCCAAAGGGAAGTGTGCTGATCAGAGAGGTATTCTGCCTACTCCGGTAGCAGAGTTTCAAGATCTTCCAACCCTCAAGATCTCCCGTTCAAGACAGGAAAAATTGCTGGTATCTCAAACAGAAACTCCTGGGTGAGTTTGCTGATCTAAGAACTTATCTCAACAGGCCAACTTCGGTGAAACGTAAACAGCCAATGCCAAAGACCAAACATCATCAGAAACATACTTCAAGGATCAAGAATCCGGACACCTATGCTAATAAAATGAGCACTTCTCTGTACACTCAAGGAACAAAACTTTGAAGAACCGGAACCATGTTCCGATGTTATTAAAGAACATATCCTCGAACTTTTCCTCGTCCCGTTGTTGTTCCCGATCTCTGAGAACACCTCAAACAAAGGCGGGACAATACTTCAACACTTCCCATTCAACCAAGTGATCATCATCATTGTAATCAAAAGGTTGTTATCAAGTGTTGTTGTCAAACAACTAGACGATCTGTCTTCGATCGTCTGAATTTTTCTAACTCTGAACCTATGTCGGAAGATGAAGACGAGGTTCTGTATGCCTCCATCAACATGACTTCCAGAGACACTGGGGGTAGGAAATGCTCCAAGCACGGGAAACCTCACAGGCCAAGCCAGCGGTATTTGGATCTACTCCAAGAATCTTCTGAAGGAGTATTCCAACATACCAAATCCCGAAGCCGAGACACAATCGGTCAAAGGAATCTTCAAGATCCTTCCGAACGTCTCCTTCCTTCTCATTCAGGAGATGATTCTTTCTTCGACTATGATGCATACAGCAAAAGCTCAGAACAGACAGTGTCTTCCACTGTACCCAGAGAAGTGACAGCTTACGTTGTCAATGAAGATCCTTATGCTTCCAGTTCAGCTAGTCAAGAACAAAGAATAGATGCACTAGAAGATAAGTTGAAGACCATGGCTGAGATGGTCGTAAGTATGCATTCCATCATTGTGGCCCAGCATACGGTACCACCAACCGTACTGCCTGCAAATCCCAAAATCATAGCATCGTCGGTGCCTGCTAATGCAGGGCTGGGGGTAGCATCTCTTCCAGTACCTCCTATACAAGTCCAACCTACACCCAGTCAGTCAGGTACTGGGGGTAGTGCTTATCATGCTGTTCCTCCTCCTAACACCGTGGTTCAGCCTGCCACTTCTACATCAGTAGAAGATACCAATGAAGCTGTGAAGCTCCTGCGAACTCAGTTCGAAGCTTTCAAGGAGAAAGACAACTTGCAAAGGTTGGGGATCAAACAACCTTACCCAGTTGAATGGAAGGAAGTCACGTTTCCTCCAAAGTACAAGATTTCAACTATCTCGCTTTTTGATGGTGGCACATCTCCCAGTCAGTTCATCAACCACTTTGAGGTTATGACTGTTCAACTTCAACCAAATGACGCTCTTCTTACCAGAGTATTCGTCGGCTGTTTAGCTGGCGTAGCATATGATTGGTACAGAAGCTTGCCCGATGGTTGTATCACCTCCTTCTTTGGCTTAAAGCAAATCTTCTTGGAACGATTTTATGAGGGGATCAATGACATGACTATGTCAGCCCTCAATAAAATCAAACAAAGGCATAATGAAACTGCTGAAAGTTTCATCGAAAGATTCTGCCGGAAAGCTTTGAAAATGCCACCGAAAACTCCGGCTGCTGTCACCATAGACACCTGCAAGGCAAATCTATTGCCTATCATTAGCATGTGGACGGGGTCTACTCAATTCCAAGACTGACCATCTTTTATTGTCAACGCTAAAGCAGCTGAAGTTAGCGCTGACAAATTCAAGCAGCTAGGAGTACAAATGTCTAACCCCGACCGGGATGAACATCAAACATCAGGTGGTGGCAATCGCCAGAACAACCGCAAACCAAAAGAAACTTTGAACATCAATTTGAACAAGAACAAAGAATCTTTGGCGGTCAACGCAGCTCCTCCTACGTCCACTTCTACTCCTTCAGCACCTCCACCAAGAGAACCTCGGCCTAAAGTAGAGTATTCCTTTAACGAGAATGACACTGCTAGCATTTTTGATTGCTTAATCAAAAGCAATAAGATCCAACTTCCAGATCCAAAGAAGCTCGATGAAGTCGGTAAGATTGATCATCCCAAGTACTGTGTCTATCACAGGTTCATCGGACATCCCACTCGAGCATGTTATGTGCTCGAAGGCAAAATTTAGGAGCCGGTCAATGCTGGCGTCGTCACTCCGCAACAAGATGAGAAGACTGTTACTGCAAACCTGGTATCAGTTCAGTTCGATGACTTCCCGCCCTAGATGATGCAGCATGGCGTCATTCCTATCCCCAAAGCTACTCTTGAGATTGAGAATCTTCCTCCTCTACGAAGTGAAGGTCTCGTCCCTTTGTCTCTTGACAATGGCGAGATTATGTGGATTCATCCGGATCTTGCTTCAGAGTTTGAACTTCCCTCTTCCTCCAAGAAGAGAGACCGCTTCAAGGACAAGATAAAGATTTGTAATATGGTGTCTTTTGACCCCATAGTCGATGAAGAAATCATGTTGGGTACCAGATCAGGGAATGCTTATCTGTCACGACCCGCACCCTAGAGTTAGGGTACGAGAACGTAACAACGCCCAGCCTACGCCGCAGTGTCGACGGTAGAATACTGTCCTAGGTCTCAATGCATCTAACAGTATAAGACTAAACAGTTTATACTCCCCGAATGGGGGTGACATAGCAGAATGTAAACTCAATCACATCTAAGATAGAGCATAAAAGAAGATAGATAAAACATGAAATCGAAAAGAGATACAACAGATAGAAGTCTAAGTGTCTAAGGTACAAACTCAGAATATATCTCAAACTCAAATACAATAATCCACAAGTAAATACAACTCCAGACAACTGAGAAAAGCTAACTAAACAACCTCTAATGTGGACTCTAGACTAGCAGGAAATCTCTAAGCTATCTGTAAAATTTGTCAACGTATCCTGTCAGGAAAATGAGCAGAAGTACAAACACCAACAGAAGTTTCATATGAATTGACAAATACTATAAGAGACAGTAATAATGAAATACAAGACAAAGATATGTAAGTACAGGGTAAAACCAGCAGAAAATGTATAATAGATGTGAGTACCGAATAGAACAACAATATGTATGTTGGATTGCTTAGGAACTATCCGGGAGCCGAGTTACAACCCTTAAACCAAACAAGGACCGGGGTTGTAACTCTTCTCCCGAACAGAACTTAGCCTCCTAGGATAAATAAATATGAAAAGGTGCCTTGAATTATTAGTGCATCATGTGATCGGTTTGGGAAACGTGTTCAAGCTTTCCATCTGACCGGCTACGAACAAATAAAAAGTGTGAAACAACAAGTGTGAAGATAAGGCCGGTCACCATGGAAAGTTCAAGTAGCTAAAACAAGTGTCGAGTACAAGTGTGAAACAACAAGTGGGTATTTTGATCACACAACCACTAATAACTCCCCATCCTCGAAAAGTATAAAAGATCCGATCATAACACGTCATGACACAAGGTTTAAGAGCAGGTGATCAGCCCACTCCCAAGTCCATGTCTATACAAGTACAAGTAATAAATCGAGTCATGTACCAATATACCAAGTAATCCAGGAACAACATCTCATGACAGGATCCGACATATACTAGTCCGTGAAATATCGTGTCTGAGAATCAAGTAAGACACTACAACTGAATTGGATATAGCAGATATCAAGATAATAAAAACTATCAGTGAATGTACTCGCCTGATATCTGAATGTCCAAGGTAAAGATACTGTCCGATGAGAGGTTTCTCCTAATTAGAACAGCACATGTCACAACATGTCCAGAAGGGTAATATAAAGCACTACAATATATTTTACATGAATCTAGGTCAACTAGGCCAAAGTCAACCCTTGGTCAACTCTGGTCAACTGCACTAGTCAAACTAGGTCAAACTAGGTCATGTCC
>JANAVB010041313.1:0-2500 GCA_029216955.1 Iris pallida | reverse complement strand
GATTCTCAAGGGTCGTCCCGGGGTCTCTCAAGGGTCCTAACTGTGATTGAGTACATTCAAAATATATCATAATCCTACTGCAGGCTGTAGTGGTACTCTAGTTCGAATACCACTACACTTTTAGTCTCGACCTGCATAGGCCACCACTAAAAACGTGTCACGACCCACACCCTAGAGTTAGGGCACGAGAACGTAACAACGCCCAGCCTACGCCGCAGTGTCGACGGTAGAACGCTGTCCTAGGTCTCAATGTATCTAACAGTATAAGACTAAACAGTTTATACCCCGAATGGGGGTGACATAGCAGAATGTAAACTCAATCACATCTAAGATAGAGCATAAAGGAAGATAGATAAAACAAGAAATCGAAAAGAGATACAATAGATAGAAGTCTAAGTGTCTAAGGTACAAACTCAGAATACATCTCAAACTCAAATACAGTAATCCACAAGTAAATACAACTCCAGACAACTGAGAAAAGCTAACTAAACAACCTCTAATGTGGATCCTCTAGACTAGCAGAAAATCTCCAAGCTATCTGTAAAATTTGTCAACGTATCCTGTCAGGAAAATGAGCAAGTACAAACACCAACAACAGTTTCATATGAATTGACAAATACTATAAGAGACAGTAATAATGAAATACAAGACAAAGATATGTAAAGTACAGGGTAAAACAGCAGAAAATGTATAATAGGTGTGAGTACCGAATAGAACAACAATATGTATGTAGGATTACTTAGGAACTATCCGGGAGTCGAGTTACAACCCTTAAACCAAACAAGGAGGGGTTGTAACTCTTCTCCCGAACAGAACTTAGCCTCCTAGGATAAATAAATATGAAAAGGGTCTTGAATTATTAGTGCGTCATGTGATTGGTTTGGAAAACATGTTCAAGCTTTCCATCTGACCGACTACGAACAAATAACAAGTATGAAACAACAAGTGTGAAGATAAGGCCGATCACCATGGAAAGTTCAAGTAGCTATAAATATGTGTCGAGTACAAGTGTGAAACAACAAGTGGGTATTTTGATCACACAACCACTAATAACTCCCCATCCCCGAATAGTATAAAAGATCGGTCAAACACGTCATGACACAAGGTTTAAGAGCAGGTGATCAGCCCACTCCCAAGTCCATGTCTATACAAGTACAAGTAACAAATCGAGTCATGTACCAATATACCAAGTAATCCAGGAACAACATCTCATGACAGGATCCGACATATACTAGTCCGTGAAATATCGTGTCTGAGAATCAAGTAAGACACTACAACTGAATCGGATATAGCAGATATCAAGACAGTGAAAACTATCAGTGAATGTACTCGCCTGATATCTGAATGTCTAAGGTAAAGATACTGTCCGAGGAGAGGTGTCTGGCTCCTAATTAGAACAGCACAAGTCACAACATGTCCAGAAGGATAATATAAAGCACTACAATATATTCTACATGAATCTAGGTCAACTAGGCCAAAGTCAACCCTTGGTCAACTCTGGTCAACTGTACTAGTCAAACTAGGTCAAACTAGGTCATGTCCTAACACAGCAAGTCTTACTAGGCCTAACCAAGACTATCCTAGCAAGCACACATCAATACAAGGCTATACAAGCCAACATACACCCGACTCTATATAGCATGCAATTATTCAATACTCAAATAGGCAAGAATTTACATTGGATATACACTAGGTAATCTATTACTTTAAGCTATATATGTCTACACATATATACACATGCATATATTGGTATTCAACATTAGGTCTATAATTATGGCATTTCAAATGGTTATATAAACTTATATATATTACAACACAATATGCTATATATATAATATACATACATAGCTAAGTTAACTATATTCATAAATATATTTAAGAGGCTATGTGTGTGTATGTGAACATGACAAAGGGGCAAGTGAGGGTTAAATGGGCATACATAGTGTATACATATCAAAGAGTGTCAAAGTGTAAGTGAACAATGTGTCAAGTGTGATAGTGTCAACATAGTGTAAGGGGGTACATGAGGTAATATAGGATTTGTGTTAACATAGAACATTATATCTCATTAACTTGTATATTGCATACATTACATCTATTATTACATTACATTCATGTTTGCATTCATTCATCATTCATTTATTCTCTTGCACTACTACATGCACCATACATTACATACTATGGAACCTACATATTCATTACAAGCCATACTTATACATCCTTACATTAGATAGGATACTTACACCTCATACATCATCTATTTAACCATTTACTCATGCTTGTATTCTCTATTTAGTTACATAATATATATACATTAACATGGGTTAAAATCAAATAGAACATTATATACACACAAGGGTGCACAAAATGCATATGTCGAATAGTAACTCCTACTAATAATCAATACTGTACCAACTCAGCATAAATTAAATTCTAGGATTAAATTATTATAGATCTATGTGTTAGCTTTCCGAAATTTCAAACGGATCGCGTTTTCATT
>JANAVB010041312.1:0-17500 GCA_029216955.1 Iris pallida | reverse complement strand
AATCTAAAGGAAATGACTAACTAACTAGTCTAATCATGACTACTCTAATTAATTGGACCAACGGGTCAAGTCAAGTCTAGTTGGGTCCAATAATACTAAGTCTAATAAATAGGCTAGCTCATCAATCAATAACATGTTTAATTATAACAATTATTTACAAAATTTAAATAATATAAAAATGATAAAAATAACCCTATATAGAAATATGGTAGTGACAATCCTACCCTCCTTAGAAAAAATTTGTCCTCGAAATTTAAGTTGGTTGTACTCTTTTCTAGGTCAAGCCCCCAACAATTATGGTACAAGAAAGTCCTACCTAAAATCATTCAGTTCCATTTAAAGAAATCAAACAGGCATGGTTATTGTCTTGCTTGTCATGGTATTGCAGTCTCAGTCAAGGTTTTCTACGATCTACACTAACCAACTATAGCACAAAACACTCTATAAGGTACTAATGAAACACTCAAACGAGGATGGCAAGAAAGGAAATAACGGAACAGAATAAAACAAAACTAGGCATACTAACCCATCACCTATAGCATCGGCCTCCTCGACCGTCATTGCAAAAGCCCTACCCTGCTGGGGTGTCTTCCTATGCTGGTGCGAGGTAATTTGCGGTGCTATAGGTGGCCTAGCTGGACCCCTATGGTCTGGGGCAGCACATAGGGCCGGACGAGCTAAGAGGCAATCCCTCACTTGATGTCCAGCCATTCCATATTTCAAGCATACTCCGAGCATCTTCCTACAGTTTTTCCAAGTATGTCTAGACATCCTACAAAAGGCACAAGTGGGAGTCCGATGAGTGTTGTTGAACCCGTTGAATGGAAACTCTAACTGGTGGATGGGACTCCAATTGAGGCTGAGAAAACTCCTTCTGAACATGGGGACGCTTGGCCGGTCCTGTACTGCCACTAGCACCACGCAAAGCATTGATGCCTCTCTTGAGCCTGAGGCCCAAGTCCTCCTCTGCAGTCTGGGCATCCATCAGAATGTCCTCGAAGGTAATTGTGCGGCGCCCAGAAGTGCACGATCTGACCTCTCTGTTCAGGCCCCTCCAAAACTTCTAGACTCGATCTCCTGGGTCCCGAACCATACTTTTTGTGAAGCAGCTCGAACGGGAAAACTCAGCGGCGTACTCGTCGACTGACATGCTCCTATGAACCAAGCCAAGGAACTGACTCTCCAGGGCTTCCAGAGCTACGTCAGGGAAGAACTTCTCCTTAAAAATCTTCTTGAAAGCCTCCCAAGTAAGTCCAGTCATGGTAAGCCTGGGCTTCGTGCGATACAATGTGAGCGCAATGTCAAACAGTCGACTGGCGGCTGCCTCGACCTGTAAACTCTCAGGAATCTGAGCTAGTCGTAGAATTCTCTCAATGTCCTCCAACCAGTTATCCGCATAAAGTATCCCCTCAGTACCTTTGAACTCCCGAGGAGACATCCTCTAGAAGTCCACAATGGTACCTGACCTCGACTGCTGCTGAATTGGAGCACCCTGAGGCTGAACAAGCGCCACCTTCTCGACTACTACTAGTGCTAGCTGGTAGGCACTCTCAATACTCTGGCACATCACATCAGCTTGTCACTATTGCGCCTCGGCTTAGGATCTCTGATCCTCCATCATCTGCTGAAATAATACAAACATTTGTGCTGCTTTGGTCGGTGTTGGAGGCGGCAGAAGAATAGTCTCTAGCTCTATAGGTGCAGTCCTATGAACAGGCAGGCGGAGGAGCGCTCACGAAAGCAGCTGAAACTTCCACATGAACGGAAGAAGCGGTAGGAGCAACCCCCGCAACCGGAACAGGAGGTCGAGAGATAGCATACCTCTCGGAAGCTGCTGCTGGTCCAGAGCGCTGAGATCTAATCTTTAGCGGCATCCTGAAGACAGATCAAACAAAGAAAGTTAATATGGCACAAGATAAGATATTATCAAGGAAGTACATCATTTAAATAATATAGTAATTAATAAAATGAGATGGATGATAACAATTATCAGAAGAAGCAAAAGTACTAATTACAATGGTTTACTACTTATAATACCAATGATACACTACAATCCAGGACATGAGCACTCTTACTTACTGGCACACCCTACTCAGGGTAATATACTAGTACTTCTAGGATTATATCTATTGGCACTAGAAGGGTACTCGCTATAAGATGTCTATCCTACTAGGAACTACTAACAACCCACAAGTTACACTCCCTACAATTACACTATTACCCTACTTGACACACCTATCTGCAAGTCGCCAACTACTGCACTATCCAAAGAACCTCAGAACCTAGGATGGTGGGCTCTATAAGAACTGAACTAGATGAACTAGGGTATCTATATCATGAGCTAGTGAGGTAATGGAACAGAACTCACTGATAACATGATTGAATGATAGAGACAATATATTAAGAATTAAATTAAGCTACAATCTGATAACCATAGATGTCTGTCTATAATCATGTTTCCCAGAATCCTCGCCACACCAATAATCATAGCTACAATAAACGATAGAGTCCCTAACTAAGATATATACCCCTGTAATTATGTTATCTAGAATTCTCACCACGCCAACCGGTATGGCTGCGAAAAACTCTAAATTTCATAACTAAGAGAAGTATACCCCAAATCAGACTATGTCTTTGCCACTCCAGCTAGTTTGGCTACGTTAAACTCTAGACTCCATAACTTAACAGATATTTACCTTTCACACTTTTCTCATCAAATATGTCATCAAAATATACCTTAATTTAGTCCATAAAATTCATCTTGATATAAAATCAAAGTCAACACGAACACCAAGAATCAAATTCAACAACAAACAAGGAAGAGTGGGCAGAAACAAGTGGAAACAGATTTCGAGATAGAGTTTATAGCAAGATTCTTAGGGATCGACCCAGGAATCTCTCAAGGAATCCTAGTTGTGATTGAGTATCCTCTTATCCTAATATCTTATTTCTAATATCATATCGTAGGCTCGCAGTAGTACAACTAAACCGTTGTACTACCACGACATCGCTCTAATTTGTGAAGCCTGACCTGCATGGGCCACCACAACACCACTCAGTGATGAAGTCACTCGATAAATCCTTGAAATAATTATTCGAATCACAACCGATCACTTAGAATCTTCGTTCGAACCATTCCTCAAATTCCAAGCATGTTTTGTCTTATATCGCACTAGAGACATCGTCATCTGATAGCATCTCTATTGATGGTTATCAAACATTCTATGAATCAAGTCCAACACATTCTCGTCCGAAATAATTCGAATCCCGCACATAACTTTGCTAACACCGACACAAGTTTAAGTGTATATTGCCCAGGTCGACTCAGTCAATCGTGTAACGACCCACTCTGCACAAGCGGAATGCTGATTCAAACAGCGCAAGTGCAACGGCTCGAATCCTGCCTTGCTCGACGAAACGACTCGTTCGAGGCAAAGGCAATGGACTTGGTCCTTAAGAAGAATCCAGACCTAAACTTTCAAAGGTGTGTCGGAGTCTCGCTCGGCCGATGCAATCCTCGCTAAGGTTGGTGGCTCCGATGAAGCTGTCTTTGCTTAGCCTAAACACATAATAACATGGACGGTACTGCTAGATCGCTAGGTGTTAACCCATGTATGCTAATAAAAGAACTTAATGCATCTAGCTAAGGGAATAATCCCATCTTGTATCGCTTGTGTAGAATATGGTAATGAACTTAGAAATGTTAGTTAAACTCTCGCACAGCACTCCATGCTCATGCCAAGGCACAGCTTACGTTCGAGTAGATTTACTTATGCGCTCAATTATGTAAGAAGTGCTTGTCAATTAGATCGTACCCCAACTTGAGACACAAAACAATAAATGGTTTACTAAATCGAAGCAGGAAGACTATCGAAATAGTCATTCTGAGTCGAGTAATGGAAACATGGAAAGGCTTCAGAATATTGGGTCGCCAAGGCAGTCCCGTACAGGGAGCTGCATAATGATAATGAATGAATAAATGAACGAATGAATGAACAAGTAAAAGAAAGAAAGAAAGGCATGAATGAAAGAAAGAAAGAAATGAAAGAAGAAAAGAATGATTAGCGACAGGTATGCCGATGACGTGCAACGGGGCTCGCTATCCACGCTGCATGAATGCCACCGCCAACCTAGTCGATAGTCCGTTATGGTTCAGAGAGCCCGATAAGTTAAAAATGTAAAGATAATAGAAAATGATCGCGGACAACTCGTGCACGAGGAAAGAGACAGAAGGATTCCTCGGACGATCAAAAGCTGGGTGACCAGGGATCGTGCCGTCCTAGGAGGAATTCATGGCTTAAGGGTGACTTATGTGAGGGCTCGGCCACTCAAGCGATGTAATATCGGTATTGCGTAGCCTATCAGGGTGTACCAGCCATCATCGCCTGATAGATACTACGAATACCCCCTATGTATAGTCCAAATAGCTTGTATTGCCAGCGATCGATGCTTATAGACTAAGTTGGCTCGCTGATAGCAATCCACGTGCGAGTCCTTGCATTGAAACAAGTAATTTGAGTAAGAAGAACAACTGAGTAACTGAATGAACATCTAAACAAAACTTGAGTATAACACATCTTGAAAACTTGAGTATCTTGTCCACCCGCGACAGAAACACGCCCATGATGCTCGTATTTATTAAACAAGCAGTCAAGTCATTATGTAAAAAATGTTGGCTAACTTGGTTTACCTTGGACAAGGAAGATCGTATGGTAAGTATGATAAGTTGCGCATGTTATTCCTATACGACACTTGATATCTGTAACACGAGATAGGTTTTGTACTATGCCATGAAACTAATCCTAAGGCAATATTAGAAAGACAACAACTGATAGATGGTACACAAAATTAAATTGAACGTGTTTGGTAATGATAGCGAACGGGCGAGCTAGCCTCCCCACCAGTGCATGCAATGTACTGATAACCACCTAGATTGTTTGTCGAGTGCGGGAGCTTCTCATCGGGTGTGAAGTCTTCCCTCGAACATGCTAAGACGTGGAGCTAACTCTGGAGTCTTGGAGCGTTGCAAAGGAGCTAAAGCACCATATACAGAACATAATGTATCGGAACATCACCATGTATCATTTCTTATTATAAGCCGCTTGGCACGCCTTTTATGTTTTAAGAGAGAGATCTTAAGTGACTTGTAATCTCGGCCTAGCACCGCTTGTAATACTTCTTGAATATCGATAAAGAACTTGGATTTGTTTCAACTTATGTTCATTTACATTTTGCCGCAATCGGGACACTCTGTGCGACTCTGTGGCCTAGCTTCAATCGGCCGTTTTAGGACCTGGCCTTGCGCGAGCGCAACTTAGGCTCGTGCGGCATCACGCCGAAGCAATGACGATCGCTCCTCCGGGTGCAGGGCATGACAGATTGGTATCAGAGCACGGTTTTACATCCTTGGACTATATGTCGATTCTCTCAGTTTTGAAAGCTTGATCGTGGGTAAAAGAAGTGTACACTCTCTTTCGTTGTTCCTTGGGATGTTCTATACAATAAGTCTAATGTTTTCAAAAGCTCGTTCAAGTATTCGGTTGAACGGGATTGATATGCGAAGGCCTTTGTGCCGAATTGGGTCGGACTTGAGTTGAAAGGAATCCATGCTAAAGTTAGCAAGTGGTGTGCATGCCCAATAACCTTATACTGACACAAGCGAATAAGTGTGCGAGACAGGAGTATAGTTTGAACGAGACGGCTATGCACATAGCCTTTTGGCTAAGCTGTGCTGAGTATTACGCACCTAGACCTTCTGGTGCTAGTATATTTGCGAGCGAGATTGAATATCGCTCGGACAGAAATACGTTACACTTAGAGTGTATATCGATAGAGACGCTATTTGACCAACGCTGAGACGAACACAGAGAATAGTATTAGTTTTTGAGGAATACTTCAAACGGCTAATTACGTCAAGGAGTATGAATCAGTAATATGAATTGCATGATGGACTATCGATAGAGGTACGAGACCTAGATTATCAAGGCGACGCAAGGGATCACACTGGAGTTTTAAGGAACAGATTGGGGAAATGTATGAGAGAATGATGTGAACATGATTGAAAACTATATTGCATGACTTGATCCCTAAGTGGTGTATGTGATAGCCTCGAAAAGGATTAAGAGTGAGTTTCGACGATTGGTCGAGTGGCTCGAACCCTAAGTGGTATATGGACCGTCTTGGAAATTGTTCGAGCGAAATTAAGGATTGGGGTAGCAACGAGTATATCAGCAAGCGATGTGATCGCGCAAAACCTTAGATCGGGTAATACTTAGTTGGTCATGATTTCGAGGGTCTCGAACGAGATGTCGTTCGGACAATTTGTGTATGTGTAGTACAAATTGGAAAACGGTACTAAATAAGGATTCGAAATGATGAAACAAATGCATGACTTAGTCGAAGAAACTTGGTGGATCGTATGTACGATTTCAGATATAGTCGAATGGATTGAAACTTGAGTTGAGGTGAAATACTCATTGATGGGATCAAAGTTAGCCCGATCGGAAATTAGCGTGCATGAAATAGTTGATTTGAAGATACAAGAATGACTCTTAGGATTTGGGATAGATGTTGCTCGATGACTTGAGTTAGCATAGAACGATGTGAATTGAGGAATTATGTTGCACGACTCGGATTTTGTTGCAAAGGAAGATTGTCAGGTTATGTATATTATTGATGGTATTAAGGCGTATCAAAGATCGATGTACGATAACTCGGAGGTACACTGATTTGAGGAATGATGATCGTGTCAGATGTTATTGTTCAGATAGAATATATACTTGGGATTTTGATAATAATGGATGGAGATGGAAGTGTCTTGATTGTTTTGATGATAACCACAACGTTGCGTTCTTGTCTTGTGCGAGCGCAACTTCAGCATCGCACATGCGTCACGCCGGATTATGACGATCAATCCGTGGGAGCACTGGCATGGTGATTCATGTCCAGCTAGGATGATCGAACTTGCTGGAGATCATGGCGTGGCAATTGGATGATTTTGACTTGTGGTTTGATACGAAGATGAATTCGAGGATTGTTTGGACTTGTAATTGGCGATAAAATAAGTTTGAGGATTGAGTAGATCCAATGTGCGTATCGAGAACGAAATAGTCTAGACTCGAAATAAGAGTTACACCCCGATAAAGACGATTGTCCTACAGGAGCGTTGGCATGGTGACTTCATGTCCAGCATGGATAATCGGACTTGCGGGAGATTTGGGGCATAACATATTGTTATGCTAAGTGACCTCGTGATCGAATACGTGAATTGTGTGAAACGACTTAGGGAATATGGTATGAGAATTGTGGTTTAGTGACAAATCATGTTGTGGTGTGCTTGACTTGGATAGGATGGATAGGTGAATTATATCGAACATGTTTGAAAAAATACACAATGTGAATTGCTAGTTCGAACATATGATATTGATACGTCGAGAATTTGGTTAAGCAGAACTTACCATAGGATGGCTTTGCTGAACGGACTCGGACCCTGTGCAAACAATGTCTTGATGCGAATAAGATGAACAATGCTCGATGTTTAGAAATCTGAGTGAAGCGAGCTTGGATAGAGTATCCCATATGAACGAACAATGGTTTGACCATAGGATTGGGGCGAGTGTTGTACAATGAGTTTGTACGATGAACCGCGAACTTGAGTTGTAACTATGACCTTGTGAGCTGACCTAGTGGATAGGCAGACAACCCTTTGTCGAGTGATTGAACCTGTGACCGACTTTAGAGTATCGTTCGGATGGACGATAGATCTGGGGCAACAAGACTTAGAGTTAGGATATAGAACTAGGAGTGTACGCTAGCGACATTGATATCGGACCTGAACGAAATGAATGATAGAAAACGATAATGCACAAGTAAATGGGAATAACAAATTAAAACATTGCTTGGAAGACGTACCTGATGGTAGTGCAATGCTTGATCTTGAATCGAATCAGACTTACTTGGATTTTGGTCGACTCCGCTAGAAATATCGTTTGTTTCATACGACGAGAATGCTTAAAAAATAAATCGTATCGTCTCGAGGATCGAGAAAAATGATAGTGAAATGAACTAGAGCTCGATTTTAGTCGAGTTAGTAAAACGATCGGCAATTCAAAACTATCACGAGTAGCTTGTCCGACTTCGCTATCGCTAAGTTTGGTTGAAATATATATATATATTTGGGGGACGCCTTGAATATGTGCATAATCCAGACTCAGCGATATGCTGAACTCCAATGCAGCTGCAAGTCGATATGTTGAGATGCGCATGGATGAGTGAGTTAGCCTCAGCCTAAGACCCTCGTGCATGATAAAGTATAACGTACCTCGTGTGACCGTTATAGTCCCATGATAGGGCACAATAGCGACCAAGTCATAGAAACACAATGATTGAGTGAGTATCGTTAACTCGAATGAGTGGTAAAGTCATTTAATGAAATTGACCAAGCGCAAGCAACACGAAACTTAGAAAAATACTTGAGTATAGTTCGGTGCCATCGAATGATAGAGTCGTTCGATGAGAATTTTCTATGACACACACACGGTATGTATTAAGGAACAATAGAGTGACTTGCACTCAGGAAGTCTCTAGGACGAGACTTATTCTGAGTGGTGTATTATGTAACGACCTACTCCGCACAAGCGAAATGTCGATTCAAATGGCGCAAGTGCAATGGCTCAAATCCCGCCTTGCTCGACGAAATGACTCATTTGAGGAAAAGGCAATGGACTTGGTCCTTCATAATAATCCAGACCTAGACTTTCAAAGGCGCGCTCGGAATCTCGCTCGGCCGATGCGATCCTCGCTAAGGTGGGTGGCTCTGATGAACCTGTCTTTGCTTAGCCTAGACACATAACAATATGGACGATATTGCTAGATCGCTAGGCGTTAACCCCCTGCATGCTAATAAAAGAACTTAACGCATCTAGCTAAGGGAATACTCCTATCTTGTATCGCTTGTGTAGAATATGGAAATAAACTTGGAAATGTTAGTTGAACTCTCACACAGCACTCCACGCTCGTGCTAAGGCACAGCTTAAGTTCGAGTAGATTTACTTATGCGCTCAATTATGTATAAAATGCTTGTCAGTTAGATCGTACCCTAACTTGAGGCACAAAATAATAAACGGTTCACTAAATCGAGGCAGGAAGACTATCGAAATAGGCATTTCGAGCCGAGTAATGGAAACATGGAAAGGCTCTGAGACCGTTAGGTCGCCAAGGCAGTCCCGTATCGGGAGCTGCAAAATGATAACGAATGAATGAATGAACAAATAAACGAATGAACGAATGAATAAGTGAAAGAAAGAAATAAAGGCATGAATGAAAGAAAAATAAAGACATGAATGAAATAAAGAAAGAAATGAAAGAAGAAAAGAATGATTAGCGACAGGTATGTCGGGGACGTGCAACGGGGTTCGCTACCGCGCTGCACGGATGACGCTGCCAACCTAGTCGATAATCCGTTATGGCTCAGAGAGCCCGATAAGTTAAAAATGTAAAAAGAATACGAAATAGTTGCGGACAAATCATGCACGAGGAAAAAGAAAGAAGGATCAGAAGCTGGGTGACCAGGGATCATGCCAGCCTAGGAGGAATTTATGGCTTACGGGTGACTTGTGTGCAGGATCGGCCATTCAAGCGACGTAATACCAGTATTGCGTAGCCTATCAGTGTGTACCAGCCATCACCGCCTGATAGATACTACTACCCTGTATGTATAGTCCAAACGGCTTGTATTGCCAGCGACCAGTACATATAGACTAAGTTGGCTCGCTGGTGGCAATCCACGTGCGAGTCCTTGCATTGAAACAAGTAATCTGAGTAAGAAGAACAACTGAGTAACTGAATGAATATCTGAACAAAACTTGAGTATAACACATCTTGAAAACTTGAGTTCTTGTCCACCCGAGACAGAAACGCTCCCATGACGCTCGTATTTCTTATGCAATCAGTTAAGTCATTATGTATAAAATGTTGGCTAACTTGGTTTACCTTGGACAGGGAAGATCTTATAGTAAGTGTGGTAAGTTGCACATGTTATTCCTATACGACACTTGATATCTATAACACGAGATAGGTTTTGCAATATATGCCATAAAATTGATCTAAGACAAGATTAGAAAGACAACAACCGATAGATGGTGTACGAAATTAAATTAAACGTGTTTGGTAATGATAACGAGCGGACGAGCTAGCCTCCCCACTAGTGCATACAATATACTGATAACCACCTAGATTGCTTATAGGGTGCAGAAGCATCTCATCAGGTGCAGAGTCACCCCTCGAACATGCTAAGGTGCGGAGCTAACTCTGGAGCGTTACAAAGGAGCTGAAGCACCATATACAGGACAATGTATCGAAACATCGCCATATATCATCTCATATTATAAGCCGCTTGGTACACGTTTTATGTTTCGAGAGAGAAAGCTTGAGTGACTTGTAATCTCGACCTAGCGCCGCTTGCAATACTTCTTGAATATCAATAAAGAGCTTGGATGTGTTTCAACTTGTGTTTATTTACATTCTGCCGTAATGGGGACACTTTATGCGACTCTATGGCCTAGCTTAAATTGGCTGTTTCAGGACCTGGCCTTGTGCTGGTGCTCGTGCGGCATCACGCCCAAGCGAGGACGATCGCTACTCCGGAAGCAGGGTGTGACAGATTGGTATCAGAGCACGGCTTTACGTCCTTTCACTTCATATCGATTCTCTCAGTTTTGAAATCTTGATCGTAGGTAAAAGAAGTGTACACTCTCTCTCTCGTTGTTCCTTGGGATGTTCAATACAATAAGTCTAATATTTTCAAAAGCTCGTACAAGTATTCGGTTGAACGGGATCGGTATACAAAGACCTTTGTGCTGAACTGGGTCGGACGAGTTGAAAGGAACCCATGCTAAAGTTAGCAAGTGGTGTGCGTGTCCAATAACCTTATGCTGACACAAGCGAAATGCTAAGGAACTTCACGCATCAGCGCGTCCAAGCAAAGCATCCGCCACGAGCAAACCATTCCCTGAACCTGTAACCACTCTAGTGGAGGATCAGTACTAATCCTCTCGCGTACTGATGAGACTCACTCGCCTAAACCAATACCATATAATTTAGTAAAACATGTGTCTTATTATGTGGTCTTTATATTATTGCCTTAGAGTCAATTACATAGCAATGAAAAGCAGTAAAATATGTAAGCAGGTTACTTATAATCATGTTATAGCAAATGTGGAAACAAACAGCAGCATTATCAGCATGTTATTACCAATAATCCAGACAACAAAATAAACTAACAAATTGTGTCGCCTACCGAACTCATCCTTGTGCAGATACAAGGTGAATGCTACTATCCATTCATATTATGCCAAAGGCAATCATCACATTATCAAGGTACCAAGATCCGCATTCTTGCACTTGATTCCATTCAGCCCACCGATCTTAACTATATGAGTACACCCACATTCGCACTGAAATAAGGCGATACACCTGCTGCCTTGCATCAGACATTTGACTACGTGCGCCCTTATCTATATGAAGGTCACTTGGCATTCCGAGCCAATAAAGGACTATATCTTGATACAACGGGTTATCTTTCGCTCAAGTAGCAAGCCCAACGAAAGTCCCACATCATCCGTATTACGATGCTCCCTTTCAGCCTAGGTAGCAAGCCCAACTGAAGGTCCCATAATACCGTGCTCAATGGCACCATATTTCCTCCTAGGCTGAATGGACCCGGCGCCCCGGCGTACCACGTTCGAGGAAAGCAAACCCATGCACGGGCTATCATCATCCATGTCCATGACCATGCAATGCATCAACATCCCAAATGAACGTAAGGCATCGAATCATCTCTACTCAAAACATTCCTTTGATACCATCGCATCGACTACCAAGTCGCTTGCATAAACAACAGTTCCGTACTGTATACTCCCATGAAAGAAGTATATCTTTCAATGTTATAATAGTTCTGTGGCATTGCCCCACCACTTGTCGATTTCTCTTACTAAATCAGACGCATAGTCTCCATGCATAGATGCACGCTCAACGCCATCATTCAATGTTCTAGGCCTAGTGTTCAGTATTTTCTGAGTTATGCATCTGATGTATGTCTCGATATTGTCTTTCAATGTTCTACCATCAATGGCCTACCACGATCTATGCACTTGATGCACGTCATCTCAATTGTTCACTGTTCTATTCTTAGTGTTTGACCCACACTACATTATCACTTATCCGCACGACGCACTTGAAATTCAATAGAAACACAAGCACAATGTGATTCATTTATTAGGCATGAAGGAGTAGGGGAGAAGGGTCTAATCCTGCCTACCTTAAGCCGATACGCCTTATCGATTCGTCGAGCCGATACGGCTCGGTTCCTTAACTCGTTGTACGGCCAATTCATTTGACAGCCATTCAAGCACTTCGTGCTCCATTAAACTAACAGACTGATTCAAACTATTTGCCCATGCTTCAGCTTCTTACAGGGAGTATCGCACGCTACCTGCACATGAAACCAACATAATTAATACCACTTCAAATCGTTTGAATACTTACTCGGGTCCAATCCATACCTCTTCGAATCCATCGACTCAGCATAATGCATGGTGCGGGACGGGATATTACAATACACTTGTGAACTCAATGACCACGACTTAAAACACGACACCACATTTAATACCAAAGCACGTGTTTCTGCTATAGCCAAATATTAGGCTCCAAACTTGTGTTGTAACTGTGCACCCATTTCTTGACTCCTTCGTGACGTGCATATACCTTTTGACTCATTCGTGTCGTACACACAATTTTTGACTCATTCGTGTCATATACACTCTTTATGACTAATTCTAAGTCATGCATGCGGATTGTTGCTATCAAGCCGACTCAAACTATATGATAGTCATTGGCACCACAAGCTATCTTGGACTAAATGTAAGAGCAAAAGCTTCGTGTGAAAGGCACGGTCTCCCTGAAGGTTCTGAAATACTCGTATCAGCAGCACGCTCTTCAGTGGTCAACCGTGTTACGGATGCGACGGCTATATGCCGAGACCCTCTCATAGAATTTTGTCTGAATTATGCCCGAATTCTGTAGTGCCCCGTCCCGCTCAGTCAATCGAAAGAATCGGAACGCCGACGGCGTTCGGACTTAGCCTTACAACGGCGACTCGAAGGCCCGCTCGGTCGAGGCGACCCCTCGCTCAGGTGGGATAGTTTCGGTGAACTTGTCTCACCTTAGACTTCACATAATAAATCACATGTTTTCAACTTGCACAAGTAGGCTTGATAATAAAAAGAGACAAATCCACATAGATAAGGGAATAATTCCGACGGGTCGAATTGAGTTAGAATATGGAAAGGTCCAACGGTCGGCTTAGAGTTGGTGCACGTCATGCTTTGAAAATGATACTCGGTACTTCGACCCGTGGCTTGGGAGAAAGAAAAGTTGGTCTTCGCCACAAGCTAAGAGTTAGCCTAAGTCATAGGCGTCGCCCGCATAAATGCTTCATAAAACATGCACGGTCCCATCGGCCAAGGCTTGACGCAGTCCTTGCTCGTCAAGTTGTTGCATGATTAAGCTAGGCTGACTTATGATAGGCTATCGAAGTCTTTTCTAAGCATTATCCTATGTTTTCTGCGGTTGTCTATATTACTTGATTTCACGATCGTAAGGCCCATTGCATAGGTATGTCTTGGGCGGTAGTGTCACCCAGAACACCAATTGGCATAAGGCGCGATGTCACAGACTTAGTGTTTCTAAGGCACGGGCCACGGTTGATTCATTAAGTTGGAAAAAGGGCTTTCAAATAGTCGTTCTTGAGTTGAATGAAAGGATTGGGCAAGAAAGAAGAATGCACGCGACCATGGGTCGTCGAGGCGAGGTCTCAGATGTGAGAATTATTAAACTTGGCCCTGAAAGAGATGGTAACACTAGAAGTAGAATGACTGTGTGAGATGTTAGTTCGAGTCGAGTGTTGCATGGTCATTGGACAACTTGTATAAGGTGAGTTGATATTTCTCGAACAGCGACCCAGGTAGCCAACGGGACCGTTTCGATTGAGACATGATTAACAGTGCTGGATGACCGCACGGGTTAGGCAGGGACTTGCAGTGGAGCTCGCTAGTCGCGCTGGCAAGGGGCGTCCGTCTAACAAGCTATGGTGTCCATGATAGCGCTGGGCGCTAGTGACTAGTTCATATAGATGAGTCGGCATGGGCGGCGATCCGTGTGTATACCTTTGGATTGAGTCGAGTATTGTGTGTACTATATCAATGAGTCGAATGCGTGCACGATCGGAAGACAATTTTTTGGCCTAAGATTTGGCCACAATGAAGACACCATGCTTTGGCACGAGATGTAGCGTCAAGTCTTAAGTTGTCGGCATATAAGTTACATACGTTGGATTTGAGTCATCTTGAGTTTAAGTCAGGAAACGCCGCAAGGCAAAGTCGGTCGAATGACACTTAGCCCACAAGTCTTGATTTGGGTGAGTTGGTTATTAAAGTAGCAAGGGCCGCGCGACGACGATATGGTTAAGTCACACTGAGTTGCGAGGCACGACACAATGGACTTGTAGCACGGTCACAAGGAAATTGGGTACTATCGTATAGTCGTGTATCTGATTTTGGGCCGTAAGGCAAACACGACTTGATAGGTTAACATTGTTGGAACGAGAAGGGTCTAAAGGCAAAGTATGTGTTGGCGTTGTTGTTGCAAGCACGGGATGGTCTATAGATACAAAATAGGTCAAGACGTCTGTCCTAAAACTGATCCTAAGGCAAGAGTAGAAAGACAATCATAAAGGGTATATTACACAAAAGTAAATGAACATGTCGGTTTTGTATGGGTGGGCGAGGAGCTCACGCTACCAGTACAGTTGAGTACTGACACCAACACAGTTTTCATGTGCAGGCACAGGTAGAAGCTCGTGGCGCAGAGCTCACTTGGATGCGTCGAGGCACGGAGTTCCTTGGCGATTTGAGGCGTGTGTTCCACGTGGAGTCAGAACTTATACGGGACATAATGTATGAACATCGCCTCTCCGAAGCATCTGCTGGTTCAAGACTTGTATTGAGAGATGAGAGAGAGCTGAGTGACTTGTAATGTGAGAAGAGTGAGCTTGAGTGACTTGTAATCTTGGCCTTGTGCCCCATTGTAATCCTTGTTTCAATATCAATAAAATACATCTTTTGAATGACTTGTGTTTTGTTCTAAATTTCTGCTGGCATATTTAATGTCTCTGCTTGGGACTTCTGTGCGATGACCCCGTCGCAGCCGCTGTAATCAGACGTTATGGAATCCGCCTTGCACGAGCGCAATCTAGGCTCGTACGGCATCATGCCTTAGCGAGGACGATCGCTCCTACGGGAGCGGAGCGTGACGTAGTGGTATCAGAGCACGGCTTTACGTCCTTGGACTATCGATTGAATTCTTTAACTCTGTTGCTTCCGCAAGTTTATATCGTTGGTGCGCTCTCTCTCAAATGTCCCACGGAATGTTCATGCAATGTCTAAGTAATTTGCAAAATGTAGAAGAATAATTTTTGACAAAAACAAAAAGATGGTTCACGTGAAGCACGGTTAGCTAAGTCGAGCTAGGCATATACACCAAAGTTGCGTCGACCTTAGAAGAGTCGAGTGCGAGATTCGATCCGTCTCGGGTGAGAATGAGTTAGACTTGATTGAGTAAATAGAATGATTATCGATAGGGGTGCTATCGAACGACGATGTTATCGTCGATGCGATATAGATGAGCGTGCTTGAAATTCGAGGAATGGTTCGAAAGAAAAATTTGAAGAAGTCGATTTTGATTCGAATGATAGTTTTGAGGATTTGTCGAATGACTTCATCCCTGAATGGTGTATGTGATAGCTTCAGGGATGTCGATCGATTGAGGATACGGGGTGTCGATGAGTCTATCAGCAAGCATTGCGTGTATGCATAGCCGTAGATTGAGTATCATTGAATAAGTTGTAGTCTTGAAGATTTGGACGAGTCGATTCAAACAAATTAGAGATGACGCGCACGGGATAGTGATTGCGCGAGTATGAATTGGAAAATGATTGAGTAGGTGAAATCGAATCGAAAAAAAAGTTAGGATGTACGGATGGATGACTTAATCGAGGAAATTGATACGGATCGTATACGAAAAGTTAGTACGACGGAAAGATAGCGTGCATGAAAAGTTCGATTCGAATGTTTGAAAATGACTCTGAGGATTGAAATGGATATCGTTCGATGATTTGAGTTAGCAAGGAATGATGTGAATTGAGAAAATACGTTGGTCGATGACTTAAGATAAACGGATGAATATACGTGATTTGGATTTGAACAAATTAATGATGTAAACGATTCGAAGGATAATGATCGAACTTGAATTTAAATATCGAGGAGATTATCCAGTCGGGCGATAGCATCATTCGCACGACTCGAAATTCGTTGCAAAGGAAGATCGTCATGTTATGCATATCATCGATGGTATTGAGGCATATCAAAGATCGATATGTGATAACTCGGGGGCACTATAATTCGAGGAATGATGATCATGCAAGTATTATTGTTCTGACGGATGTTATACTTAGGATTTTGATTGAAATAAATATGGATAAAAACAGAAGTGTCTTGATGGTTACGCGGATAACCATAACGTCGACATTCTTGTCTTGCACGAGCGCAACTCTAGCCTCGCACATGCGTCGCATCAGATTTGGGACGATCGTTCCGCGTGAGCGTTGACATGGTGATTCATGTCGCGGGAATGATCGAACTCGAAAAATTAGGACGCGGCAACTTTGATTATCTCGACTTGTTGGTTTGATGCGAAGGAAAATTTGAGGATGTTTGGACTTGCGATTGATGATTGAGTAAACTTGAGGATTGAATAGATCCAATCTACCTATCGAAAATGAACTAGTCTAGACACAAAACAAGAGTTACGTCCCGATAAGGATGATTATCCCGCGGGAGCATGCATGGTGATTTATGCCCACCATGGATAATCTGACTCGCGTGAGATCGGGACGCAACATATTGTTAAGCTAGACGACCTTGATCGAATACGTGAATTGTGATGAACGACTTAGGAAATATGAAGTGTGAATTATGGCTTAGCAACAAATTGTGTCGTAGCGTGCTTAACTTGGAAGGATTGATAGGTGGATTATGTCGAACGTGTTCGAAGAGATAGGCTATGCGAAATGGCTTGATGAACGAGTGAGATTGAATATCGAGGAATTGGTTGAAACGTGAGTTATCGTAGGATGGCTTTGCTGAATGACTCAGATCTCGTACGACGAATGTTGAGATGTGTGTAGGGAATCGATGCTTGATGTTTAGAAATCAGAGTGATGCGATCTTGGATAGAAAACCCCGTACTATCAACTTGGTTTGACCTTAGGATTGGATCAGTGTTAATATTGTTGTTTGGAAACTATGATTCCAATACTGACGGATGACTTTAGCCTAAAAACATGCCTAGCGGTTAGACAGATGTCCCAGTACGGAGCAATAGGAAT
>JANAVB010041311.1:0-43400 GCA_029216955.1 Iris pallida | reverse complement strand
ATGCATTGTAAACTTCAAATATTACCTTCTCGATTACTTCATAACATGTGCTCTATTTAGGACTCAGACACCTCAGTTCAGATACTATTGTCATCAATCATTCAGGATATCTGGCGAGTACATTCTCTGATCATTTCTACTTGTTAGGATTTATGTTCTTGTCTAGATTACTTTACTTGATGCTGTCACGATATATCTCGGATTAGTACTATATGGATCTTTTCATGAGATGTTATCCCCAAGCGGTGCATCGGGTATTCATTTCATGTACTTTATGTGCATCATGTACTCCTTGGGACTCGTATCTACTCATGTATACACATGTTCTCATGTGCCTTCATGTATACTCATGTGCAATCATGTACACTCATGTTCACATGAGCTTCTTGTATAAAGTAGTTATTCATGTGCAATAACGTAACTTGACTGGATCCTTGTGTATTGATTGGGTAGGGGTGAGTAGAAGTGGTTATGCGATCATTATCTCAGTAGGTATTCATGTGCAACTCCATAGCTTATTCATGTGCAACCCAACCTGTTTACATAACATCTTGTGCTCTAAATTACTTGGTCACTTGCAGTTCTTATTTACCATATAGATATTTATAGTTTACAAATATCTCTCTTATCTTTCATGGACATTTCTTACAGTCATGTATATCACTATATTATTGTTTTATATTTCCTTCCATGATATGAACTATATGAGAGATATGCATTCGTTCCTGTCCTGACTGGACCTGTTGAAAATATTACATATGATACCGAGGAGTTCTGCCCTACTTATTATGGAGCAGGCCTAGACGACACTTATGAGTTGGACTGCCAGGAGGATCCAGCTCTAGTTGAGGATATCACCCTACTGTTTAGACTAGATTAGCTAGGATTTATCTTCTTCCTTATGTTAGTTGTATTTGATGTCTGAGTTGTATATTTTTAGATGTTTTAGATGTTGTGTCGTTTAGACACTTAGAGTTATTTTTTCTGTTTGTATGTTCTTTTTAGATTTCATATCTATCGATTCGTACTATTTCTACCTTAGAATTGTGATTGAGTTATACTACTGTATGTCCTCCGATTGGAGAGTATATCTTGTACAGGTATTATTTATACTGTGTTAGATGTATTGGACCAAGGACAACGTTCTACGCCGACATGCGACGTAGGCTGGACGTACCCACTTCTCGTGCCCCGACATGGTGCGGGTCGTGACAATTTCATATACCTATAAGTATATCAATATTTATATATGATAAATATTATGGTTTAACGTTTGGGGTTTCATATACAGTATTTTCAATAAGTTTTTCTAAAAAGTTATAAATATTTTCTAAAATAAGAAATTCTTATTCCTAAGTCAAATTCTCTTAGATTAGATGTCCATCATGACTAGAACATTTACTATTTTTTTGCAAACCCAAAATCCCTCACATCAAACTAGGCCAATCGGACTATCCTAAGCTTAACGGGATTATCGATTTTACCACAAAGGACACCAAGCAAGTGCACTTTCAGATTGCTTTCAATTCTGATAGTTTTTCCAGCAAATATCATACATATGATCTTTTTTATTGACACACCAGACATACGAGTTAGTATCGGACCTCTACTCATTAATTCTCGTTTTATCATGCTTACCGCGTTCGTGACTTGTTCGGGTCATGAGTACAGGTTGGGAGGGAAATATATATTAGTAGGTGTGTGAACTACCCTTTCTACCCCTGTGTCTTTCGTGGAGAATAGCAGTCGTACATTTCACGCGCGGGGTGCCTGATTTACCCCCTAACCGTTCACACATCGAAACAGATATTTGAAAACACGTAGATAGTTGTCTCTTATTTATTTTCTCACCACTTTCCATGTCACCATGTTTGCATATTCTTTTCTAGTTGACATACCATGTTCTATGTGCCTGCTTTTATACTCGTATGCCATGACATCAGTTTACTTTCTAGTTTTCTTCCACATATGCTATTTTCATGCATTGCAAATTCTATTATGTTGTGAATAGCTTATCGGTTTGTGTGCTTGTTCCTTTCCTGACTGGAAAACCAACATCTTTCAGATTAGTCGTGGCTCCTCTTAGCATTTAGGAGATATGGCTATGCTGAGGTCAATCTAGAAGATTAGTTGTTTATTTCATTATGTGAGACTTGTAAATTCTTTAAATGTAATCTTGTAAATATTGTAATTAATTTAGAAATGTGAATGAGCAATAAAGTTTTATCATGTGATTTTGAAACATAGCTTCGACAGCGTTCTACCATCGACTCTGCGGCGTAGGCTGGTTTGGACACGCACTCGTATCCCGAAAAGTGGGTAGGGTCGTGACACCAACAGACGATTAGTATCCGATCAAGCCTCTACAATTAGCTATTCTAAGCTAAATCAGACATTAAGGTAACCCATCTGAGATGGATAGCTTTTAGGGACATACTTATCTTTCTTAGAGAAAATCAATTTTTATCATAGGAACACTCTATCTTATCTCAGGGATAATCTATGATTCGACCAATCTAAGGGACATAGGACGCTACCCTAATCTCATGAACTTATTCCCAAATTCAAACAACTGAAATATTATCGCCGACCAATCCAAAACTTAGGCAACCAATCGACACTCTAGGGTCAAGTATATCTACCCGTACTCATCCTAGGGTTATATCTAACGAAGTTTTAAACTTACCTACAATCGACAAAATCTTTTCAACAATTCTTATGGGTCAATTTTGAAGCCGTCATATAAAACTTTATCAATCGAACACCCAAATCTTCAGTTTTTACTTGCATAGATGCAACATCACCTGCTTGATTTGACTTGTATTCTCATATCGTACTCAAATTGTGTCTATTCAATCGACCAACTATTTCAAGTCATAATCCAACATCGCTACTTCAATGGTCTATCATTTACGATCTCTTTGCTTCGGTCTCTTCGCAACTTATATTCAATTTCCAGATTTTAGATCATCTATAGGTATATACTCTTTAATCACTAAATAAGGCAACTGTATAATCACATTATTCCGAAAACATCCTTTATGAATTTCCATTAGCAACAAACACGATCATCTCTTAGCAATTCACGCCAACCATGAATATCGTTTTGCATCATCTCCTTGTGATTCCATAAGAAAATTTATTATTCGTGCACCTATCCAATCACTATGGCACTAATCATCTAGCATCCGTATGTCGATCAACTTAGTGGATATGACATAACTCATTTAGCTAAGTCATAGTCCAATAATTATATATTCCATCCAAAACTCGTTATTCATGATCCACCGACAGGGTCTATTACATATTATGCATCTCGATACTTATTTGTATTCCAGCCATCAGACTCTCATAAGGAACATCTACGCTTTCATGCATCAAGGAGCAAGTACTCATTTCTCTATGCCTCAAAATAGTAAGGGTTATAACTTGTTAATTTGGGACACCACTACCAAAATACACTCAATTAGCGACGGATATTTAGCGACGGTAAATTGCCGTCGGTGTTAGCGACGGCTTCGTGGCCGCTCAGCGACTGAGTACCGACTACACGCCTTTGTCATTTTTTATTTTAATTTTAGGGGGAGGAAAGGTCGCATATCCGTCGCTAGACTGTCGGTAATATAGCGACGGATGTGTAGTCGTCGCTACGTAGTCGATTATTTGGCAGGAATGTGTAGTAATTTGGCGGTACATTTCTTCGACTACGTACCGACGGAATTGTACGTCGCTATTATCTGCACAGTTCAGTACTTAATAGTTGAAATGGACGACAGTCCGTCGAAAATGCGTCGCTAAAGCTTCGTATTGTGACGTCGACAATACGTCGGTTAACAGTCGCTTCACGACTACGTAGCGACGGACCATTATTACCGACGAGCTGATTGCCGGGGTTTTTGGCCAAAATCCGTCGGTTATCGGTCGCTAATCGTAATTACCGTCGGATTGGCGACGGATAGGGCCGTCGCTAAATCGATAAATTTTGGTAGTGCACATCTAATTCTCTCAGGCACAACTGCACATGTACAAAAACTATCTATTTTCTCAAGTCCATTCTCTACTTTTCGGTCGCTGGTGCAACTCTCTACATCCTCTAATTATTCAACATCTCAATAAACATCTAATATCACCATCAATTTGTTGATGTCCAACATGCAATTCCATCTACTCAATCTCGACATTATTTAATATTTGGTCCATAATTTGTCTTCCAAAATCTTTTGATAGTAACACCCCACCATCGCTACTAGCCTACGATCGTTTTACCCAACTGATTCGAGCCATCACCTGAATCTAAAATTTGTACCATTCTCAATCAAGGCATTCATTTCATATTCTCAATTTCTTATTATCCAGCATAATGCTAACCATCAAAATCTTGCAACGAGTTATCCGATCTTAATTATCAAGGGACACGTCTAGCCATCATGTATCAATCGTAATCGCAGCTAGACTCAATATACCCAATACCTTACAAGTAAATCATTACTATACTATGAACAAGTCAAGTGACATCTTATCATTAAAAGGATAGAGGCATATGCCACTCAGAACGCAAGCCATTTTTGACACAATATTCTCTTTCGCACCAAACTAACATCCATAATGGACTATCCATTCCGTGGTGGCTCTACTGACCACAAGTACCAACCTAATTTCCTTGCATCTGAAATATGACCAAGCCCACACCTAAGCCAACTCAATGATTTTTTGATTCCCATTCACTAAAGTCATACACATTTTCTTTCCAACATACCATGCCATCACCTACTGTCGATTCCACATAATAATCGACTTCTATGAATCCCATACTTAAGGCATCAAGCACACTACATTACCAACTTATTATTGTATCGTATCATTATTATTCGTTTGGTATCATTAAGAATTTAATAAAGCACACATATCACAACCCATATATATTTAGACTTATTATATGGAACACCTAGTGAGCGGCCAGGAGGATCAACAATTTTCAATCAAGGAAGCAACTTAGAAAATTTTGGAAACAACACTGAATAATCACAGATGCACTTTGAGTCATTGTGGAAGCAACTTTGATTCATCACGAAAGCAACGTTGAGTAATCGCACAAGCAACTTGAGTCATCGCGGAAGTAGCTTTGAATCGTCATAAGGGCAACTTTGATTTGAAACAAATCGAATAAGGATCCAAGGACGTAAAGCCGTGCTCTGATACCATTCAGTCACACTCCGATCTTGGAGGATTGGAAACTAGCCACTGGGCATAATATAGTACAACTCTAGATTGTACTTGTACAAGATAAAACCATTACAGTTCCTGATAATTCTCAGAAAATAGCGATATCGCAGCAGAACCAAGCAGATAAATTGAAGTCACAACAAGATATAAAGAAATATGCCTCTTTATTGATAATTGTAACAGATTACAAGACTTCCAGCTGAATACAGAGTTTACAATAGATTATAACAACTTTTTAATAGCCAACTGAATTACTTGCCATTTGGGCTTACAACCAAACATGCCGACTTGGCTTACAATAAACTTGCCGACTTGGCTTACAATCTCACTAGTACAACTGAGTTACAATGTTCCATACATTATGTCCCGTATAGCAGAAGACATCATCTTACGAGAAGAGCTTCTGCACACCCATCTTATCGATGCCAAGAACTGATCAAACGATTTCCCCTATGCACAAGCACCTAAAATGATGCCCACAAACGTAGATCCGTACACTGCCGTGTAATGGTGGGCGGTGCTAGCCTAACTCATTTAAGAAGACAACACTAAGTAATCATGATAGAAACATTATTAAAAGTGGTCTTATTACCTTAGGGTTATGTAGCTATCGCTCATGTACATTTATAATACTTACTCTGCTTGTATAAGACATTGTTATGAACAATATATACTTATCACATTCATCACGTTTAGAGATTGTTACCAACAACCGATATCCTTTTTGTATATAATTAATAACTTATTCTGTCTGTATAAGATATCATTATCGTGCGACTTGTCTATATGCAGGTCACTGACTACACATCATCTCGGACTTGTGGTTAGACGGCTCTCCTTCAGCGACGGGTAGCTAGCCCAATCCGGAAGGTTTTGAATCACCGTGCTACTACTTCAGCATTGTGCTACTACTTCATCACTATGTTCCCCATAGGACAAATTGGTTCGTGGCCTCGAAGTATCGTTCGAGGAACTATACCTTGTCGACAAGTTGTCCACGACTATACAAGTATACGTAACTTATCTATGAAGAAAACATATAATGCATGATAAGAAAACTAAGTAAATAAACCACCATTCTCATTCGTATTGCCAAATATTCCTTGAGCAGACGCTCGCACTATCATCTGCCCAATCCAGGGTCTTAGTATAATTAACATTGTATAACAGCATCGATTAATAGAATGGGATTACTCAATCTCTTTTCCACATCTATAATACCATACGTTCTTTTGGATCATAATTCAAACATACTCACTATCCTATTCTTGGATCTTATTGTCTGTGTTACCTATTCATCGAGCTGAGGCTCGATATACTCAGCGCCCCAGTAATTCGGACTTCTACTTCACCTGTCATTATTTTATTTCATAGCACGCAAGCACACAATTCATGAAATTCGCAACAGTTTTCGGGTCATGTGATTAATTAACTTTCATTATCTTTCTGAATTCTATGCAAAATAGCATTTAGCAACTCAACAAGTAATCATAACATACAAATCCTTTTTATTAAGTATGAAGATAAATGATCTTTGAAGGACTCAATACTACTCACATTATAAGATGATTCTGCCACGATCGTATAGCCTGCCGAGTGATCCTTCAGCATATTTTCAAGTCCAACAAGGCTTCATCGAACCAACCAGCCATCATAATGCACTGTACGGGTTAGGGTACTACAAAGACTCTGGAAAAATGTCCATCAAAGGACTGAAGATACTGATACGGGAACAAGTTATCTGAAGATTCTGCCAAAGAAGATGAGGTTCATGTCAGACCATCTAGAAACCTTGATCATAGGTGATGTATCAAAGCAAGTAAGTACACGTTCATCTACTAAGGATATAGTTGCAAATGTTGTATTTATTTCATATAGAACCTAAGTCAGTAGCATATGCTTTTAATAATGAATTTGGATTTGCATGCAAAAGGAATTAAACTAGTTCGAGAGGAATCAAGTTTGAAATTCGTTCCCAAACCTGTTGGTCACTCTATAGTTGGTACTAAATAGGTATTTCAAATAAACTAGTGAGGATGGCCAAGGTCGTTCGCAACAAAGCACGTCTAGTTGCTCAGGGTCATAATCAAGAAGAATGAATTGATTATGACGAGACCTATGCTTCTATTTCTAGACTAGAGTCCATTTGCATGCTTTGTGCATATGCATGTTTTCGTGATTTCATACTTTTCAAATGGACATCAGGTGTGCATTTTTAATGGTTTTATAAAAGAAGTAGTTTTTTGTAAAACAACCCTTGGCTTTGAAGATTTTAAATTTTATGTCCACGTTTTCAAACTTAAAAAGGCATTATATGGACTAAGCAAGCCTCTAGAGCTTGATATGATCGTCTAAGTACCTTTTTAATTGAAAGTGGTTTTTGAAAAGGGAATGTTGATACTATTCTTTTTATCAAAACTCTTGATGACAATATTTTATTAGTAAATATATGTTGATGACATTATCTTTGGTCAACTAATGAGTTACTCTTTCAAGAGTTTACTAAGTGTATGCAGAGTGAATTCAAGATGAGCATGATGGGAGAGTTCAACTACTTTCTCGGACTGCAAATCAGACAGAATTCACAAGGGACTTTCATCAATCAAGTCAAGTACACGAAGAAAGTTGAAGAAGTTTGACTTCGACACACAAAGCCTATTGGCAGTCAAATGCTACATCAACCAAGCCGACCTTGTAATAGTGGCAAACCAATCGATCACGTAAGTATCAAGGTATGATTGGTAGTTTACTATACTTAACATCTAGTCGTCCAGATATTATGCTCAGTGTTTGCATATGTGCTAGATATCAAGCCAATCCTAAGAAATCACTCCTATGAGTAGTTAAGCGTATTTTTGATACCTTAAGGGTACTTCTACTGTCGGCTTGTGGTATCCTAAAACCATATCCTTTGACCTAATTGGTTACTCAGATGCTAATTTTGCTGGATGCAAAGTAGATCATAAAAGTACCACGGTACGTGTCATTTACTAGGAAAAACTTTAGTCTCTTGGTTTAGCAAAAAGAAAAATTATGTTGCATTATCAACAACTGAAGTTGAGTATATATCGTTGCAGGACGTTGTTGTGCATAAATTTTATAGATGATGCAAACCTTAGAAGACTATGATTTATTTTCAAAAACATCCCATTCTCTGTGACACTAGCACGATTAATTTGAGTAAGAACCCAGTATGTTAATCATGCACTAAACACATAGAAATACGTCATCATTTTTTGCGTGATCATCAACAACACGGGATATTTGTTAGAATTTATTGACACAGATTATCAACTAGCATTTTTTTGCAAAACCACTAGCCAAGGACTGCTTCAATTTTATCTGTCGTGAGTTAGGTATTCTTGATATTATCTAGGAAGCATAATGATTTATATTTGGTAAATGACTTGGTATTAATTCAACAATTCTATTAATTCAATATTGTTTTGGGTAGAAGCCGAAAGGGACCTCCTGTCATACAGGTAAATATCCTAAAGCGACACAGTGTCAAGTGTTTTCAGACTACTGCTAGCTAGGATCTGGCCCCTACATCTAACAAGATAGTAATTGAGATTTATTAAAATTTTGTGAATTTTATCTTACTTTTAAGTACATAACTAACATATGCTATTCTGAAAACAAGGAGGCCGAACTCGGTTCTTTGGTTCCAAAACCAACCAGAGAGCAGGTCCCACTCTTTTCAAGTTACATCTTTTTAAATTCTCTAATCTCCTTTCCCGAACAGCAGCCGAAAATCCCCCCTTTCAAACCCTAGCCCTAGAAATCCTAATCTTTAGGTTTTCACCTCAAAGCTCTTGGATCCAAATATTTTTTGGTGTTCTCTTCCACTTTCCAGCGTTCTTTTGAGGTATAATTTTGATCTCTCTCTCTCTCTAACTATATGGCTCCTAAATTTGGGAAGAAAAAGAGGAAACTAGATGAAGCCTCGTGATACAATCCATCTCAGGATCCATTTCATCTCTTTTCAGTCCTCCTCCTCCTCCTGATGATGATGATTTTAATAGTGCATTATTTGGAAACCTAGAAGTTTCATGTTCTTGATTTGATGACTTTCAAAAGAGGAACATATGCCCGGGTAATACCATTAGTGTTACTATTTTTCCGAAATATTTAGCTACTCTTGGTGCTCTAGACTTAGTGATCTTGTTCAAATTGCAAACCTAATTTATTCCAATGCTATACGCATGTTTTACTAAAATTTACAACATTCTATTGGAACTATTTATTCATCGGTCTGCGGTATCAATATTGAATTTGATGATGCCGACATAAGTGAGATGCTCAGATTCCAAATAATAGAGATGCTCTTATCGACATTACCAAAATCAATTTCGGTAACGATGACACTCAAATATTTTAAAGATGCCATGTAAGACCCTTTTCCATGCCTCCAGGACATCTCATGTCCAAGTACCTGAATCAACATTTCTATGAGCTGCATAGTATTATTTTTTTCCTCTATCTTTGCCTAAAACGGATCCACTAACGAGATCACGTACTTAGAGATGTCAGGTATCTACCATATTTACTTTGCTATTCCTTTCAATCCCAAAAACTTTGACCTCACTACAACTCCAATGGTGGGGCGACACATGGTCCGCAGGCCAGAACTGCAGTCAAATCTGCTAGCAACTTAGCACCACCGATATTTTAAACTTCTAAGCAAGTATTAAATTTTGTTGGACTTACTAAAACATAGAATAGATTTAGGGGATTTATATGAAACAACCCTATAAAATATTAGGAAGGAGGGAAACCAAAGATTCTCCAGGCTTGGAATCTTTAACAGAAAGCATAAGACTACATTCAACGAAGCTAAGCCTTTTCTTTAAGAACCCTCGTCTCAAGGTTACTTCACCTGTATCCTGAGACTATTTCCAACTCAACTCCTCAAACCTCAAACCTCAAAGTGAAATTTTTCTCAAAATTCTTCTCCAACCAAGCCTCAAATTGAGGGAATTTCCTCAAGTTTTTTGGGGAAGGAGGATGGATCCTCATATGTGAGGGAAGAGAGAGAGAAAATCCTCAAATTTGAGGATCACTATTCATGACCACTAAACTTAATTAACTTACCATATTTTCTAATTTATGATTATAAATAATATAATAATTATACTATTGAAATATTCTTGTTGAGATCTTCAAATAGAATCTAATATTGAATATATTGTTATTAGTATTTTTTATTAATTCATTTGATTAATAAAATAATATTTAAATAATTTGGCAGAAATTAATAAATAACATCAAACATTCTCCAATTAAAATACATTGATTTAAAAAAACATAAACAAGTACATCAAAATCTAAAATAATATAGTATTAAATCATATAAATAATATATTTATCTTGGTAAATAATATTAATAATATAATATTAATGTTAATTATATTAAATAGTTGTGAAAAAATAAATTTATGTAAAATAAATAATATTTGTTTATTATTTGAGGATTGATGGGTTGGAGATGTAAAATTTTGAGGATAGCATAATATAAAATATACTTTTTGAGTCTTGAAATTGAAGCAATTTTTAGAATAGATTGGAGACGGCGCAATGCATTCTGACAGCCACGTCCACCTGATACCAAATAAATCCCCTCCTCCCCACCACCACTCTTGACTCTAATCTCTGTACGTAATAAAGTTTGCTTCACCAAAATTTGTATACAACAAGGTTCACTTTTCATCACTTTCGTGTTATACTCATGGACCTCCCATCGAAGTGAATCTCAACAGCAAAGCTTTATACATTCAGTTCTTGGTGCAACAAAAGAAGCCTATTGAGGAAGTCTCTCTTACCAAACCTTTTTCTTGGACCTAACCAACAAATGGGATGGGAGCTAGTATCATGATTACATCCACCACTCCCCTTCCTCATCGGTACTTCTCTTCCTTGAGTTAAAATGCTTCCCTGGGCTCTCTCTTCTCTTCGGAGTACTCGTTCTTCTCCACAAAGCAATTAGGGAGCCGGAAGAACGGCAACCTGCCATCTTTGTAGTGGTCTTATCCATTTTCATATTCGTTGTGTTCATGTATAATGATCAGATTAACATCGTCAAGTCCCTCGCAAACTTTTCCAAATCCCTTTCATGTTGAAAATCAGACACGTCCTACAAGTGCTTCGATACCGTGTCTGAGACCTTGCTGCAGCAGAAACTTAGGTCAATCCACTTGAAAAAACCAACTCCCGTCTAATGGACACCAACACAGATAAAGACAAGTATACGACGGTGACTACGTCACCTGAAAAATTTCAATCTCTATCGCTCAGGAACCCGTAGCAATTTTTCTAATCGAAGTTGACGACTCATTGATTAGATCTCTTTTTCTTCTGTTTTGTATTACAAATCCTAAGAACGACTTTCCTTTATATCTCATGTGGAAATAGACTTCCTCTTTAGATCTCCTGTAGACGAGTACCCAGAATCTCAATTTTGTGCTATGCTTAATGAGAAAATCTCAACTTACTATTTTAGATTATAATAGATCTCCAAAATAGGAAACCTTCAAATAAGAATCCTTACATCTAAAATAGCTCAAAATCAATTATGGACATCCAAATCAAATTAAATCAAATATTTAATCAGATTTGGATTCTATAAATATGTTATTATCAAATTCAGGCTGGACTCCAACACTTCAACCCTAGACAGACTCATAAGATCACAGAACAACAACATTTGCCCAAATCAGTAACAAATGTCACCAGCAACAGAAGCAGCAACGAGCGTGAGAGCAAGTGGACAATTCTGGATAGCTTATTAATGACGGATGCATCCCAACAACCTAGCGCTAAGAGCATCATTAGTAGATGGTGCTCAAAATTTCATCATGAGGTCCAACATTTTGAGAAGAAGTAAATGTAGAATGTGTTGGACTTGTATGAGAATAGTAGAAAATGGTAAAATGAGCTTTGGTCCCAAAGATTGTGTGGTCAAAAATTAAAGTGAGAAAAAAATAATGTATATCTAAAATTGGGTTCCAAATTGATACTTACTATTCTACAAAATGGTTTCCTACATTTTGAATCAAGAAATTTTTCAGGCCCGACCTATAGCTCCTGTGGGTAGGTTGGGCCTGAAAATCTAGAAATTGAAACCTAAGATGGGTCTTACTATTTTACAAAATAAGCTCTCATATTCTAAACATAGAATCTAGAAAATGGTTGGACCTTACTAATGATTCTCTAACAATGTCAAGGTCGACAAAGATGACAACATTGAGGAAACATCTAAAGGAGACGTGCACGAAGGACAGGCCATGGTTCTGGAGAGAACCACGGTAACCATGCAGGAGACGTGTGATCTGTTCGACGGAGAGTAGGTTTACATCGACGTTGGCCACCCCTTGTACCGGGAGGAGGAGTGCGAGCGAGTTCCTGACAGCCCAGGTGACATGCATGAGGAATGGCCACGTCGATGACACATGCATGAAATGGAAGTGGCAGCCGAAGGATTGCTCTCTGCCAAAGTATGTACTACATCAATATTAATTCGAATAATTTCAGGATGGTAATTTGGTACTGAACTTTTTAAAGATCAGGTTTGACTCGAGACTACTGCTAGAGAAACTTCGAGGGAAGCGGCTTATGTTCATCTGGGACTCGCTTAACAGTAACCAATGGGGATCAATGGTGTGCTTGGTTCAATCTGTCGTGCCACCGGGGAAGAAGACTCTTAACAAGAGCGGTTCACTAGCCGTCTTCCGAGTCGAGGTACGAACAAATGACTAAGATCTATATACGTGCAGATTAATAATGTGATCTTCAAACTAGATGCGAACATGGATGAAATAGGAGTATGATGCGACGGTGGAGTACGTTCTGTTGGTATTTTTGCCTTTAGACTAGGAAAGATAGTACCACATCGGCTACACCAAATGGTAAGTATCTCAATATAATACTTTACTTGTGTTGAGGTATGCACATGAGGTGTGGTGAGACACAAGTGGGTGTCATGGGAGTATTTTCCTAAAAGAAAAAAAGGATTAATTCCAACAAGAAAACAAGTTGCTTTTTGTCGTTCGGACTTGGATACGGACTCCAGGATGTCTCGTACATGCACGGACGTGCTGGGGGAGGGGGGAGGGGCGGAGGGGCATAGGCGTAGACTGGCACACGACTATGCGAATTATGGGATGATCTAAAATATCAAACTCTATTTTAGAGTATTGGTATTTTAATCCCACATAAGATTAGGAGAAAAGGTGAAGTCTCACTCCACTCTATAAATAGAGCCCCCTGACTTCCTTTGTGAGATGTACCAAGTAGATACCAAAGGGAGCCCGTTGAGTCCAGAGAGCCCGTTCGAGAAACAAAAAGTTGACTAACGAGCATTCCAGAAGTTCTTTTGAACTTGCTGGTTCCTGGGAGCAGATTGCAGTAGAGAGAATCTTGCTTTGAGCCATGGTGATCTTTATCACCCTAGCAGAGTTGCATCTTCTTGTTCAGCTTCACCTCACAAAGGGATAGAGCCTTCACTCCGTCTTACAAAGAGATAGATTCCTCAGCTCTGTCTCACAAAAAGACGGAGTCTTCAGCTCCGTCTCACAAAGAGATAGAGTCTTCAGGATCTTCATGAGAAGTAATTCTTGAAGTTCCTTCGTTCTTCCATCTAAGATCTCTTTCGGGAATAACAATCTCAAAGCAAGATATATACTGATGGAGAACAACTATGCAAATCTTCTCGACATAAGCTTTAAACAAACTTGAGAAGTTTGATGGGGAGCATTACAATGTCTGGAAGAGAAAGGTCGGCATTAATCATCAAATCGTGAGCGTATACTATGTGTTGACAGATCCTGGGCCTTTTGATTTCAGAAGGTGAAAATGCATGAAAGGTTGCTGAGGCCACTGCTCTACAATCCAAGTGGAGGAGAGATAACAACCTCTGCAAGTTGCTTATCTTGAATTCAATGGAGAACTTTCTGGCAGAGTCATACGCAAGACTGTCCATGCCAAGGATGTCTGGAAGTCTGTAGAGAATCTCTACAAGATGGATGAAAATAGGAAAAAAAGATCCACGTGACCGAAAAGGTCTGGAGGATATGATTTAAGGACAAAAAGATGATGTTACCTCAAGTCAAGGAATTCCTCAAGTTACATTAGAAACTGGAGGATGACGGCATGCCCTTGGTTCATGCCTTCGTCGTCGGAAACATTGTCACCAAGCTCCCACCTGGGTGGAGTAATTTTATTGCGGACATGCACCGCAAGAAGATGAAGGTGGATCTTGAATGCATATTGCACTGGATTCATGTTGTAGATGAGCTGAGGGCTCAAAACACTTTAGAAACCTTATTCAACCAGATGGCTGAGGCTAATTTGGTACAACCTGGAGACTCCAAGAGGAAGCAAAAGGCTTCTTAGAATAAAAGGAATGACTCTCACTAGCTGAAGGTGAAGTCAGCTTAATTCAAGTCCAAGCCTAAGGGCGATGGGGCTTGCTTCAACTGTGGCAAGAAGGGCCACTTCTACAAGAATTGCAGGGCCAAGCTCAAATGGCTAAACTTGGTTGTTTTGATTACTTAACTTGGTTGCTATTAGTGCATAGGTTGAGTTATCTAGCATGGTAGCTGACTAGTGTTCGAGCACTAGTGCATCTGACCACGTGTGCTCGAAGGAGCTGTTCATCGAGGCCAAGCCTTGTTATGACAAAGGTCTCAATGGCGAACATATATCTAGCAGAAGATTTGGAGATCGCGACAGTGGTAATGGACCGCCGACAAGGACACTAGAATGCGTGTTGCATGTACCAGAGATTTCCGATGATCTGATCTCAGGAAGTCTGTTGTCTGATACAGACTTGAAGATAGACATTCGTACTAGCCAAATGGTAATTTCTTGGCGAGGAACATGCTTCGAGAAGATGTTCGGTACTGAAGGGATGTTCGAACTTCTGCTGATGGTGATGAAGTTACTTCATTGAATGGATTGAAAGTTGTTCTATGATAGAAGCAGACTCAAGATGTCATATATGTCACTACCACATTTCTAGTGTGAGGGTATTTTTGTCATTTTTAGGGTAATTTAAATTTATTAGAATTTATTAGAATTTTTGGAAATTTTTAGGAATTTTTGGAATTGTTTGGACTAGGTTGACTTTGACCAGTGTTGACCCTTGTAGACCAACCTAGGAGCTAACCCTAGTTAGTATGGACTTGGTTAGGATATATGACTCTAGTCTAACCTAGCCTAATCTTTGGTTTGGTCATTAGAACCTAATTAGCAATAGAAATTAGAAAGCCATAAGTCATGGCTTATGATTTAGAGTCCTTATTAACCAAATCAAACATAGCCTATGTAACTTGGCCCAAAGCCCAAAAATCAACCTAATCCTAATCTTAAGAAGATGTGGTCGGCCACTTATTGCCTAGGGATTACCACCATATAAGTACCCTCCTAAAAGCTAGGGCTAGCCTCCTTCCCTAGGAAATTATTTCAAGAAAAGAAAGAGGTGAGTCTCCATGTTTAAAAAACTATAGAAAATCCATTGTAGGTCCTTTTTTCCCCAAACTAGTTGCATTAGATCCTAATATTATTGTTCTTGCTGTTATTGGAAATTTGTTTCAGTTTGAGGTGGTTTTGATTGGATTGGGATACCAAGAAAGGAGCTCACAAAGGGGATTTTTCATTGGAAGTTCACCAATAGGAAACTTTATCATTTCTCCATGGATTTTCAATTTGTCTTCATGATTAGGGAGCCCTATGAGTCCCCTAAGTACCAGTATAGGTTTTGTGTCGGGTACCCTAGGTTTCGTGTCCGTTCTGGACACGTATCAGGACCTAGGTTCTGGTGTTTGTGAAAATGCCACAAAGGGACTGTTGGTATTATTTCGAAATGTTTTTAAATAGGAATTTTAGTTTTATCATTGTTTATTGGTTTCTGATCTTCTGATATGATTTTCGTGTCTGCTTGTGTCGGATTCGTGGAGTGGACACGCGCCGCACAAGCTCGCGCGCGCGCTACAGTGTTCCCCTGCCACTCGGGGCCTGTAGCGGACACGACACGCCTCTAGGACACGTGAAACTTGACACGAGCCATGGGGCACTGGCTGACACGCCACGTGTCAAGTCCCACGTGTCCCCGTGTCGTCTCAAGGGAGGAATCAATCGTGCACGGGGAAATGCCTATATTGTGCACTGTTAGTTCTTGCCACTGATACGGCCTCATTACTTTGGACACGACACGCTAGGACCTATTGCAGGCTGACACACACTTAGCTGGACACTAGGTCATCTTCTGACACGAGCACGAGACGAAGTGTCTTGTGTCGTGCACACGACACAAGTGCACGTGTGCACGAGACAGTGCACTGACAGTGCACTGTGTGTTTTTTGAGTTTCTTGTATTGGACACGCCGTGTCAGGCCTTGGGTGACACGAAATGGGGTGTGGGGGCTTGTGCACATGGGTTGTTTATTTACCAACCTTTAGGTTCATGATTAGCTTAATTTTCCTATTCAATTTCTTATTAACCCAAGTTACTGATACTTGCATTTCTGATTTACCTTTCCAGTTTTCAAATTTGAGTTTGCCTGATTAGTTTAACCTATTAATCACTGATTAATGCATGTTTTATAAGCTCTAGTCTAATCTCCTATATGTTATCTTGTTGTAGTTGGAAATTGGGTTTGTATTGATGGGGTTTTGGGGCTCAAACCTGAAATTCAGTGGGGTCTATTAAATTGGTTTTTAGTTCCATGTTACTGATGATTGATATCCCTTAAACTGAGAACAGGTTTTGAACCTGAGAATGTGGAGATAGGTTAGCTATTTTGTTTAGGCAAAAACCTGAGATGTTATGTATACTGATTTTGTATTGAGATGTTCTATACTGATTTATGTATCTGAGATTTCCCTGTGGTTGAAACCTGAAAAACTGATTTCCTATTCCTGATTTTTCAGGAACTGATTTTCTGAGTTAGACATGCTACAGATTTTCCTAATCAATGTTAAGTTGACTTAAAACTGAGAATAGCTTAAAACGTTATTGATTTTACTGAAATCCATTCCTCTCTCTTTTCTGTGCACACATGTATGACACACCCACACCCTAATGTATACATTATTTCCTACCCTATTGAACTGCCACATTATCCTGTATTCACACACACACAAGTTTGCCCTTCACAGTTTTCATATTAGCATATATGTGGAACTCTATGTACTCTACTGTTTCAGGATTAGCCTGTTCACATATTCCACATACCCTCACTCTCACTTATGACACACACCCTCACTTATCAATCTCTCACACCCTACACTACACAACACACACACACATTACTTTTTCCTCCACTCTATATACTTATGCATATATTAATGTGTGTATACCTATACATGTAATGTATATATATATAGGATAATGTATATCTATATGTATACATGTATTAGACCTATATCTATATTGTATATATTGTGATGTGCCTATACATGTGTATAGGTATATGGGTAACCTAATGCTAGTGTATTCTATGATTATGTTAGATAACATATCACATGAGTAGTATTTTTAGATGTAGATAATGTCATGTATTATGGTTTAGCCTATAGGCATGATATAGCCTATGGCCTGTGTATGTCTGTTTGACTAGAGAATCTAGATTAGACTTGTTTAGCCTTGTTTAGACTAGTTTGGGCTAGTTAGGCCTAGTATAGGCTAATGTGAACTAGTATAGACTAGTTTGACCTAGTTTAGACTTGGTTGACCTAGTTTGACTTCTAGGGTTGACCAGAGTTGACCAAGAGTTGACTTTGGCCTAGATTGACCTAGAATCATGTAGAATGCATAGTAGAACTTCATTTTACCATTTTAGGCTTTTGTGACTTGTGTTCTGATTAGGAGCCAGACACCACTCCTCGGATGGTACCTTTCATATTGGACACTCGGGTAGAGGCGAGTACATTCTATGATCATTTCATATCCTGCTTAGAACTATTTCCTGTAGTAGATTACTTTACTCGTACTGTCACGTTGGTCACACGGATTGGTACTATATGGATCCCTTCTTGGGATGTTATCCTTAGGGAGCATCGGGTACTCTATGTTCTGTGCGTTTCACTTACATAGCGTATCACTATGCTTCGTTGATTCTTCGATCACTTGTGACATATACTCTTATGATCACAGAGTCTTCCTGGAATCCTTATCCCATTTATGGGTCTACTATGTATCACCCTTCGGGGCTTATCACCTTTCGGAGGCTTACCACCCTTCGGGGGCTTATCACCCTTTGGGGGCCTTACATAGTATCATAACATAACCTGGTTGGATCTTTGTGTACTGATTGGGGGTACGGGGGAGTAGAAATAGACATGTCAATACTATCCAAGTAGTGTAGTATCAGAATCTCTTCCATAGTGTAGCATCAGAATCTCCTATGCTATTTACATGTCTATATTGTACTCTGACTTACTAGTCACATATTAGTTCTCTATTTATAGTAGATATTTCTATTACAGTTTTCTTCTCTGTTTACATACTGCACTTCTTTCAGTACCTGTATCTTACTTTACTGCATAATTATATCTTCTAACCTACTATGAACTGTTGAGATGTACTGTACTCGCTCCTGTCCTGACTGGACCTGTTGAAAATATTACAGAGGACGAGGAGGAGGCTGGTTGGATACTTACTACGGGGCAGCCTTAGATGACACCTGCGAGCTGGACCCTCAGGAGGACCAGCTCTAGCTGAGGATATTACCCGATTGCCTAGACTAGATTAGTTAGGCTTATCTATTTTATGTAGTCATGGGACATGTTTAGCTAGACTTTATTTGGAGTTCAGAGTTGTATATATATATCTTTCATTCTGTATCTGAGACCATGTACTTCTGGATATTGCTGGGATTATCTTAGACTACTTTTCATCTATTTATTTCCTTGAGTTCTGTTTCATATCGTGCTATCTCTTCCTTAGTTGTGATTGAGTTTTACTGCTATGTCACCCCCATTCGGGGAGTATAAACAGTTAGAGATATATTGCTAGATGATTGTGACCTAGGACAGCGTTCTACGCCGACACTGCGGCGTAGGCTGGACGTACCCACGTCTCGTGCCCTTACTCTAGGGTGCGGGTCGTGACACGTTTTTTAGTGGTGGCCCATGCAGGTCAAGACTAGAAGGGTAGTGGTATTCTAATTAGAGTACCACTACAGCCTGCAGTAGGATATAGGACATAAATTTTAAGGTACTCAATCACTTTAGGAAAAATTCTTTTATTGCCATCTAAATCCTTATTGTCAGCTGATCCTTTAAATTTTAATTGTCCGCCTTTGTTATTTCGCTTTCTCAGAAATTGATACTCTGTTTGTCTATCTTCAGGATGGTAGAGACTAGATCGCAGCGTGCCATTCATGAGGATGCTATAGAGGGGACTGCTACCTCTCAGCCAGAACGACGAGGCCAGGGGACTGCAGCTCCTGCCACCTCAGCTCGTATTGAGACCTCGGCAGCCGCAGCAGGGGGTATGCATCTACTGACTCGGAGGCAGGACCCGGTCATTCCAGAGGATCCCTTCCAGCAGCCGCCTCCAGTATACGTGGACGCAGCTCAGATGTTCGCGTATTTTTAGCCGTTCATGGACAGGCAGTAGGCTCGACAGGACAGAGGCATAGAGTTGGCCGTTACGACAGCCGCAGCTCGACTAGTAGTACAGCAGCCGAGGACACCGAGGATCGAACAGTTTCAGAAGATGAGCCTTAGAGACTTTCTGGGGACAAAGGGGATCCTATATGCCGATGAGTGGATCGAGCATATAGAGGAGATCTTCTGCTTGGCCAGGATTCCAGCAGACCTTCAGATCGAGGCCGCAGCTAGCCGGATGCGAGATCTTGTTCGCACCTGGTATCAGTCAGACCCCAGGGTGGGGGTAGCTGGACAAACTTGGAAGCAGTTCAAGGGCTTCTTCAAGAAGAAGTTCTTTCCAGATTCAGTACTCAGAGCCTTGGAGTCGCAGTTCGAGAGCCTGGTCCTGGGGAGTCTCTCAGTGGAGGAGTACGCCGGGGAGTTTGGCCGCCTCGGCAGGTTTGTGGAGGGCTTGAGCGAGACGGCGAAGGCCCAGAGGTTCCGGAAGGGCCTAGTCAAGGAGGTCAAGTCCTTGACCAAGGGCAACCAGGATGCCACGTTCGAGGAGATCTTGACAGGAGCCTTGCTAGCAGAGGATGATCTTGAGCTTAGGCTCAAGTGGGAGAGAGACCCAGTTGGAGGCAGCACCAGCAGCGGAGGCCAGGCCAAGAGGCCCCACTATCAGCATCAGCAGCTGAGGCAGTTTCAGCCACAGCCGATTCAGCAGAGGCTAGTCCATCAGCAGCAGCAGCCGAGGCAGCACCAGCAGGGTCAGAGACAGGGTATTACTTGTGGCTACTGTAAGAAGCCTGGGCACGTCTTCAATGAGTGCCGGAAGAGGCTGGGCCAGTACCTAGTGTGTGGTTCAGTAGACCACCAGATAAGGGAGTGCCACATGGGACGAGCAGCTCCAAGAGGTAGAGCCAGGGCTCCAGCAGGCCAGCAGAGGGGACCAGCCCTGCCGACGCAGTAGCAGAGGTTTGTCCAGCACCAACAGCAGGCCAGGGGAGGCCAGCAGGGGCGAGCTTTCGCCATGGCAACTGGAGATGCAGGGGTGATAGGAGAGCTGATTGCAGGTTCGATTCTTCTCGACTCCAGTCCAGCATTTACATTATTCGATTTCGGTGCTTCGCATAGCTTCATATCAGTATCTTTTGCGATTAGACACGGTATCATAGCTGAATCGTTGCCTAGGACTTACAAGATCATGACCGGGGGTGGCATTATCCTCGTGAGTGATGTTTGTAAGGGTCGGAGAGTAGTTTTGGGAGGCCGTGAGTTGGAGGTGAGCCTGCTCGTAATGCTATTGCCGAACTACGATATAGTACTAGGCATAGATTGGTTGAGCAGGAACCACGCCAGCATTGATTGCAGAGGGGGTAGAGTTCTCTTCAGAGCACCGGGGGAGCCAAAGTTCGAGTACTCCAGACGTCAGGCAGAGCAGAGCAGCGGAGTCTTCTGTGGAGTCTCGGTCGAGGAGCAGACGATTCCACACCCCTTGATAGCAGAGTATATGGATGTTTTCCCAGAGGAGTTGTCGGAATTGCCACCAGACAGAGATATAGAGTTCTCGATAGACTTGGTTCCAGAGCGAAACCCATCTCTCAGCATGTCTATCGGGTGAACAATAGCGAGCTGGTGGAGCTGAAGAAGTAGGTGGATGAGCTACAGGACAAGGGCTTCATCTGCTCGAGTTCGTCACCATAGGGAGCACCAGTGTTGTTCGTGCCGAAGAAGGATGGGTCAGTACGCATGTGTATTGACTATAGGGCACTCAACAACCTCACGATCAAGAACAAATACCCACTGTCGCGGATCGACGATCTATTTGACCAGTTGAGCGGAGCTCGAGATTTTCCAAGATTGATCTGAGGTCGGGATATCACCAGGTGAAGGGTGAAGAGGAAGGATATTCCCAAGACCGCTTTCGGGACGCGGTACGGGCAGTTCGAGTGTTTGGTTATGCCGTTTGGGCTAACCAATGCACCAGCAGTGTTTTTGAACCTTATGAACAAGGTATTCCACCAGTATCTGGATCAGTTTGTGGTGGTGTTTATTGATGATATCTTGATATATTCCAAGACTGAGGAGGAGCATGAGGAGCATTTGAGGATAGTGCTGGAGATTCTCAGGAAGGAGCAGCTTTACGGGAAGCTCTCCAAGTGTGAGTTCTTCTTGGATCGAGTGGACTTCTTGGGGCATGTGGTGACTGGAGATGGTATCTCAATTGACCCCAAGAAGATTGTAGCAGTTGAGGCATAGACAGCGCCGACTTCAGTTGCAGAGATCAGGAGTTTTCTGGGGCTGGCAGGATACTATCGGAGATTCGTGCAGGATTTCTCCGGGTTGCAGAGCCGGAGACTCGGTTGACCCGGAAGGATGCTGAGTATGTTTAGTCAGAGGAGTGTCAGGCAGCTTTTGATGAGTTGAAGAAGCGGCTGACGACAGCTCCGATTCTGACATTGCCTTCAGGATCAGGTGGTTTTACTATTTATAGTGGTGCTTCAGGGAAGGGGCTGGGTTGCGTCTTGCAGCAGCATGGGAAGGTGATTGCCTATGTTCCAGGCAATTACGTCCCCATGAGAAGAACTACCCTACCCACGACCTGGAGCTGGCAGCAGTGATATTTGCTCTGAAGCTGTGGAAGCATTATCTGTATGGTGAGAGGGTGTAGATCTTCACAGATCACAAGAGCTTAAAGTATGTGTTCACTCAGAAGGAGTTGAACATGAGACAGCACAGATGGCTAGAGTTGATGAAGGATTTTGATATCCTACTTCAGTATCATCCAGGGAAGGCCAACGTGGTTGCCGATGCCTTGAGTAGGTATCGACAGCCATGTTGACCATGGATCGGCATTTGCTTGTCGACTTGGAGAGCCTTGGGATTGAGGTGATCATGCTCGGAGTGCAGATGCAGCTATGGGGGATGCAGATTCAGTCAGACTTGGTGGAGAGGATCAAGTCGGCACAGTTTGAGGACGTCGCTCTGCGGTATCTCCAGGAGCAGGTTCGATCAGGATTACTGGAGGGCAAGTTTTCTCTTGCATAGGATGGTGCCTTGAGGCACGGTTCCAGATTATGTGTGCCCAGCAGAGATCTCAGAGAGCAGGTTATGCAGGAGGCCCACAGATCTCAGTACTCTATACACCCGGGTGCCAACAAGATGTACGAGATCTACGAAAGCATGTTTAAAGGTCAGAGATGAAGCGGGAGGTGGCTCGCTTCGTGGCTAGGTGTTTGGTCTGTCAGTAGGTCAAGGCAGAGAGACAGAGGCCCGGTGGATTGTTGCAGCTGCTGCCCATTCCCGAGTAGAAATAGGAGCATATCACGATGGACTTCGTTTCAGGATTGCCGCGTACTCCAGGAGGGGAAAGACGCGATTTGGGTCATCGTTGACAGGTTGACCAAATCGGCCCACTTCTTGCCATTCAAGGTGGGTACGTCTACAGGGAGACTGGCGGAGTTGTATATACGGCAGATAGTCAGGATCCACGGAGTTCCGGTCAGCATCGTCTCAGATCGGGATAGCCATTTTACTTCCCATTTCTGGAGGAGTCTGTAGACCAGCTTGGGCACTCAGCTCAAGTTTAGTACTGCATACCACCCCAGATGGACGGACAGTCAGAGCGGACTATTCAGACCCTTGAGGATATGCTGCGGACGTGCGTCCTGGACTTTGGAGGTTCCTGGGAGGATCATCTTCATTTGGTGGAGTTTGCCTACAACAATAGTTTCCAGGCCAACATTGAGATGTCACCTTTTGAGGCTCTGTACGGGCATAGGTGCCGTACGCCCTTATCCTGGGATGATGTTGGTGAGCGAGCTTTACTGGGGCCAGAGATGGTTGTTGATGCGGCCGAGAAGGTGAAGCTCATCAGGGACAGACTTCGCGTGGCGCAGGACAGACATCGGCACTGGGCCGATAGCTACCGAAGGCCCTTGGAGTTTGAGGTACAGATTAGAGTAGGATTAGATTTAGGTTTGTTTGTTTGTGTTTTTGATCATGTTTGTTTATTAATTTAATTGAGACCTTGTTTGTGATTAGGTCGGAGATCAGGTTTTCTTGAGGATATCTCCGACTCGTGGTACGATACATTTCGGTGGAGGCGGGAAGCTTAGCCCGCGCTTCATCGGCCATTTCGTTATCAGCGGGAGAGTCGGTGACGTTGCATACAGGCTAGACTTGCCGCCTGTACTAGTGGGGATCTACAACGTATTTTATGTATCACAGTTGAGACGGTACGTGGCTGACCCTAGCCATGTGCTCGATCATTCAGATATAGAGGTTGGGCCTTCTCTCAGCTATCCAGAGCAGCCAGTGGAGATTCTGGATCGACGGGAGAAGGTTCTGAGGAACCAGGTGATACCCTTGGTGCGCGTCGCATGGAGGCATCATTCTCCAGGAGAGTCTACCTGGGAGCGGGAGGATGAGATGCGCGAGCGCTACCCTTATCTTTTTGGACCGTGAGGTATGCTTTCTATCCTTCTCATCAGTTGTATTTCGCCTTTCAATTTCGAGGACGAAATTCTCTTAAGGAGGGTAGATTTGTCACTACCACATTTCTAGTGTGAGGGTATTTTGTCATTTTTAGGGTAATTTAAATTTATTAGAATTTATTAGAATTTTTGGGAATTTTTAGGAATTATTTTGGAATTGTTTGGACTAGGTTGACTTTGACTAGTGTTGACCCTTGTAGACCAACCTAGGAGCTAACCCTAGTTAGTATGGACTTGGTTAGGATACATGACTCTAGTCTAACCTAGCCTAATATTTGGTTTGGTCATTAGAACCTAATTAGCAATAGAAATTAGAAAGCCATAAGTCATGGCTTATGATTTAGAGTCCTTATTAACCAAATCAAACATAGCCTATGTAACTTGGCCCAAAGCCCAAAAATCAACCTAACCCTAATCCCAAGAAGATGTGGCCAGCCACTTATTGCCTAGGGATCACCACCATATAAGTACCCTCCTAAAATCTAGGGCTAGCCTCCTTCCCTAGGAAATTATTTCAAGAAAGAAAGAGGTGAGTCTCCATGTTTAAAAACTATAGAAAATCCATTGTAGGTCCTTTTTCCCCCAAACTAGTTGAATTAGATCCTAATATTATTGTTCTTGCTGTTATTGGAAATTTGTTTCAGTTTGAGGTGGTTTTGATTGGATTGGGATACCAAGAAAGGAGCTCACAAAGAGGATTTTTCATTGGAAGTTCATCAATAGGTAACTTTGTCATTTCTCCATGGATTTTCAATTTGTCTTCATAATTAGGGAGCCCTAGGAGTCCTCTAAGTACTAGTATAGGTTTTGTGTCGGGTACCCTAGGTTTCGTGTCCGTTCTGGACACGTATCAGGACCTAGGTTCTGGTATTATGAAAATGCCACAAAGGGACTGTTGGTGTTATTTTCGAAATGTTTTTAAATAGGAATTTTAGTTTTATTATTGTTTATTGGTTCCTGATCTTCTGATATGATTTTCGTGTCTGCTTGTGTCGGATTCGTAGAGTGGACACGCGTCGCAGAAGCTCGCGCGTGCGCTACAGTGTTCTCCTACCACTCGGGGCCTGTAGCGGACATGACATGCCTCTAGGACACGTGAAACTTGACACGAGCCATGGGGCACTGGCTGACACACCACGTGTCAAGTCCCACGTGTCCCCTTGTCGTGTCGAGGGAGGAATCAATCGTGCACGAGGAAATGCCTATTCTGTGTACTGTTAGTTCTTGCCACTGATACGGCCTCATTACTTTGGACACGACACGCTAGGACCTGTTGCAGGCTGACTTAGCTGGACACTAGGTCTATCTTCTGACACGAGCACGAGACACAAAGTGTCTTGTGTCGTGCACACGACACAAGTGCACGTGTGCACGAGACAGTGCACTGACAGTGCACTGTGTGTTGTTTTTTTTTCAGTTTCTTGTATTGGACACGCCGTGTCAGGCCTTGGGTGACACAAAATGGGGTGTGGGGGCTTGTGCATATGGGTTGTTTCATTTACCAACCTTTAGGTTCATGATTAGCTTAATTTTCCTATTCAATTTCTCATTAACCCAAGTTACTGATACTTGCATTTCTGATTTACCTTTCCAGTTTTCAAACTTGAGTTTGCCTGATTAGTTTAACCTATTAATCACTGATTAATGCATGTTTTATAAGCTCTAGTCTAATCTCCTATATGTTATCTTGTTGTGGTTGGAAATTGGGTTTGTATTGATGGGGTTTTGGGGCTCAAACCTGAAATTCAGTGGGGTCTATTAAATTGGTTTTAGTTCCATGTTACTGATGATTGATATCCCTTAAACTGAGAACAGGTTTTGAACCTGAGAATGTGGAGATAGGTTAGCTATTTTGTTTAGGCAAAAACCTGAGATGTTATGTATACTGATTTTGTATTGCGATGTTGTACACTGATTTATGTATCTGAGTTTTCCCTGTGGTTGAAACCTAAAAAACTGATTTCCTATTCCTGATTTTTCAGAAACTAATTTCCTGAGTTAGACATGCTACAGATTTTCCTAATCAATGTTAAGTTGACTTGAAACTGAGAATAGCTTAAAACCTTATTGATTTTACTGAAATCCATTCCTCTTTCTTTCCTGTGCACACATGTATGACACACCCACACCCTAATGTATACATTGTTTCCTACCCTATTGAACAGCCATATTATCCTGTATTCACACACACACAAATTTGCCCTTTACAGTTTTTATATTAGCATATATGTGGTACTCTATGCACTCCACTATTTCAGGATTAGCCTGTTCACATATTCCACATACCCTCACTCTCACTTATGACTCACACCCTCACTTATCAATCTCTCACACCCTACACTACACAACACACACACACATTACTTTTTCCCCCTCTCTATATACTTATGCATATATATTAATGTGTGTATACCTATACATGTAATGAATATATATATAGGGTAATGTATATCTATATATATACATGTATTAGACCTATATCTATATGTATGTATATATTGTGATGTGCCTATACATGTGTATAGGTATATGGGTAACCTAATGCTAGTGTATTCTATGATTATGTTAGATAACATATCACATGAGTAGTATTTTTAGATGTAGATAATGTCATGTATTATGGTTTAGCCTATAGGCATGATATAGCCTATGGCCTATGTATGTCTGTTTGACTAGAGAGTCTAGATTAGACTTGTTTAGCCTTGTTTAGACTAGTTTGGGCTAGTTAGGCCTAGTATAGGCTAATGTGAACTAGTATATACTAGTTTAACCTAGTTTAGACTTGGTTGACCTAGTTTGACTTCTAGGGTTGACCAGAGTTGACCAAGAGTTGACTTTAGCCTAGATTGACCTAGAATCATGTAGAATGCATAGTAGAACTTCATTTTACCATTTTAGGCTTTTTGTGACTTGTGCTGTTCTGATTAGGAGCCAGACACCACTCCTCGGACGGTACCTTTCATATTGGACACTCGGGTACAGGCGAGTACATTCTTTGATCATTTCATATCCTGCTTAGAACTATTTCCTGCAGTAGATTACTTTACTCGTACTGTCACGTTGGTCACACGGATTGGTACTATATGGATCCCTTCTTGAGATGTTATCCTTAGGGAGCATCGGGTACTCTATGTTCTGTGCATTTCACTTACATAGCGTATCACAATGCTTCGTTGATTCTTCGATCACTTGTGACATATACTCTTATGATCACAGAGTCTTCTTGGAATCCTTATCCTATTTATGGGTCTACTATGTATCACCCTTCGGGGGCTTATCACCTTTCGGAGGCTTACCACCCTTCGGGGGCTTATCACCCTTCGGAGGCCTTACATAGTATCATAACATAACCTGGTTGGATCCTTGTGTACTGATTGGGGGTACGGGGGAGTAGAAATAGACATGTGAATACTATCCAAGTAGTGTAGTATCAGAATCTCTTCCATAGTGTAGCATCAGAATCTCCTATGCCATTTACATGTCTATATTGTACTCTGACTCACTAGTCACATGTTAGTTCTCTATTTATAGTAGATATTTCTATTACAGTTTTCTCTCTCTGTTTACATACTACACTTCTTTCAGTACCTGTATCTTACTTTACTGTATGAATATATCTTCTAACCTACTATGAATTGTTGAGATGTACTGTACTCGCTCCTGTCCTGACTGGACCTGTTGAAAATATTACAGAGGACGAGGAGGAGACTGGTCTGGATACTTACTACGGGGCAGCCTTAGATGACACCTGCGAGCTGGACCCTCAGGAGGACCCAGCTCTAGCTGAGGATATCACCCCGATTGCCTAGACTAGATTAGTTAGGCTTATCTATCTTTCATGTAGTCATGGGACATGTTTAGCTAGACTTTATTTGGAGTTCGGAGGTGTATATATTCTTTCATTCCGTATCTGAGATCATGTACTTCTGGATATTGCTGGGATTATCTTAGACTACTTTTTATCTATTTATTTCCTTGAGTTCTGTTTCATATCGTGCTATCTCTTCCTTAGTTGTGATTGAGTTTTACTGCTATGTCACCCCCATTCGGGGAGTATAAACTGTTTAGAGATATATTGCTAGATGATTGTTAACCTAGGACAGCGTTCTACCGCCGACACTACGGCATAGGCTGGACGTACCCACGTCTCGTGCCCTTATTCTAGGGTGCGGGTCGTGACAATATATGGGTCTTATCTCTAAAGTGTGGGGGTAAAGAAGATGGAGGGATTTGAGGTTTGTAGAGAGACAAGACTGTCAAGAAGCTGCTTGGACGATTAAACTAAAGTATAGATCTCCTTGTAAACCCTCCTAAATTTCTACTACGATTTTTTTAATATTATTACATTTATTTTGTACTTCGTATCTGCACGTCGCATATGAATTTGTATTGTGGTAGCGTGCGAGATTCACGTTTCGTAATTTCACGTCAAGTGCGAATATGTGCGAGGTACATATTTTTGTAAAATATTTTATTAGAGATTTTAATAGAAGAATTTAGTTTTCAAAATAATATGTGATAAATAATTTTATTTCTAAAAAAGAGTTATTTAGTTCGTCGTTTAAAAATAAGTAGTGATTTGAAAATTGTGGATTATATTAAAAGTATTCCAAATATTTTACAAAATTTAAAAGTTGTTATTTAAAATATTTTGTTATTTATAAAAACTATTCTATGATTTAATACTTAAGTATTTATCGTGATTTTGCAAATTAATTATTTTATATTTATTTAATTATGAAAATGATACTTAAGATTTTGATGATCTTAATATTTGATTAAATATGCTAATTTAAATTAGAAAAGATTTCATTTGACTTCGAATTAAATGAGTGGAGGTTTATGTTTGATTTGGATTTGAACGATTTAAAAGTTTAAATCGAATTTAATTTGATATGATATTATCTATGGGGAATTTAAATCATCCAATCCCTATCCAACTGAGAATTTCCACCTCCTATAAAAGGAGAGGTACTCCTCCATAAATTTTTCCATTCACAACCAAATCGTGCATCGTGTCGGTGTCCTCCTGTCTCATCCACTGTATTCTTATTGTACAAATACATTGTTCCTCCGTGCCCGACAACCCTGGACACAATCCATCTCCACCCTCGTCGTTTCCTATCCATCTCCATCCCCGTTGACCACCACCGTAGGACATCTCTTCGGCATCAATCCTACTGCCATCACCTCCTCCCCTATCAATCACCCCAACCCTCGACTTTCCATCTCCGACTAAGCCCCTCCTTTGTCGACGCACTTTGCCACCACGGTCACCAAACCCACAACTCCGGCTTCCCCAAAAATGCGACCACCTGCTCCCAACCAACTGCTAGAAACCCTCATCCACCACCACCAGTATCAGGCCAACACCGCCATTAGTAGCAACCTCACCGTCCCCCGTTCCGGCAGCACCCCACACCACCATCACACAACCGAACCATCGTCACCACCATTGCCCGGCAACAACCGAACCATCGTCACCGCCACTACCACTAAAGGATGAAGGGGGAAAGGGAAAATCCTAACCTCCCTGAGACTGTCCACTGCTGGCCACCTCGCCTTGCCTCCAGGACCACGCCGCCGTCTTCGATCGGAGATCCGCCGTACAGCTCCGACCCGAGGGCGCAGAGACGTCCGCCACCGACGAGCTCGCCGTCTTCACGAGCCTCCGCCGGCCCCTGGCCGAGTCCCCCGGCCATTCGCGCGCCGGCCGAGCCCTTTGAGAAGAACCACCGTCGGTGCTCCAGTGCCGCATCTCCCCGAGCCGTCTCCGTCGAGCTCCGGCCGCTTCTTCCCTTCCGATCTCACCACCGCGCACAGGACCGCGCCACATGTCTTCGTCGCCCCCATACGCCGGAGCCACCCGCCATAGTAAGACCCCCTCTCTCCCCGCGCTTCCCTTTTTTTTCCTCTCTAAATTTTCCACACTCCCTCTCTCCCACACTTTTTCTTTAACCTTTACTTTCGGTAAGTTTTTTTAGGAACAACAGTTGTCTACTTTAAGTTTTAGTATATATTATTATTATTATTATTATTATTATTATTATTATTATTATTATTATTATTGTTGTTGTTGTTGTTATCCTCATTAAAAGGAGAAGAGTGGAAGTATATATATTATTATTATTATTATTATTATTATTATTATTATTATTATTATTATCATTATCATAAAAAAAGAGAGGGGCAGTATATTATTATTATGATTATGATTATTATTAATATTAATATTATTAATATTATTATTAATATTATTAATATCTTTAACTTGATTTTATGGTTATACTAAAATAGTAATTGTATTTTTGGAATTATATAATTATTAGTATTAATCATACTATAATTTGAAACACAAGTATATATATATATATATATATATATATATATATATATATATATATATATATATATATATATATATATATATATATATATATATATATATTTTAAGTATATATATATATATATATATATATATATATATATATATATATATATATAAATTTTTACTACCACTAGTGTAGTAGTTACCAAGTATCATTATTTTAAATTATCTTTACAAACATTTAATTTAGTCTTATTTATCTAATATAAATTTTTGACTAGTAAATCATAATTTCCAAATTACTATACAATAAACATTTTTAATTATTTCTCTAAAGTTATTTTACTAATAAAATATGTTTCAAATAATTACATAAATTTATTATAAAAGTAGGTTTCAAAAATTAGTACGTGTATTCTTTTCCACAAATTCTCTACAACTATCTTAGCTGATCATGACTAATCGTACCCTTACTTCCTTTCCGATTTTGGACCCCTACGTCTCGATCGTGGCTATTGGACGGTTGGGACATGACAGAACATCGCACCACCCGACGACACACCAGGCAAGATACCTAGCCATTATATTATTTATATTCAGTCTGCATTTTATTACATATCACTGTTCATTATTTCCAATTATTACAGTTCTTGATTTACTACATGCTTAGTGATTATTAGTTTACTTTGTTACTATCCTTTGGTTGCACATGAACCTAGAGTTAAGGGACTACCGTCTGTAGTGTATCGAATATACCTTGACACAGTTGTACCACGAGGATGTGTGAGATGAGTAGCATGTAGAGGTTCTTGCGTGTGGGCTGATCTCCCATGCCCATGCGTTAGGGCTAACTGCTAATAGAGGCGTGTTAGGAGACTTAGCAGTTAGTAGAGGTACATGGTCGTGGATGCGACTTGACAGGTACATTGGGCGGGGAGAACAATACCTGACGTATGGGCTTCTTTGTACTTCCCTGCTTACCTGTGCGCTCCACCGGAGACGCAGGCTCCAGGTGCCCTCTGACGTTTTTCAGAGCGTTATGGACGTAGCCCCTTGCACATGATGCCCTCTGACGATCTTCGGACGTTACGGACGTAGGCCCCTGGTGCCCTATATGGGAACTATGCCGATCCCATTTACAGCCAGGGCTCATGCGTCAAAGGATTGTTTCTCATCTACATGATCACTTTAGTATGTTAGGTTACCTTATTTATGTCTTGTCACTTTCCTTGATTATGATATATTTTATATTAATTACTTATATGGCATGTTTATTGTATCTTGTTACGTCCCTCTGAGGACCTGGTTATCTCGCCAGGTGTGTGCTCTTGTCTTTCGCAGGTGTTCTAACCGTGGCCATGATCGTTACTAAATTTCAAGGATGATTGCACTTTGATCGTCTTCGCTTCGCTCACCAACTCGTTTCATTTTCCATATATTTTTCCCTTATTAGTTGGTAGTTGATTTGTCTCCGCCCAACATAGTGTATCAAGACAATTTATTATCATTATATGATATCTTTTATTCATTTATTTTTGTGTGGATGAGATTAGTTATGGTTCTACTGCATTTTACAGCTTACGTATATATATTATACGGCTGGCATGTCTACATTTCTAGTCCTACGTATTTTAGGACTGGGGCGTTACATATTTTTTTGGTAGCCCATGCAGGTCTGTTTTCCATAAAGAAATTCTCTTTATTTGTTGTGTTTCTGGGAAAATTACAACTGTAGGAATTCGATCTAGAAGACGATCGCTTTATCCCTTGGACTATGCGAAGAAGAAAAGCTCTCAAAATTTTGACAGTAGATATCAATGTATCTGTACAATGAATGAGAAAAAAAGAACTCTATTTATAGAGTCAAAACAGTAACTGAAAAGATAACTACCTCACCACTGGTGCATTTGAAAAGTCACACAGACTCTAAATACACGCAGGGTTAGTGAGTAGTTACTGGACGTGGCCCGTAACTGTGCATGGGTCGTGTGCAAGTTACTGGACACGCGAGAGAGAGATCGGTGGCATGGCTGCCACGTACTCCAGTTGAAATGAAATCCATGCTGTCTTGCTGAAGGCAAAAATCCACGCAGTTTCGTTGACGCAGACTCGTTGAAGGCGAAATCCACGCAAGCTTTGAAGAAGAATACTTCAGAATTCACGCAGGCTTTGGGAAGAATAACTCAAAAATCCACGCAAACTTGAGGAAGGAGAAGGTTCAGAATCCACGTAAACCGCCAGCTGTCTTGATTTGGCACGCTTCGTCTGACACAAAATCTCTGACATTGATTATATTGTCAGCCGCATTAAATAAAGATAAGACCCAAAGTCACGCCAACTTGGTGAAGAGTGAGTCTTGCTAAGGAAGATTTCAAAAATCACACAAAAGACGGCGATGATCTCTCGAGTTCTGTGCATACGTGGCACACGAGGAGACGTTTCTCGACTACTGTGTTGTCAGTTATTATGATTCTGACGTATGGCTGAGCTGTCTCTGCGTGATTTCTAAAGGAGATGGACAGGCAGAACTTAGCGTATCTTTTGTGCTGCTTCTCGGATCACTCTGCGTGACTTGTTCTGATCAACTCAGCGTGACTTCATTTTTGAGGCCTACAAAACCCCCTTCAAAGTTTTCGAAAAATGATAAAATATTTTTGAAATACTTTGAAAATAAAGGTGATGAAAATGAGTTAAAGTCACGCTGAGATGGCTCCAAAATTTTTCGGAAGTCGAAAAGACTTCGAAGTTCTTTGAAAACATCCAAATGAACTTATTAAATGTCATAATGACTCTTCGTTCTTCGAGACTGATTGCGTCCAATTTATGGTGGAATATGAACTGTCGACGAGATCTGTTATATAAACAGGAAGAGATTCTCAGCTTTGACATTCATCTCTCGAAAATATGACCCCAAAGGAAGCAGCCGAAGAGGAAGCACGCAAGTTGGGCTTTTGTTCCCATGGTGACCCCACTTTTGGGGGCAAAGAACCCGAACCTGTCGTCATCGAGCTCAAGGACGACTCCACGCAGTTAGCCAAGAATCTCTTGAGCTACTTTGGATTGGATGGCTCGTCTTCTTCTGATGGGCGGAGCCTTATGGAGAAGCGTGAAATGCTCGAGACTCTATTGCATCGCCTGGGAGTTAAGAGCGTAGAGGAGTTAGGCATCAAACTTAGCCGCTCTGGAAAATAGGGCATAACTTTCTACGCTTTTGTTGTACTTTTTTATCTTTTTGTAAGGCCATCAGTGCCTGTTTAAAGAATGAAGTACAACTTTTGTGTTTGATCTGCGTGCCTTTTAATGAAGAATATTAATTAGCACTCTTTGACTGTTTCCAATGTTGCACGGTCTCCCGAAGTACACGTGACACTCATTCCATAATTTACGAGCGCTATTTATGCAGATCTTTTCCAAGAATAGACCTGCACTTGACCCTTTAAATAGATGGATGAACTCCACGCAAACTCATCTTCCCATTCTTCTTCCTTTCTTCTGAGAATGTATTTTCTATGAGAAGAAAATAGGAAAGCCATGTTGTCTGATGTCAAATCTCTGTGCACGCTACCAGACATGGATCTGTCAATCCTTAGCAGCAAACTCAGCGGTAAGTTTAATATACACGCATCGAATTTTTTGTTTGCTAAGGACAAATTCATCTTCCTGAAATGAACAGAATGCATCTGTCTTTGCTTGGCCAGTTTCTGTTGACTGATTTTTCTTTACTGTTTCTTACAGAATTTTGGCTGAAAACCTTCTTCAGAACTGGCATTGGTGATGTGGATGCTGTGGACAATGTTCTTCTGACACCCACATCAGGGAGCTCATACGCTTTTGACGCGTAAATCAGACAACTCAGAACTCTTCGTGAGATAGAAGGGTCTTCCTTAGATGGTAGGAAGAGCCTTTATACACGAGAGTTGGATGGTGGAGTTAACTCTACTTCCGAGAAATCGGGTAGTAGAGTTCCTTTCAAGGCAGAACCAGGAATTGTATCCCAAGGTTTGGATACATTCCTGTCTTCCTTGAGAGGTTACCCCCATCCACCAGTTGTATTGGCAGCAACACGTTTTCGTGTTGCCCTACTCTGTGGTTCTTCTCTCGTCTGAGAGATAAGACCAGAGTTTGATTCCTGCTGGACACCCAGGAATTGCCACAAACAACGAGATTGCCAGAGAAGATCCAAGAAGAAATAGATCTCAGTTGTACATAGAATGAAAATCCAAGATTTGTAATAGATTTCCATTATGATTTGTAGGAAAGTCTAAGAAAATGTAATAGACTTTTTGTGGTGAAATGGGAATGGAAATGACACTTCTTCTATGCTTCAATGATTTGTATTTGTGGATGAATTGTGGACATGATAGATAATAAAATCATCTTTTCTGTTTTTAGAGTATATGATATTATCAGAGGTATTATGGACATGATAATATATAGGAACTCGAAAGAAAATAGATTGATTTCTATGCAGAGGTCAAAACATGACAAATGAGTAAGCAGATTCGGAATTGATTCAGAGGTTATGAAAACATGATAAATAACGAATCCCAACTTAATGAACTGATAGAAGATTATGAACGGATGAACCGTTAAAAACGATGAACAGATGAACTGTCGAGTGAATGTAATAAATGAACGGATGAACCGTCAAGTATTAATGAACATGTGAAACGTCGGATGAATGTGAGAAATGAATGGATGAACTGAATATCGGGAAAGAATACGTCCCTTCGATCTTTGTAACCATATGCCTATAAATAGAGCATATATTTGAATAGAAGGATCGCATTTTATCCACAATGTCTTTTGAAGAGAACATAAAGAAGGCTGAAGTCGCCCTTGATGCTACTGAAGGTGTTAAAGAACATCCACCTCCGCAGAAGAAGGAAATGGGCGAAAGCTCGTCTACTCCCAAGCCGCCAAAAGATATCCTGGACTTCCTGGTCGAACCAGGAGAAACCGAAGAAGAAGAAGCAATGAGGCTGGCTGCCTGTCAATTCTTGGTGCGGTCAGGAAAAGATGTATTCAATTCTTTTGCTGATTATGTATGTGGTCCTCGTCCCAAATATGAAAGGGATCACAGTGATCTTCCATGATGATGTACTCTTTTTTTTTCTTGAGGGATTTGTCTCAAATAAACTCCGTTTAAGGAAACTTTGTTTACGATATATCCTTCCCACTTTATATTTTTGCCTTTATTCATTGATCTTTTGACTCAGAAATCAGAAAGACTAAATATCACTTTCATAAATATGATATTGAGATAGAAAATTCAGAGGTAATGTGGACATGATTTTCTGGATATCAAATTTGTAGAGAAAACGATACAAAGTAGAATACCTATCTCCACTGGGGATAATAGATATCAGAATGATTCTTCGGAAAGAACAATGAAACAGCTGGAGAGTGATGGGAGGACATTCTTGATAGAAATATCAGACGTAGTACTTCTTCAAGAATTTGCCGTTGATGGGCATCATAGTGGCTTTACCATCTAGAGTAGTGAGTTGATAAGCCCCATTAGAAAAGATCTTATTGACAATGAATGGACCTTCCCATTTTGCATCAAACTTGCCCTTACTCATGTGTGTCATAGTCATTGGACGTCTGACAGTAAGCACAAGTTCTCCTTTCTGAAATGTTCGAATTCTGACTTTCTTGTTAAAAGCCCTTCAAATTCTAGCTTGATAGAATTCAATATTCTGTTGGGCAGATAACCGTTTTTCATCCAGAGCCTCCAATTCTTGAAGTCGAAGACGATCATTATTTTCAGCAGTGAGTTCATTAGCGATTGCTATCCTTAAAGAAGGAATTTGAATCTCTAATGGGATAACAGCCTCATATCCGTACACCAGAGAGAAAGGTGTACACTTAGTAGCATTACGGACTGTAGTACGATAAGCCCACAAGCATTCCCCGAGCTTGTCACTCCAATTACGTTTGTTAGTGGAGACAAACTTCTTTAGGAGTTTGATGATAGTCTTGTTGAAAGCTTCTGCCAATCCGTTAGCTGCTGGATTATATGCGGTAGAAGCAACATTATTGATCCGGTGATCGTCACAGAATCGAGTAAATTTCTGGCTGACGAACTGTGGTCCGTTATCATGAACAATGCGTCGAGGAACACCAAATCTGTAAATGACATGGTGCTTAATAAAGCTGATGACATTAGACGTCTTAACTTCAGATAAAGGAATAGCTTCGGCCCATTTGGAGAAGTAATCGGTTATTGCGAGAATGAACCGATGACCTTTAGATGACGGTGGATTGATCGGGCCGACAATGTCCATGCCCCAAGCTTCGAAGGGCCATGATGCTGCCATCAGATGTAGAAATTCCGAAGGTTGATGTATAAAATCCGTATGGATTTGGCAAGCTTTGCATTTCCTTGCATATTCAATGGCATCTGATACCATAGTTGGCCAATAATAACCCATCTGTCGAATACGGTCTTGAAGTTTTGGCCCAGGTTGATGCGCTCCACAAATTCCATCATGTGCTTCACGAATAACTTATTGGACTTCATCACCGGCAATGCACCGAAGGAGTAAACCATCATAAGCTCGACGATATAAGGTCTTTGTTGTATGATTGTAATAGAATCTGAGTGATCGTCGTCTGATAGATGCTGCCTCACTCGGATCATCCGGAAGAATATCATATAATACAAGATCTAAGAAAGGAAGTCTCCAATCTTTATCCGTATTCTGATTCTCAGTCGAGTTACTGAAGATGAATTCCATACTGAAATCGGATGAAGATGATATCGATTTACGACTAAATCCAAATCCTCTTGTTGTGTTGACGTCATGAGATGTTGATTCTTCAATGTCAACTGGAAGTCCTAGAGTCAGGTTATTTTCAAGATGAAATAATTCTCGACTACGAACAACAATCATTTGTTGCCGTCTGATTGGGATAGCCAGCACCGCTGCAAGATTAGCAAGGGCATCAGCTTCTGTGTTACATGCTCGTCTAATATGTTCAATGAAGAATTCCTTAAATGATGAGGCCATAGATATGGCCACTCTATGATAAGGGACCAGATCTTGATGACGAACTTCATAAGTACCCCTGATCTGATTGACAATAAGTTTAGAGTCTCCATACGCCTCCAAATGTTGAATATTCAGATGTTTAGCGAGTTGAAGACCAATAAGCAATGCGTTGTACTCAGCTACATTGTTTGAACACAGCTGATCGAGAGAATAAGCTCTTTGGATGGCAAGACCTTCTGGCGATACAAGAACAATTCCAACTCCAGCAACAATATCGCCATTAGGACCAATTCTTGATGCTCCATCAAAGAATAGACGCCAAGTAGGATCTTCTTCAGCAATTTGATTTGAATCTAGGACTTCATCTGGGATTTCATCATAGAGTTTTGAATTTTCTGAAATTGAGTGAGCAGCCAGAAAATCAGCTAAAGCTTGTCCCTTGACTGATTTCTGAGGAATATAGTTCATGTCGTACTGAGCAAGTAGGATTCCCCAGTTAGCCAATCGAGAATTCAAAACACTGGGTTTCTTCATCATGATCCATATAGGATTGATCTTGGAGATGACATGAATAGTCTGGCCAATGATATAATGACGTGTCTTTTGGACAGTAAACATCAAGGCTAGACATTCTTTTTCAACCGGTGAATATTGAGGTTCAGCTCCGGTCATAGTACGGCTGAGATAATAAATGGCTTGTTCATGGCCATTTTGATTCTTTTGAGCGAGTAATGCACCCAATGAATGACTCATTGCTCGAGTATAGAGGAGGAACGGTATTCCTGAGACGGGAGGTACCAATACTGGAGGGCTCATTAGATATTGTTTTATATCATCGAATGCTTTCTGACATTCATCATTCCAGACAAAAGAGACACCTTTTTTCATAAGTTTGTTGAATGGTCTGCAACGTCCTGATAAATTAGAGATAAATCTCCTGATATAAGCGATTCTTCCTTGAAATCCTCGTAGCTCTTTTAAGGTGCGTAGAGGACGCATCTCTTGGATGGCTTTGATCTTCTCGGGATCCACGTGTATACCTTTAGAGCTAATGACGAAGCCGAAAAATTTACCACTAGAGACGCCTAAGAAGGACTTAGTAGGGTTCATCTTTAATTGATGCTTACGCATTAGATCAAATATAGTCTTCAAATCTTGGATATGATCCTCTTTTGTCGACTTTTGACTGCAATATCATCAACATAGCATTCGACTCTTTTCCGCAAATGTTCACGGAATATAGTGCTCATAGCTCGTTGATAAGTTGCTCCTGCATTCTTGAGACCGAATGGCATAACTGTATAACAGTATGTACCAATCGGCGTTCTGAAAGAAGTGTGCTTCTCGTCTTCTGGGAACATTTTGATCTGATTGTACCCAGAATACCCGTCCATGAATGACATTCGTTCAAATCCACAAGTATTATCAATCATGACATCAGTGATTGGTAGAGGGAATTCGTCTTTAGGACACGCCGCATTGAGATCGCGGAAGTCTATGCATACTCTGATCTTGCCAGTCTTTTTAAGAACAGGAACAATATTAGCCACCCAATCAGGATGTTGTTCCTCTCTAATAAACCCAGAGGTAATGAGTTTATTGACTTCAGCTTCAATTGCATCCATAATGTCTGGACGAAATCATCGCTGTTGTTGTTTGACCGGTTTAGCATTCGGCAAGATATTGAGCTTGTGAGTTACAATTTGAGGATCAAGCCCTGGCATATCTTCATAACTCCAAGCAAAGACATCGATATAATCACGAATGAGTTTGATCATGTCTTTCTTATCAGTTTCTGAAAGACTTTCACTGATGAATATTGGTTTGGGAGATCCCTCTTCGCCAACATCTATTTGAACAAGTTTATCTTCAGTCGGAGGTTCCTTTTGCTCGAAACGAAACTCCCATTGATTATCTAATCTTTGGGCCCACTGTTCTGATTCAGGTGAGATTTCAAACTCTTCTTCATCTTCATCACTTTCTTCAGAATGGTCAATGGAAACCATGTTAGAAGACAGAAGGTTGCAATAGAAGTCACCGATACTCGTATCGGAATCCCAAGAAGTGGTACTAGAAGAATCAGATCTCTTATCTTCGTCAGACTCAAGATCTTCATGGATAATGTTGATGAAAGGAGTAGGAGCAGTATAACCCAATCCGCATTTCGTCCTTCCATATTTCAAAGGAGGAATCCGGACAGGCATTTTTCTTCCTTTTCTATTATTAAGGCCAGTCCTGAAGTCATAGTCCATATTTTTGATGATGTCTCTAGATTGCTGACTATAACGACGTAGTTGTAATCTTTCAGTATCATCATTTTTGTCATCATCTTCAAGATCAGAAGGATTTTGAGGCCCTTTGTAGAAGAATATTAGAATGTCTCCTGGCTTTCTGCTGGAAACTAGAAAGTATGAAGATTGTACAGGTTCTAGAGATACATCTGTATGAACAGTCTGTACAACTCCTATGGTTATTGTGTTCAAGTCATCTAACAGATGTAAATAACTATGAACATAATTACACACATCAACGTACTGCAAAGGTGGAGACTTCTCATTAAATGTAAAAGCAGCAATATTTATATTGGAAGAAGGCTGAGCCTTAGAGATTTTAGCCAAGTCAATGACTAAAGGGGAGAAGAAGAAGAAGCTTTGTTTCGATTAAGATCGATAACAAATGGCTCAGAAGAGGTGAGCTCCCTTGAAGTTTGAGTAGGAAGAGTAGTCCGTCCTCCAACTGGAATTAGCAGAGTATCTTGTGAAGGTACAGGAACTGTAGTACGCCCACTGACAGGAATGATCAGTGTATTCTGAGTAGATGACTGAGGTAACGGAGAGATCCGTCCACTCACTGGAATGATGAAAGAATCTTCTCCAGAGGGTTTAGGAGATTGTTGCTGAGTAGTTCGACATTTAACAGGGATTATTAAAGTCTCACTTTGTGCATCTTCTTTCTCCATAGCTTGTATGATCCTTGTATACTCTGAATCATTGCTTCGTGTATCAAAGTCAACTATAGGAGAATTACCCCCAGTAGGAAGAGGTGGGAAGTTAGATTCTCCAAGAAATTCAGAATCAATTTCAGGGATCAAATTTCTTTGACTAGAAGCCAGGACTCTTGCTCTGGTGTTTCTATATACTCCATCTGGACTATCAACTCTACCCCTGATGTCCCGAGAAGTCATGTTGACAGAGGCAAACAAAGGCTCATCTTCATCAGGCATAGGTTCATACTGAATCCTATTAAAGACAGACTGTCGTTTATTTTGACATCTGCATTGCATTGTGACTCTTGGCTGGAAGTCACATTCATGATCACCATGGTCTTGAACTGTTGATTCACATCTGCACTGAATTATGACTCTTGGATAGAAGTCACATTCAGCATGTTCCTTTGATATAGAATTACTCCTTCTCTTCTGTTGAAGATATTCCCGTAAATTTGTTTGTGAAGATTGAGGAATATACTTCCTGTTCTTGGGTCTTGATGGCTCTTGATTATACAAAGAGTGATTAATGTGAGCCACATAATTTCTTGCATACTCTGCATCTGGATCTTTTATCTTCATATCCAATTGGTATGGTTTCTTAACACCAGAAGTGCTGAGTTTTATTCTTAAATCAGTGGAAGGTAACATATTAATTTTGGAAACATGGAGTTTTTATTCCATTGATCTGGATATTTGCAGAGAAGGAAGAGTTAAACCACTCCCTTGATTAGGAGTTGGTAACAGACCCTCTTTAATGGACAGATTCTGTGCCCAATTTGAAGAAATCAAAGAAGAAGACATTAAGGAATGTTTCTTCTTAGACTCATTCAGATGTTGAGACATAGAATGTCCAGAAGGAAGAGTAGTCAAAAGACCATCTCCTTTCCTTTGACTAACAAAAGTATCAGTCAAAGCTGTTCCTGGAGTAAAAACTACAGGAGCAGAAGAAACAACTAAAGAGGTATTCCTTTTCGAAGGGACTTTGTGTGGAAGACCACCCCCAGTTCTAGTAGAACTCGGTGAAGAAGAAGAGATAACTAAGGAGTTATTCTTTTCTGATGAAATACACGCTGAAACAGACTTGGTTAAAGAACCAGAGCTGTTAGCGTGACTTTTGATTTTAGAATTACACTCTGGAACAGATTTGGCTAAGGAGCCAGTACTGTCAGCGTGACTTTTGAATGTGGGATTGCACACTGGAATAGATTTGGCTAAGGAGCCAGTACTATCAGCGTGACTTTTAGAGTTGAATTTGCACACTGGAACAGATTCGGCTAAGGAGCCAGTACTGTCAGCGTGACTTTTAGAATTGAATTTGCATGCTGGAACAGATTCGGCTAAGGAGCCAGTACTGTCAACGTGACTTTTAGAGTTGAATTTGCACACTGGAACAGATTCGGCTAAGGAGCCAGTACTGTCAGCGTGACTTTTAGAATTGAATTTGCACACTGGAACATATTCGGCTAAGGAGCCAGTACTGTCAGCGTGACTTTTAGAATTGAATTTGCACGCTGGAACAGATTCGGCTAAGGAGCCAGTACTGTCAACGTGACTTTTAGTTACTGTCAACTTCGAGCGCACAAGAGTGTGCGTGCTTACAGTGGAGTTTTTGCCAGTGTTAGGAGTAGACACTGTGGCAGAGACTTCACCATTGACTGCCAACTGATTCTTAGGGACATAGACAGAGTGTCCCTTCGACTTGGCAGTGATGATGGAGGCTGGAATGGGCTTGCCACCCTTAGCCCGCTGCATTTCTTTATAGGCGAGTTGATCGAATTTGATCGTCATCACCTTCTTCGTCGAGCCGATTGACGAAGTGTCGCATTGAGTTGTTACCATCTCAGAAGAGGAGATGGTATTCCCCAGCAGAGTCACCAATTTGTTTTTCATAAAGAAATTCTCTTTATTTGTTGTGTTTCTGGGAAAATTACAACTGTAGGAATTCGATCTAGAAGACGATCGCTTTATCCCTTGGACTATGCGAAGAAGAAAAGCTCTCAAAATTTTGACAGTAGATATCAATGTATCTGTACAATGAATGAGAAAAAAAGAACTCTATTTATAGAGTCAAAACAGTAACTGAAAAGATAACTACCTCACCACTGGTGCATTTGAAAAGTTACGCAGACTCTAAATACACGTAGGGTTAGTGAGTAGTTACTGGACGTGGCCCGTAACTGTTGGACACATGGCATTAGTGCATGGGTCGTGTGCAAGTTACTGGGCACGCGAGAGAGAGATCGGTGGCATGGCTGCCACGTACTCCAGTTGAAATGAAATCCACGCTGTCTTGCTGAAGGCAAAAATCTACGCAGTTTTGTTGACGCAGACTCGTTGAAGGCAAAATCCATGCAAGCTTTGAAGAAGAATACTTCAGAATTCATGCAGGCTTTGAGAAGAATAACTCAAAAATCCACGCAAACTTGAGGAAGGAGAAGGTTCAGAATCCACGCAAACCGCCAGCTGTCTTGATTTGGCACGCTTCGTCTGACACAAAATCTCTGATATTGATTATATTGTCAGCCGCATTAAATGAAGATAAGACCCAAAGTCACGCCAACTTGGTGAAGAGTGAGTCTTGCTAAGGAAGATTTCGAAAATCACGCAAAAGACGGCGATGATCTCTCGAGTTCTGTGCATACGTGGCATACGAGGAGACGTTTCTCGACTACTGTGTTGTCAGTTATTATGATTCTGACGTATGGCTGAGCTGTCTCTGCGTGATTTCTAAAGGAGATGGACAGGCAGAACTTAGCGTATCTTTTGTACTG
>JANAVB010041309.1:0-88355 GCA_029216955.1 Iris pallida | reverse complement strand
CCTAGTGTGGACTCGCAGATTTGAATAAATTACTAACCCTCGCCCCTAGTATGGACTCGCAGGTTAGTTTTAAGAAATCAAATGGATACTCAAACTCTCACCCCTAGTGTGGACTGACCCTAGCCCCTAGTGTGGACTCGCAGGTTAGTTTCAAAAATCAACCCTCTTCCCTAGTGTGGACTCGCAGGTTGAGAAAAGTCAAAATCAAAAGTAGCAGTTTAGTTATACGCACTCATCTCTATGACACGGTATGACTTAGTCAAGGTGTAGTGAGAAGATCTAATATGACCTATAATACCAACCGTGAACAAAAATGATATGTGAACAAGACTAGTAACTACTATGTATGAAAGAAACTCACATCAACAATCATCCCAAGAACTAAATGATGACATGTAACAAAGGGGAAAGAATATAAGCATGTAAATAAACTGTAAAGAAAGGTAAGGTATACTTGTCTGGTGGTAGCACGTAGAACCAACACTATCCAGTCAATCGACGAGCCATAAAGTCAAACTCTCACAACAGTCTCCGGGGGCTGAAACAGTTATTACCAACATATTCTAAATATTCAAATTAGCTAGGATTGGCTACTCATAAGTCCAATTCTGAACACATGAGCAAAATGATAATTTTGGGTCAAAAAGATTTTCGTCGTTGGACCTGCTTTACACCAAAAAACGTGCCAACATCTATGGTCTCTAAAGTCATCAAACTATATGTCTACAGGTTCGGTTTGATGATACGAACCCAACAGTATGTTCAGAGTTGGATTATGGTGGGCCTTGCACAATTTCTCTCGTTGAATCGGGTCGCGGGCCCGCCAAAATAGTGTTCCAGTCGACCTTCTCATAATCGGACTAAACATGGCATACAGGACCAGAAAAATGATACGGTCATGTTGGCATAAGTTTTATCTCGAGATGACGAACGTGCACGAAGTAATTGGCTAGTTTATAAAAAGGTTGATACGGTGAATTTCGATGGATACGTATCAAATTTGTCCCACACACGCAACCAATTCGAATTTCGACAAAGCCCACACGTACAGAAGTCCATACGCACCTTTCGATGCAAGTGGTTCACGACCAAGTCATTCGGATTGTGGGAACGGACTCCGTATCGGCAAATTTCTATGTTTTAAAACAGAATTTTGTGGGTTTTCTTGATTTTTGTAAACAAATAACTTTGTGTTTACTAGATGAAAACAAAAACCATAAAATATGTATGATCTAAAAGTTTGTTCAAACAGTTTTCAAATATTGTTAATAGGTTAACAAGAATCTGTCCATAAACAGGGATAGATGGACTATTTTATGTCCTATTTTTGAACAGGTTTTTGATGATCTTCTCATTGATTTTTAGGACAGGGTGTTTGTTTAAAGCAAAATCTATCTATTGGGATCGAAACATGGTTGTACTGGCTTCCTAAAATAATTTATGGATCAAAAATTAAGTAGGAAAAGTACTAGGGTCTCGAAGTCGGGTACCTGGGTGATAATGTTGCTATGCACGCTGCTGTTTCTGTCGCAGCTTGGCGGTGGCCCGGCTGCCTGCACTGTGGAATGCGTTGACGACGAGGCCACCGGGGTGTGCGTGGGTAGCAGGTGAGGCGGCGCTGGCCTAGGGTCAGCCGAGAAGCTAGGGTTTTGATGAGATCCCCCTCTCTTGCTCGATGTATATATATCAAATTGATGTGTGGTCAGTTTTGGAGGTCGGTGAGTATGGGCTTTGCTATATAAGGTAAGGGGTCGAGTCATGGGAAAGGCTGTGACTTGTTTTTCTTTTCTTTTTTCTTTTCTTTTTTCTTTTTCTTTGATTTACTAATTAACAATAAAATCAAATCCCTTTTTAAATAAATACTTAAAGCATATCTATATCTAAAATTTATCTAAATAATATTTAACATGTATTTAGCAATATATAGACCTATATATATATATATATATATATATATATATATATATATATATATATATATATATATATATATATATATATATATATATATATATATAATCCTTCTATCCTTTAATAAACTCAAAATAACAAAACAAACATATACTTAATATAAATCTATAAAAATATTTCTAACTCGTATATAGGATATGCACATCTAGAATAATCATTCTTACGAAAATGTTATCATATACTAAAATAAAATATCAATTTCTTTTTATGGAAAATATATATATTATATAACACTCATAAAACAATACTTGTTTAACCACAAAATAAACACCCTAGTTATATTTACATAATAATTATTCACATGGACATCTTTAGACGCACTACATGACTACATGGGCTTGGGTTTAGTTCGGGTCAAGTCCGGGCAAGAATGGTATAACCGGGTCTCCTAAAAGTCATAATATTAATAATTAATTAATTAATTATTTATTTATTTATAGTGGTCAAGTCACAACTTTGAATGGTTTTCCTACTTAGAGTACACATATGGCTTGGCCTTCCCTACCATGGCTAGAATACTAGTCAAAGCACTCGACTACACTCTTTGTGCCATCATCCTTAGTCATCTTGCACTCCAAAACTTAACCATGACTAAAGCTCTCTATCATAATAACTATTTAACTAAATATTCATAAAATTCCAAAATTACCCTTTAATTCAAATAAAAAATTTTAAAATTCGGAAAGAGGGGTTACAAATCTACCCACCTTAAAAGAATTTCGTCCTCAAAATTTAATTACTTCAAAAGTGAATTCTTCAAAATATTAAATTAATCCTTCCTTAAATCTAAACCCCCCTAAAATTCCACTCTTCGAAATTGAAGGGTCGATCAAATTGGTAGAAGATGATATCCCCAAGCTAACTACCAATTGTTCTCATGGTCCCGACATTTGATAAGGTTTTATAAGCAAACTTGTCTACATTGTGCAACTTATAATCTAATAAGTTAGTATAAGGTCAGTATCCTTATTTATGTAACTACCCAATTAATAATTTAGCATGTACTATATGACTATTGGTTAATACTATCCCTTACCGGCCATTGCTCCTCATGGTGTCGTCATACACTCAACTATCGTAGGAATCTAATTTCCATATTTATTTGCTGTAATTATTTTTTTTTGCATAAACATTTTTTCTCATAATACCACTCAAACAATTGCCTTAACCATCTTGATCCGAAAAGGGTAAGAATCAACCTATAGTTTAAAACATCAATGTTCTCCTCGAAGACATTTATATATATACTTTCATTATCAAAATTCAAGTATATAATCATCCCTACACTCTCTGTGCCATCATCTTTAGTCATCTTGCACTCCAAACCTTAACCATGACTAAAGCTCTCTATCGTAATAACTATTTAAAATATTTATAAAATTCCAAAAATTACCCTTTAATTCAAATAAATAAATAATATAAAATTTTCAAAATTTTGGGAAGAGGGGTTACAAATCTACCCACCTTAAAAAGAATTTTGCCCTCGAAATTTAATTACTTCAAAAGTGAATTCTTCAAAATGTTAAATTAATCCTTCCTTAAATCTAAACCCCCCTAAAATTCCACTCTTCGAATTGGAAGGCAATCAAATTGGTAGTAGATGATATCCCTAAGCTAACTACCAATTATTCCCATGATCCCGACATTTGATATGGTTTTATAAGCAAACTTGTCTACATTGTGCAACTTATAATCTAATAAGTTAGTATAAGGTCAGTATCCTTATTTATGTAACTACCCAATTAATAATTTAGCATGTACTATATGACTATTGGTTAATACTATCCCTTACCGTCCATTGCTCCTCATGGTGTCGTCGTACACTCAACTATCGTAGGAATCTAATTTCCATGTTTATTCGCTGTAATCATTTTTTTGCATAAAAATTTTTTCCTCATAATACCACTCAAACAATTGCCTTAACCATCTTGATCTAAAAAGGGTAAGAATCAACCTATAGTTTAAAACATCAATCTTCTCATCGAAGACATTTATATATATACTTTCATTATCAAAATTCAAGTATATAATCATCCCTACAACCATAAATATTTAGCATACCTATAACCTCATGTCCTATCCTCGATTTAAATTCAAATCTTTGGAAATCAAATTTGTCTTAACTAGAACTTTATTAATCCACTTATTTTAGTCATTCAATTATGCGCCATTGATTCATCAACCAATATTAATAATCTTAACCAATACTTTCAGAAATGGTTTTGCCATCAAAGAATCAAATTGCATATTAAGAACGTCTACCCACCTTTGATCTCACTACTCCATCAAGTTACAAAATTACTACAAGATTTTATACTTCTAAAAGAAAAAATTTCATATTTTAAACTGCTATAAACTGTCAATATCATTATGGTTGATAACCCCTCCTACTCCTCCCAAGGCAACCAAAATCATAATAAGCATACTAACTTTGCAATACACCTAAAGGGTAATTATTATCCATTCCTAACTTTGGATAACCAAACATGAGCATTTATCCCTTCGAAACAGGGACAAATGAGAAACAAGAATAGGGATGTCAAGTGAGCATACTCGAATACAATTACGAAGGTCAATGGAGATAATCAAATTCAACAAGGAGAGTTTTCAAAACAGTTGTGTATTGAGATTCCTATCAAGTTTCATCCTAGCGCAGGCTCGCTCGGTACAGTAACGTAACCGAGACGATATGCTTTGACCTGTATGGGCCACCACAAAAACTTGTCATGACCCGCACCCGCTTTTCGGGATGCGAGCACGTGCGCAAGCCAACTACGTATCAAGTGGACTCCAGTCCAACTCGAATACATATAAGCTTTCTAGACTATAATAATAGGTCTAATTATGGCCAGTCAAAAATATATTTCAATCCACTAAGAGAGTAATATAATAAGAATGAACAATATGCAATACAGTCGATCATTCTGTACTACACATGTTCGATCAAGCTCAAGAATAATAGCAGAGCTTACAAAACTAGGCTATATCAGCAGAAAGTCATGGAAATAAATATAAATAAGGAAGAATGAATAAGTACCACTATTGATACCTAATTCCTGCAGACACAATCATCAACTACCTATCTACTCTATGCAGTTGCTCAGCAAATACCTGAAGAGATCATCAGGTTCTCAGGGACTAGCAAGATACATAAAACATGCATATCTAACAGTTTATCATACATAAAGAAAAACAGGAAATGAGCAAAAAAGACTAAGCAATACCGATACACTAATATGTGAACAACTACGCATAAATGAACTGCTTGAAGAAAGCAAATGAACACATGTCAAGAGATCAATAGATAACCAAACCCTCGCCCATAGTGCAGACTCGTAGGTTTGAACAAATCACTAACCCTCGCCCCTAATATAAAATCGCAGGTTAGTTTTAAGAAATCAAATAGATATTCAAATCCTCGTCCCCAGTGTGGACTCGCAGGTTTGAACGAATAACTAATCCTTTCCCCTAGTGTGGACTCGCTGGTTAGTTTCAAGAAATCAACCCTCGCCCCTAGTGTAGACTCGCAGGTTGAGAAAAGTCAAAATCAAAAGTAGCAGTTCAGTTATAACGCACTCATTCTACGACATGGAATAACTCAGTCAAGGTACAGTGAGAACAGATCCAATATGAACTATAATACCAACTGTGAACAAAGACGATATGTGAACAAGACCAATAACTAGTATGCATGAAAGAAACTCACATTAACAATCATTCCAAGGACTAAATGATGACATTTAACAAAGAAGAAGGAATATAAGCTTGTAAATAAACTGTAAAGAAAGGCAAGGTATACTTGTCTGGTAGTAGCACATAGAACCAACACTATCTAGTCAATCGACGAGCCATAAAGTCAAACTCTCACAACAGTCTCCGAGGGCTGAAACAGTTATTACCAACACGTTCAGAATAGTCAAATTAGCTAGGATAGCCTACCCATAAGTCCAATTTTGGACACAGGGACAAAACGGTAATTTTGGATCAAAACGATGTCCGTCGTTGGACCCGCTTTATACCGAAAAGCGTGCCAATATCTACGGTCTCTAAAGTCATCAAACTATATGTTTACGAATCTGGTTTGATGATACGAATCTAACCATATATCCAGAGTTGGATTTCGATGGGTCATGCACAATTTTGCCCGTTGTATCGGGTCGTGGGACCGCCAAAATAGCGTTCCGGTCGACTTTCTCAGAATCGGACCAAAATTGGCATACAAAACCAGAAAAATAATATGGTCTTGTTGGCACAAGTTTCGTCTCGAGATGACGAACGTGCACGAAGTAATTGGCTAGTTTGTAAAGAGACCGATACGGTGAATTTCAACGAATACGCATCAAATTCGTCGCGCACACGCAACTAATTCGAAATTCGAATTCCGTCAAAGCCCACACGTGCACGAAATCCATACGCACCTTTTGATGCAAGTGGTTCACAATCAAGTCGCTCGAATTGTCGGGATGGACTCTGTATCGGCAAATTTCTATGTTTTTCAGGGTTTTCTTAATTTTTGTAAACAAATAACTTTGTGTATACTAGATGAAAACAGAAACCATAAAATAAGTGTTACAAACCTATAGGAGATCTAAAAGTTTGTTCAAATAGTTTTTAAATATCATTAATAGGTTAACAAGAATCTGTCCGTAAACAGGGGTACATGGACTGTTTTATGTCCTATTTTTGGACAGGTTTTCGATGATCTTCTCATCGATTTTCTGGACAGGGTGTTTGTTTATAATGAAATCTATCTATTAGGATCGAAACTTGGTTATACTTGCTTTCTAAAACAATTTACGGATCAAAAATTGATCAACCATAGGAAAAGTACTAGGGTCTCGAAGTCGGCTACCTGGGCGATAATATTGTTGTGTGCGTTGTTATTTCTGTCGCGGCTTGGCGGCGGCCCGGCTGCCTGCACGGTGGCATGCATCAACGACGAGGTCGTCGGGGTGCACGTGGGTAGCAGGTGAGGCGGCGCTAGCCTGGGGTCAGCCGAGAAGCTAGGGTTTTGATGAGATCCCCCTCTTTTGCTCGATGTATATATATCAAATTGCTGTGTGGTCGATTTTGGGGGTCGGTGAGTATGGGCTTTGTTATATAAGGTAAGAGGTCGGGTCATTGGAAAGGTTGTGACTTGTTTTTCTTTCTTTTTTTCTTTTTATTTTTCTTTTTCTTTTCTTTTTCTTTTATTTACTAACTAACTATAAAACCAAATCCCTTTTTAAATAAATACTTAAAGCATATCTATATCTAAAATTTATCTAAATAAATATTTACCATGTATTTATATATATATATATATATATATATATATATATATATATATATATATATATATATATATATATATATATATATATATATATATTTTAAACAATGGCTAAAGCCTTCATTGAAACATAAGAAGATAGGTTGGAACCGGGAGATAGCCCAAGTTCCTACAAGTTGCGGGAGTAACCCTGAACAAAAATCCTGACGCAACGCGTCACTAACCAAAATTTTATTCATTTGTGGTTTTTTTTTGGAAAAGCAAACTGCGATCCAGGAAAAACAAATTACGAAATTTGAAATCAAAGGATAGGCGGTAGCACCGCTCCCGAGGGGGGGAAACGATATGCTGGCAGAAGTGATGGGCACACTGTCCTAGATGGCGCGCGGCGCGAGGATGGCACGCGGCGCGAGGCTGGTGCGCGGCCCGAGGCTGGTGCGCGGCCCGAGGCAGGCGCGCAGCCCGGGGCTCCGACGAGAGGCCGGTCGGCTTGGGAGGTCATCCCGACGGGGAGGGTGAGGATGGCGGGGGGGAGGGGGCGAGCCGCCAGCGGCCGCCGGGAGAGCGGTGGGCGGGTGAGGAAGGAGAGAAGTGAGGGGGGGCGAGAGGCCAGCGTCCGCCGGGGGGGGGCGGTGGGCGGGGGAGGGAGGGGAGAAGTAAGGGTGGGGTCGCGGCTCGACCTCTGGGGGTTCGGCAAGACCGCCGGCCGGAGGGTGCCCGAGGGGGCAAGCAGCGGATGGCCCGCGCGGTGGGCCCGAGGGGGCGTAAGAACGGGGAGAGGGGGAGGCGGAGGGCGGGGGTGGGGAAGATGGGGAGGGGGGAAACGTCCGCCGAGGGAGGCAGCTACCGCCGGCTGGGGGGGTTATCCCGCAGCCAACGGCGAAGGGATCGTCGGAGGACGACGCTGGAGGGGGTAGTGGTGGCGCGGCGCGCCGGAGGGGAGACGACCACCGTCGACGGAAGGGAGGTGGCCAGGAGGGAGACGAGCGGCGGGAGACTTGCGAACGGCACCGGTAAGGAGAAGGTGGCTGGCCACAGCACGAGGATCGGAGAGGGCCTCTATACGAGGCGAGGAGGAGGGGGGGTTCCATCGACGACGGTAGGGGCGCCTGCGAGAGAGCCGGAGCAGGAAGAGCTCCCAGGGATGAGGAAGGGAGGGTGGGGGCTACGCTAGAACCGCCGGGAGCCGGGGAGCTCGAGGCGGGAGCTGCCAGAACAGCGAGGTGAGGAGGGTGCGGTGCTGGGGAAGACAGGCCCGGCGGAGCCAGGCGCAGTCCCGGTGAGGGGCCGGGGAGGGAGGAGACTGAAGAGGGGGTGGGCCAGTAGGGGGGAGGGCGGATGGTCGTCAACTGCAGGCGCAGGCGACCCGCGGCGGCTCCGGCGACGGCGACGTCGGGTGCGCGGCCGGCGGCGAAGAGTAGGGAGAGGATGGCAGCACTTTGGGCAGCAAAGAGAGGGGGACGCGCCGCCCGGGGGGAGACGACGCGAGGCGGGGGGCGGCAGGGGGAGAAGGCCTGCAAAGGCGGAGGAAGGCGCGGGCTGCCAGGGGGCGGCCCACCAAGGCGGCGCCCACCAAGGGGCCGGCCACCAAGGGGAGAACCACCCCCGGCCGGAGCCGCCCCGAGGGTCTCCCCAGGGAGTGGGGCTCTGCATCCACATTATATATATATATATATATATATATATATATATATATATATATATATATATATATATATATATATATATATATATATATATCAAAACATCTATTTAATTCTTTTATCCTTTAATAAACTCAAAATAACAAAACAAACATATACTTAATATAAATCTATAAAAATATTTCTAACTCATATATAGGATATGCACATCTAGAATAATCATTCTTACGAAAATGTTATCATATACTAAAATAAAATATCAATTTCTTTTTATGGAAAAAATATATATTATATATAACACTCATAAAACAATACTTGTTTAACCATAAAATAAATACCCTAGTTATATTTACATAATAATTATCCACATGGACATCTTTAGACGCACTACATGACTACATGGGCTCGGGTTTAGTTCGGGTCAAGTCCGGGCAAGAATGGTATAACCGGGTCTCCTAAAAGTCGTAATATTAATAAATAAATAAATATTTATTTATAGTGGTCAAGTCGCAACTTTGAATGCTTTTCCTAGTTAGAGTACACATATAGCTCGGTCTTCCCTACCATGGCTAAAATACTAGTCAAAGTACTCGACTACACTATTCATACCATCATCTTTAGTCATCCTGCACTCCAAAACTTAATCATGACTAAAGCTCTCTATCGTAAAAACTATTTAACTAAATATTTATAAAATTCCAAAAATTACCCTTTAATTCAAATAAATAAAAAAAATATTTTCAAAATTTCAGGAAGAGGGGTTACAGCTTCTAGTCCCACAATAAGAAGGTAGTATGCTAAAACTAGCAAAATATCTCAAACCGTGTAGTGTGAGTGTCATGGCCAAGGAAGATATAAGGATATCCCATAATAAGAAGGTAGTATGATAAAACTAAGTCAACATGCATCAAATAAAATAAAGCAACGGAAAACGACTAATAGAGTTGCTAGCACCCAAGTATGACTTGGACGCGCAGTTTATAACTAAGAAACTAACAAATATGAAACAAAATAAATAAATGCTGAAAATAAATAATATGACAATAAATATAGCAAGTTATAATTGTCTGGTGGTTGTTGAGTGTTTTAACGACGTCCAGTAGAGGAAATCAACAAGTTAGAAGAAGCTGCAAGGATAGAACTTTCGCAAACATTTCCGGATGCTGAAACAAACATCACCAATATTTTTGGAATAAAAGAAATATCTAAGATTGACTATCCATAAGTCCAATTCTGGACACAGAGGCAAAATCGTAATTTTGAGCCAAAACGATGTCCGTCGTTGGACCCACTTTGCACCGAAAAGCATGTCAATTTCTATGGTCTCTAAAGTCATCAAACAATATGTCTACGGGTTTGTTTTTTCGATACAAACTCAATGGTATGTCCAGTTTTGGATTCCGATAAGCCGTGCACAAAATCGCCCGTTGAATCGGAACGTGGGGCCTACAAAACGGCGATCCGATCAACTGTCTCAGAATCGTACCAACCTTGGCTCACAGGACCAGCATAACGCTGCAAACCTAATGGCGCAAGTTTCGTCACGATGTGACAAGTGTGCACAAAGTAGTTGGAGTTTTTGGAAAGTGGTGGATACGACGTTCTTCGACGGATACGGGTCGAATTCGTCATGCACACGCAACCAATTCGAATTCCGTCAAAGCCCACACATCCACAAAGTCCGTACGCACCTTTCATTGCCCTCGGTTTGTGACTGAGTCATCGGTTTGTCGGGACGGACCCTGTATCGATGTTTTTTAGTGTCCTTAAAAACAGTTTTTTGTCAGTTTTCAATCTGATTTAATTCAGTAAACAGTGAACAAAATCCTAAACTAAAAGTTAGGTTTCAATCCTGTATAGGTTGTTTATAATCCTATTTTCGTGGTTTTCCAATAACCCAAAGCCTTATACTTTTAGCCTTCTAATCTAGGGTTTAAGATTGAATTTCTATCAAGAAAACAGGGGTAACACCACACTGTTTTCTAAAATTTTGTAAGGATTTCTACGTCGATTTATGGAAGATAGCTTAGAACCAATCGATGGGGTTCCTAGAGGTTTATCTAGGCTACACAGAGAAATTTATAGAATCAAAAATGATCTAGTGTGTAAGGAGAACTTCGATCGGAAAAGGGAGTAACCTACAAATCGATTTACAGAACAGGGCACCCTATTCTGACACATGCAGGCGGCTGCGGCGGTGCCCCAGCGTCTCCGCGGTAGTCGACAGCGTATCGCGTGGGGTTAATCTCGAGTAAATTCTCAAGAGTTTTCGATGAGAAATTTGTTATCGGGATATTTCTATATATAGGTAACATTTGATTTAAATCCCATAAATTCTACCCTAATTTAGATAGGATTTAGGGCCTATCCTGGAAAGGAAGATATTGGGATTAGGTAGAGAATTTTTTTGGAAGATTTGGTGAAGATTTTGAGGAAGATTGATTTCAATCCTATGGAGACTCCAAGTCTATGTTTCGTGCGAAAAAAAAGAAGAAAAGGGATCGGGCTCGGCTATGTTTGGGGACGGAAAAGGAACAGTGCTTTGCAGTGTTCCATGTTGGGATTTTTTTTTCTTTTTTTTACTAATCATATATAGATATATGTATATAGGAAATAGAAATAACTAGATACTACCAGAAAAAAATATTTATACCTATTGGTAGCACATATCCTAGTGTAAAGTATACGTACATATATATTTTCTTTTAAAAAAATTATTTTCTAAGAAATTTAGAAATAACCAGAATAACGATATTTGATAGTAACCATAATAATAATAATAATAATTTTTAATACCAACCACAAAACAATAGGGGTATATGGGTAAGTACATATAAAAAAATTAATTACAAATTCAAAATCCTTTCCAAAAATAATTAAATAAATATTAAAACATGGGAAAGATGATCATAATATGGTTTAATAATTTGTAACCAACAAAAACCTAAAATAAACAAATTTAGATATATCTATAGCTAATATACTAGTCACGGCACACGACTGTGCTAGCCGTGCCACACTCTATAGTCAACCTATGCAACAAAACTTGCCATGACTAAGACTATATTTATAAAGATATTATTTTTAAAATATACCAAAAAATCCAAGACATTTTTATTTAAGCAAAAATATAAAAGAAAAAAATTCTTCAAAATTTGGGGGTTTACATCCTACCCAACTTACAAGAATTTCGTCCTCAAAATTAGAAATAACACACAAACTATGGAAACTAAGTGCAAGACGGAAAAAAGAATCGAGTGCGAAGATCGTGTTACGATTTTCGTGCAAATGAGAGAAACGGTTGTGTATGTTGTCCTCGTGCTTCCACATTTCGATAGGCACTATGATGACATACGAACCGAGGAAGTAAAATAATTTATCGTATTTACAAAAGTTACGATAGTGGTTTCTAGCTATATAGGGTATCCATAAATAATCATCTACTACTTAATCCTTACGTCCCTTCGTGTTTCTATATCTATCAAGGTTTATACCATAAAATTCTAAGTCATTCTATGATCGTGGTCATACAATGGTAAATTTAACTAAAACGTCATACATATATCTATGACTCCTTGGGTTGGTGGCCCCATGGTGATCATACTGAAGGATTGTCCCAAGTTTTGGTTGCCCCTTTGCTGCATGGCCTTCTCGTACTCTGCAAATTATGATGGTAGCGGCTGGCCCCTTGGATATTCAATAGCAGTTGGCGAATGTGGTGCTCCTCCTTCTGGTGCTGGTAATGCCACTTCTTACATCTTTTGCTGCCTAGAAGAACAATCTTGAGCTTAGTGTTGATTCGGTCCGCAAATCATACACAATCCCAACATACGACGACAGTCCCTCTGAAGATGTCCCTTCTTACTGCAATAATGGCAAGTAAGTAATTCTCTCCCTTGATATAGGGTAACTCTAGGCTGTTGCTATGTCGTAAAATGTCTTATGGGTCCTGCTGGTGTAGTCTTATCTGATGCAACAGTCAAAACAACTCTTCGTTGTTGTGCCTTCTTAGTTATGGCTTCTTGTGTCCTAGTTGCGGCCAAAACTGTTGCCTGCGAGACTCGTGACTCATAACTAGTATATCTCTGAAGCTCAATGCTCAATCCCTTATGAAATCTCTTGGCCTTCTCCAGCTTTTTCGAAACTAAGCTCGGGGCAAAACGACTCAACCGACTGAACTCGGCATCGTATTCATCAACTGTTACACTACCTTGCTCTAAGTATAGGAATTGGTCATAAAGGGCATCCTTGGCGGTGTCTAAAAAATACTTTTTGTTGAACAGCTCCTTGAATTCCTCTCATGTCTGGTCAAGTCCAAGTCGTCTCTTCTCTCCGGCCCACCAATCATAAGCATTTCCCTCCAACTACAATCTAACTACCGCTAAAATGTAGACAACTGCGAAGCCCTCAAAAGATTTTCTATTTTAGCCAGCTAATTGATAATTCTTAAGGCATCTTCAGTGCCTTTGAAGGGTGGGGTGAATTGAAACCCCTCGATAGTACCTACAGAGGCTTGGGTGCTCAGGTTAGTGTTGTCTCCAAGCTTCTTCTAATGAACTCGTTTTGTTGCATCTGGACCTGCATCATGCCATGAAGGAACTGGTTTGTAGGAGTTCCATCTGCCTCGGGCATGGGCTGTTGTTGGGGTAGGTATGACATCTGTGGCATAAACTCCTGGGCACCCTATGGGCCATGCGGTAAAGGATATAAAGGTGACAAAAAAAATATTTCTACATGGTCGTCTTTGGATGTACCGCATCACTACAAGGGCTTATGCTTGGTTTGGGTTCAGTCCAGACTAGTTGGGTACAACCGGGTCTTCTACAATTCAATAACTCTTAATAATAAATAATTTAAAATATTTATAATGGTCATGTCACAACTTGGCCTGGTTTTCCTAGTTAGGACACTCCTATGGCTCGGCCTTCCCTACCATGGCTAAAACACCAGCCAAGGCACACCGCTGCACTATCCGTGCCACGATTTCTAGTCACCTTGTACTCTAATTTCCAACCAGAGTTCCAGCAGCTCAGCATCAGAGGCAGCAGGGAGTCACTTGCACATATTGTCATCGGCCGGGACACCATATGGAGGTCTGTCGCAAGAGGCTTGGACTTTGCCTATTTTATGGATCAGATGCACATCAGATGAGGGACTGCGCTCAGGCTACAGCTCGACTAGCAGGAGGACCCCGAGGAGCTGGAGGACCACCGCCTGCACCACCTAGAGCATTACCTGCTGTAACGGGGATGTGCTTACATCATGGCCGCAGTTGAGGAGGAGGAGGCAGCTCCAGAGGTTATCACAGATTCTGTTATCATTTATTCATTTTCTGCCATTGCCTTATTTGATTCTGGAGCCACATATAGCTTTGTATCATATGAGTTTCTGCATAGACACGACTTCACACCTAAGCCCACTAGGAGGAACTGTCGGATTATGACAGGAGGAGGGGTAGTGCCAGTCAGTGAGATGGTGGATTGCCCTATCACTATAGCTAGACGGGAGCTTAGGGCTCGACTTCTAGTAATGCCATTGCCCGGATTCGACGTAGTCCTCGACATCGACTGGATGAGCGAGCAGTTTGCCGTAATAGACTTCCATGAAGGGAAGGTTACTTTCAGCCCGCTAGGAGTTCTGCCATTCGAAATCAGCAGACGAGTTGCAGAGAGGCCAGAGGGAGTCTACTTCGGAGCAGTTGTCGAAGACCAGGAGTTTCCGCATCCGCTGATTGCAGGTTTCTCGACGTCTTCCCCGAAGAGTTGCCAAGATTGTCGCCAGATCGAGACGTGGAGTTCAGCATCGACCTAGTGCCCGAATCAGCGTCGAAGTCCCAGTATTGTTACAAGATCAACCCGAAGGAAGCTACAGAGTTGAAGGCCCAGATTGATGAGTTGGAAGGCAAGGGTTTTATTCGGTCCAGTGCTTTACCCTGGGGAGCACCGGTACTCTTCGTGCCCAAGAAGGATGGGATGGTGAGGATGTGCATCGATTACCATGCACTCAACAACATCACCATCAAGAATAGATACCCGTTGTCGTGGATTGATGAGCTGTTTGACCAGCTGAGTGGGGCGAAGGTCTTTTCCAAGATTGACCTTCGGTCGGGATATTATCAGATGAAGGTTCGGGAGCAGGATATTTCGAAGACAGCTTTTAACACCCGATATGGCCAGTATAAGTTTCTGGTGATGCCATTCGGACTCACCAATGCCCCAGCAGTGTTTATGAACTTGATGAATAAGATTTTTCATAAGTATTTGGACAAGTTTGTCATAGTCTTCATTGACAATATTCTGATATATTCGAAGATCGAAGAGGAGCATGTAGAGCACCTGCGGATCGTGTTGGAGATTCTGCGAAAGGAGAAGCTGTACGGAAAACTTTCGAAATATGAGTTTTTCTTGGACCGGGTGGAGTTTTTGGGACATATGGTGACAGAAGAGGAGATTTTTGTGGATCCCAAGAAGATTGAAGCAGTGGAAGCATGGGCACCTCCCAAGTCTGTAGCAGAGATTCGTAGTTTCCTAGGGCTAGCAGGATATTACAGGACATTCGTGAAGGATTTTGCCAGGATAGCAGAGCCTATGACGAAGCTTACAAGGAAGGACGAGGAGTTCATTTGGAGCGACACCTGCCAGTCAGCATTTGAAGAATTGAAGAGAAGACTCACGACAGCACCAGTTCTAGCTTTGCCATCGGGATCGGAAGGATTCTTCATCTATAGCGATGCTTCAGGGAAAGGCTTGGGATGTATGCTTGAGTAGAACAAGAAGGTCATAGCTTATGCTTCTAGACAGTTGAGGCCTCATGAGAAGAATTATCCCACACATGACTTGGAGCTTGTAGTAGTCATATTTGCCTTGAAACTGTAGAAGCACTATTTGTATGGAGAGCGAGTGGACATCTTCACGAACCATAAAAGCCTGAAGTATGTGTTCACTTAGAAGGAGCTGAATATGAGGCAGCGTAGATGGCTGGAACTCATGAAGGATTTTGACATCAATCTGCAGTACCATCCTGGAAAGGCAAATATGGTAGCAGATGTTCTCAGTCGATATCCTGTTGCTATGTATCTCACTATGGATCGGCATCTACTGGAGGATCTTGAGAGCCTTGGGATTGAGATTATTCTTTCGGGAGTTGGAGGACAGCTGATGCACATGCAGATACAGTCAGGACTGATAGAGAAGATCAAGGAGACCCAGTTTCTAGATGAGGGACTCCGATGTCTCAGAGGCCAGGCAGAGGCAGGATTGTTCGACGACTTCACCATTGCAGAGGATGGATCCCTGAGGCACGGAACCCAGTTGTGTGTGTCCAAGGATTTGTGGGAGGAAGTGATGCAGGAGGCCCATCAGTCGCAGTATTCTATTCATCCTAGGTCTACCAAGATGTACAAGGATTTGCGAGAGTATGTTTGGTGGTATGGAATGAAGAGAGAGGTTGCCAGATTTGTTTCCAGATGCCTTATATGCCAGCAAGTCAAGACGGAGCACCAGAGACCAGCAGGACTACTCCAGCCCTTACCTATTCTGGAATAGAAGTGGGAGCATATCACCATGGACTTCGTCTCTGGATTACCGCGTACGCCCAGTGGCAAGGATGCTATTTGGATGATCGTGGACAGACTGACGAAGTCTGCTCATTTCATTCCATTCAAGGTTGGGTTGTCGACCGAGAAGCTCGCAGATCTCTACATGCGGCAGATTGTGCGGATCCATGGGGTACCGGTGAGCATCATTTCAGACAGAGATAGCTGCTTCACATCACACTCCTGGAGGAGTCTACAGCTGAGCTTGGGATCACAGTTGAAGTTCAGCACCGCCTATCATCTACAGACGGACGGGCAGTCCGAGAGGACCATTCAGATGTTGGAGGACATGCTACGGGTTTGCGCACTCGACTTCGGTGGTTCGTGGAAAGATTATTTGCATCTCATGGAGTTTACCTATAATAATAGTTATCAAGCTAGCATTGAGATGACCCCTTTCAAGGCAATGTATGGGCGAAGATGTCGCATGCATTTATCTTGGGACAACGTCGGCGAGAGGGCTTTGCTTAGGCCAGAGATGGTGGTAGACTCAGCTGAGAAGATCAGACTGATCAGGGAGCGTCTCAGAGTTGCACAGGATCGGCAGAAGCACTGGGCAGACAGCAGCAGACGGCCACTAGAGTTCGCAGTTAGAGATAGAGTATTCCTGAAGATCTCGCCGACCAGAGGCGTTATTCGGTTTGGCAGAGGCGGAAAGCTCAGTACGAGGTACATCGGGCCTTTCGATGTGACGGCACAGATTGGCGAGGTGGCATATCACCTAGCGCTTCCAGCTAGCTTGGAGGGAGTGCATGACGTTTTTCACGTGTCCCAGCTTCGATGCTACATTCCAGATCCGAGCCATGTGATGGACTACTCAGAGTTAGAGGTGGGCCCGAGCTTGACCTACGAGGAGCAGCCAGTGGAGATCCTGGATCGGAGGAAGAAGCGCCTGCGGAACCAAACTATTCCTCTTGTCCGCGTCATGTAGAGACACTACTCTCCGGGAGAGTCCACATGGGAGCGTGAGGATGAGATGCGAGAGCGCTACCCTAGATTGTTCACTTGATTGTATTTTAGTATTTGAATTTTCATATTTCATTTTTCTCAATAATATTTCGTGGTGTCTTTGTGAATCAATTTTTGGAACATTTCTGAATTTCGAGGATGAAATTTTTCAAGGTGGAGAGATTTGTAACTCCACCTCTCAGTTTTAAATAAAAAAATTTAAATCTCAATAGTATTAATTTTTTTCTTGAATATAAATTTTTATTTATTATTTTCCTCACTCAATTGAGTGGGCTCCTTTTTCTCAGCCTATTTAAAGCTAATAAGGTTCCTTTAGTTAGCCCATTAGTTAGGCCCATTTCAATAGGCCAATAGCCTTTAGGTTATATAACCAGGAATCGGTTAGGAGAGAGTCTCTTCTCCATTCTACTGAACTGTAGAGCACATGGCTCTAACAAACTATTTGGAATTTCCCTCCTAATTTCTCATCCATTTCAAATTCCTGACCTGCCTATTTAGGTGATCACAATCCTCACTCTCTTCCATTCTTCTCAGATCTAGAAATTTTCTTTCCTTCCCAAATCTTCTCAAGAGCAGAGCCCTGGTAATGGCGGAGGCAGGAACAAGAAGACGTCGGGATTGATCCTCTTATTCGGGTCGACAGTTAAGACATGTGAGTATCGAGTATATTTTTCTTCAGATCTAATGATTCAGAGATTGAGCAATTAGTAATTCAAACTCTCTTTTGAAGAATCAATTGAGCCAATTCTTCACTCTTGGGATGTTGATGAACTCCGGGAGATCTTCTTTGAATTCATCAATCCATTTCATTTAGGTAGGCTGATCGATTCCTCTTCAATTGCTCAGGATTTGAATAACAAATCCTTGAAATCGATTTCGTCCTTGCGAACTTGCATATTCGGATTTCAATAACCATCGCTCAATCGATCGACTCTTTGCTTTCGAATTTCAGTAGAGGTAAGAATGATCTGAGTATTTTTGTCATAAAGATTCGATTGTTCTTCATTTGAGCTCCTTAAATTGTTGTGATTCGATCTTATTCTGTTTATGTCTCTAAATTCTAGTCGATAGTTCAATTTAGGATATACAATCTGTTGTATCAGTAGTATTTGTGAGATTAATTTGATTTCGGGTTTGGTAGGAATTTATCCTAAAATCTTGTTACTGTATCTCCAGTATATTGATCAGAGGATTAGCTCGTGTCTGCTTAGAAGGGATACGGACACCAAGTGATCTAGGACCTTACATCTCTCAGGTAAGGCCAACTAATCTCTTGGCTGATGCAAGCTCTGGAATAAATTGGTGGTTTGATTTTGTGCAATAAAACCTACTTGGTTGATCCTCTAACTGTTCTGAGACTTAGCTGTTATTGCTTCTGAAATAAAACTAGGATTAAGTCTTGATCATTGATTAGTAGGAATGTCCACTGATTTTCCTATTGAACAACATTTAGGATTGTTCTTTTAATCATTTACTTACAATACACTAGGCTCAGTTTCAATTAAGGACAGGATTGATAACTTTGATTGAACTATAACTGTTAGGACAGAGTCCTACCTAGGAATTAGAGATCAGGTTGATCATCTAATATTGTAATAACTTAGACTACCCTAACAACAAGACTGAGAATAACAGTCCTGCCAGGGTTGGAACTGTTTTCTCATATCCTGCTCAGGACTGAGGTTAGGATGGTAAGAAGTTGTAAATCCTGAGAATCTAGTGGTTACCCTTCCTTACTGTTAATAGGAAACATAACTTGAGGGCACGTATATGAACTTGCAATATGTGATGTCTTAAAATATCTATGTTTAGCTCTCCCTGTTTGTTTAGCATAGGCTAAGGTTAATTGACAACACTGTTGAAGTAGAGGGGCAAGTTTAACCCATTTACTTGAGTGGATACCTGTAATGTTTGGGTGTTAGACTTCTTCAGTTGGAACCTAATTGGAGGAGACTTGATTGACTAGGGGTGAGAGTTATAACTGAACCTAGGTTGTGCTTAAGACTGATATTTAGGACTGAGTTAAATCAGTCTTAGTTTGGGACTGATACACATCAGGCTTGGGGCATTGGGTGTTGTATCAGTTCAACCCAGATTGGTATTGATCGAGTAAACCAAAGTTGATGATGATTCAGTGACCTGAGATTAGACTATAATTCATTTCTTTAAATTAAACTGAGGAGACTGGACTGATATTGATGATTTATGTTGTAGCAGTATTTTGGGCCATGAAGAATTCATGGCCAGTCCTTAGCTACAGTGGGTGTATCAATGCTTAATTCTAAAGACCAACCTTGGGAAGTTTGAATTGTTCCCTGTCCAGTTGAGGACTGGGACATACATTTCCAGTTAGGATTTGGTTTCTATAACTGGGAACTTGTGTCACAAGTGATGGATGGCAAGAACTGATATAAGAATGGTACTTGATGGATAACAGGGACTAAGACTGAAATTGTATCAGTCCTTGTTTCAGTCCTGCTATTGACTGAACCTGGACAGTGTTGGTTTTGATAATTTAGCATGATTAGTAACATGGATACTCATGGTTGTGGGGGTTTTTGTTGAGGTTAAATCCTGAAATGGTTCAGTCACTACCAGTTCCCCTGAACTGAACCTGAGATTCTATAGACAATGTTAGTTCCAAATGTTGAACCTGAAATTACAGATGCAATATTGATTTAGTGTTGAACCTGGGTATTTGATTCAATTAAGGGAATCTGAGATAACATATGTGCAGTGTTGGTTCATTTATTTGAACTGAGATAACATCTATAGTTGGGGAACCTGAGATGACATATGTACAATGTTGTTTCAGCCTGGATTTTAACTACAGTATTTATTCCAGTTGATAAACCTGAACCCACATTTGCAATATCTGATTTGGTTGAGAAGACTGAGATTATCAGGAGCATTATTTGGCTTAGTTGATTATAAATGCAGTAGTATCGAATCTGGACCTTAGGCACTGTCTTGATAGTGTAAACCTAAGATTCTATGGGCTATGGGTTGAACTGTCCCATATTCTATTTAGGACTGTGTAAATTATACTGATATGATATCAGTACATCCCATGATTGATAGTGTCATGTTGTTAGATTGAAGCATGGACTGAACACATATTCTGAGGATGTGCATATTTGTCATACATCAACAATGATGGATTAAGGTTTAATTGTTTGGCCAAATATAAACTAAGGTTGGTTATGTGCTTGACAAGACTGGATTGGAAATTCAGTCTTATCCATGAAACTGATTGGGAATATCAGTTCATTATGGACTGAACTTTCTCAGTCCTATTAAGGACTGAGACAGGGAAACTTCTTGTTGGGTTGATTTCCCTACATCTGAGAAACCACATCAGGTTAGGGATTGAAGGTTGGTTAGTTTATCTTTAGACTGTAAAGACTATGACTGGGAAGAGGTTACAGCCACACTTGAACTAGACTGTCCAGGGAATCAGTGGGTTTTTGGTTTGAGCTATAACTGATTTTGAATACCAATTTTCATATGGGGGACTAAACTGTGGTTAGCCAGTAGACTGAACCATTTTTCAGTCATCTAAATTTGATAACAAATCTTCAAACTAAGGTTGGTTTGGTTCAGTCCTACTTTAGGGCTAATCCTTTTTGTGCTCTATAGTGAAACATGGTAGTTCATGTTACAATAATAAGTACCATTAGATGTTAACCATTAGAGGACCTTGACACATCAAGTTGAGTGATAATGAAGATTGAATTATTGTCTCACATATTAGGTTGTATATAGATATTACTTTAGTTGTACAAATGTAGAGATTAATAGGACTTAAATAGAATTAGTATAAGCTAAGGATGTTGTTAAGTAAATTTCTAGATTAGAAATAATTACTTTACATTGTTGACTTATCAAATTGTAACCATATATCAGGAGGATTTCCAGCTCTACTACCCTTTCTCGATCACCCGAAGCCATGCAAGTATACTCCTCGGATTTGTTCATTTCTCATGTCTTGTACATTCATCCTTGTATCTCCTTGTTGACACGATATATCACGGTATTATCTGGTTTCATATTTCATGTATTACTTGTGTCTGGGAGGGGAAATACTATAGATATGTGATCAAACCCTGTTACTATTCATGTAAATAGCTTGGGTCCCGTATCGTGCACGCGGGACCAAAGCCGTACCATTTCATGTTCATTGCATCTACCCAAGCCGATCACACAATCTAGATGTATTTCAATATTGCACATGTCAGGATTCAGGTTGTATTTTAGGATTCATGGTTGTATTTCATGTTCAGATTGTACTTCATGTTCAGGTTGTATTTCATGTTCAGGACTCTTACCATGTTCCATGTATTTACTTTCAGTATTTTCTGTTCAGTTTTATGTCTTATCTCATTTCCTGTACTTATATATATTTCCTGTTTCTTGATTCATACCATGATGTTCATTCATTTTCTTGGATATACTTAGCTCCGCTCCTGACTAGGATATGTTGCAGGTGAGTTGGAGGCTTTGTGCGACACATATTATGGCGGGGAGCCATTAGATGCAAGAGAGCTAGTTGGAGTTGCTCTTGACTTAGAGGCTGCAGAAGCCTAGAGCTTACCTTAGTTTTCCATATTATTTTCCTTGTATTGAGACTAGTAGACTTACTTTCATTTGCTGGAATGTAATAAATTCTGAGACATGTATCTGGATTTGGGATTCGTTATAGATGCTGTGTTCACATTTACTCTTGTATATCTGGTTAGTTTTCCTTAGTATTGTACAGCTTACTTCGTCGTGTCTATCGACGAAGGCTGGGCGTATCTGACTCGTATCCGGTTATTCGAGAGCGGGTCGTGACACTCCTTCTGGTGCTGGTAATGCCACTCCTTGTATCTGTTGCTGCCTAGAAGAACAATCTTGAGCTTAGTGTTGATTCGGTCCACAAATCATACACAATCCCAACTTACGACGACAGTCCCTCTGAAGATGTCCCTTCTTACCGTAATAATGGCAAGTAAGTAATTCTCTCCCTTGATATAGGGTAACTCTAGGCTGCTGTTGTGTCGCGAAATGTCTTATGGGTCCTGCTGGTGTAGTCTTATCTGATGCAACAGTCGAAACAACTCTTCATTGTTGTGCCTTCTTACTTATGGCTTCTTGTGTCCTAGCTTCGGCCAAAACTGTTGCCTGCGAGACTCGTGACTCAGAACTAGTATATCTCTGAAGCTCAATGCTCAATCCGTTATGAAATCTTTTGGCCTTCTCCAGCTCTTTCGAAACTAAGCTCGGGGCAAAACAACTCAACCGACTGAATTCGGCATCGTATTCATCAACTGTCATACTACCTTGCTCTAAGTGTAGGAATTGGTCATAAAGGGCATCCTTGGCGGTGTCTGAAAAATACTTTTTGTTGAACAGCTCCTTGAATTCCTCTCATGTCTGGTCAAGTCCAATTCGTCTCTCCTCTCCGGTCCACCAATCGTAAGCATTTTCCTCCAACTACAATCTAACTGCCGCCATCCATAGATTTGTAGACAACTGTGAAGCCCTCAAAAGATTTTCTATCTTAGCCAGCTAATTTGTAATTCTTAAGGCTTCTTCAGTGCCTTTGAAGGGTGGGGTGAATCGGAACCCCTCGATAGTACCTACAGAGGCTTGGGGTGCTCAGGTTAGTGTTGTCTCCAAGCTCCTTCTAATGAACTCATTTTGTTGCATCTGGACCTGCATCATGCCATGAAGGAACTGGTTTGCAGGAGTCCCATCTACCTCGGGCATGGGCTATTGTTGGGGTAGGTATGACATCTGTGGCACAAACTGCTGGGCACCCTATGGGCCATACGGTAAGGGATATAAAGGTGGATATGGATAAGGGTACTGTGGCAGGTATTGCGGTAAATATTGAGGTGGATACTGTGGAGGATGATGGGGTGGATATTATGGTGGATATGGTGGCGGATATTGAGGCGGATACGAGGGTGGAAACTATTGCAAAAACTGAGGTGGATAGGGTAGCGGGGGTGGTAGGTACTCTTCTTGAGGTGCAGGGTTCTGAGGGTCTAGCTGTCCCCCTTGGGGTGCTGGGATTTGCTGCTGCTACTGAGTGGTGGGTGGTGTCATCACAGGTTGCGATGATAGTCATGATGGTGCCGGTGTGGTTGGGGATATGGTCGGAGGTGGCTGATATGCTGGTCCCTCTGGTGTGGTTGAATCCCCAACGGTAATAGCGAGAAAGGTAGCGTGACCACTATGAAGATTCATTCTATTAGCACAAAAATATAGTACGTTAGAACAAGATCAAGCTAGATGCAAGACAAGCAGTCAAACGAGAGTCCGAAAATTGAAATCCAGGAAGGTGATTAAGCATGTGGATGAGATTCCTAAAGTCTAATCCTATATGCAGGCTTGCTCGGTACAATAACCTAACCGAAGTAATATTTTTTCGACCTGCACGGGCCACCACAAAAACATGTAACGCCCCAGTCCTAACATACTTAGGACTAGGAATACGTACATGCCAGCTGTATGTATACGCAGACTACTCCAATATATAGAATCTACGTATCCATACATAAGCTGTAATATAAGAGCTCCAGGTCATGATAATAATCTATGGTCACATCCAACAACTATATCTCATCCACAACGACAAATAAAAGAAATAACTAATCAAATGTCTCAAATAAAATATTTATCGGGTGGAGACAAATCAACTACCGAGCTAGTGAAGGAAATCAACTGAAATAAACAAGAGAAAGAGTAGCATCTACATAGTCCATCAACTAAAAAGAAAATCAAATAAACTCCAAGGATGAGACCTCCTCGGCTGCAAAGGAAGAGTTTATTCCGGAATCGTACTCCTCAGGATACTGCTCGTCGTCTATACCTGGAGAGATCACCAGGTCCTCAGCGGGACATAACAAGATACATAATATCATGTTATATGAACAGTCAAAATAGATAAATAATATACAAAAGACTATCCTAGACACAAATATGCAAAAGGGGATCCTAACCATATATCGTACAATTAGAGGACAACTTTCACACGCATGGATAGGATTTCGGCTATATGTACATGTACTATCATCCAGTCATATGTATCCGACCGTAACGTCCAAAACGTCAGAGGGTAATTGCAAATGTATCTCGCCATAGTTCCATCCAGAGACTATGGTTTGCTTGTTTAGCTTCCCATATGCACTAGAGATTGTCCTCCCCCAAGATTTCCACACTGACGAAGTCATGTCCATAACTTATCCAATTTTGTAACTGCTTAAGTCTTTATACCCTAATCATAGTAGTTACGATCATAAATCAGTCACACGACTTCTTACATAGTGATGGCCAATATGCAAGCCGTGCCCCTAGCAAAATGCCTAAAACCATGTAGTGTGAGTGTCATGGCCAAGGAAGATACAAGGATATCCCACAATAAGAAGGTAGTATGATAAAACTAAGTCAACATGCATCAAATAAAATAAAGCAACAGAAAACAACTAATAGAGTTGCTTGCACCCAAGTATGACTTGGACGTGCAGTTTATAACATAAGAAACTAACAAATATTAATTAAAATAAATAAATGCTGAAAATAAATAATATGACAGTAAATATAGCAAGGTATACTTGTCTGGTGGTTGTTGAGTGTTTTGACGACGTCCAGTAGAGGAAATCAACAAGTTAAAAGAAGCTGCAAGGATAGAACTTCCGCAAACGTCCCCGGATACCGAAATAAACATCACCAACATTTTTGGAATAAAAGAAATATATAATATTGACAATATATAAGTCCAATTCTGGATACATGGACAAAATCATAATTTCGAGTCAAAATAATGTCCGTCGTTGGACCCGTTTTGTACTGAAAAATGTACCAATTCTTATGGTCTCTAAAGTCATCAAACTATATGTCTACGTGTTTTATTTTTCGATACGAACTCAATGGTATGTCCAAATTTGGATTTCGATGAGCCGTGCTCAAAATCGTCCGCTGAATCGAATTGTGGGGCCCACAAAATGGAGATCTGGTCAACTGTCTCAGAATCAGACCAAACTTGGCTCACAGGACCAGCGCAATGCTGCAAACCTAATGGTGCAATTTTTGTCACGATGTAACGAGTGTGCATAAAGTAATTGGAGTTTTTGGAAAGTGATCGATACAACATTTTTCGACAGATACGGGCCTAATTCGTCGCGCACACGCAACCAATTCGAATTCCGTCAAAGCCCACACATCCACAAAGTTCGTACGCACCTTTCGATGCCCTCGGTTTGCGACAGAGTCATCTGGTTTGTCGAGATGGACCCCGTATCGGTGTTTTTTAGTGTCTTTAAAAACAGTTTTTTGTCAGTTTTCAATCTGATTTAATTCAGTAACTAGTGAACAAAATCCTAAACTAAAAGTTAGGTTTCAATCCTGTATAGGTTGTCTCTAATCATGTTTTTGTGGTTTTCCAAAATAACCCAAAGCCTAACACTTATTAGCCTTCCAATCTAGGGTTTAAGATTGAATTTCTGTCAAGAAAACAGGGGTAACACAGCACTATTTTTCGAGATTTCGCAAGGATTTCTACATTGATTTATGGAAGATAGCTTAGAACCAATTAATAGGGTTCCTAGAGGGTCATTTAGGCTACACATAGAAATTTATAGAATTAAAAATGATCTAGTGTGTAAGGAGAACGTCGATCAGAAAGGGGAGTATCTGGAAATCAGTTTACAGAACAGGGCACCCTATTCCGACGTGTACAGGCGGCTGCGACGACGCCCCGGCGTCTCCATGGTGGTCGACGGTGGTCTGCAAGTGTTCGCCCAGGTCAGGGTGATCGCGTAGGGTTGATCTCGAGTAAATTCTCAAGAGTTTTCGGTAAGAAATTTGTTATCGGGATATTGCTATATATAGGTAAAGTTTGATTTAAATCCCATAAATTCAACCCGAATTTAGATAGGATTTAGGGCCTATCCTGGAGAGGAAGAGATTAGGATTAGGTAGAGAAATTTTTTGGAAGGTTTGGTGAAGATTTTGAGGAAGATTGATTTCAATCCTATGGAGACTCCAAGTCTATGTTTCGTGCAAAAAAAGGGAAAGGGGTCGGACTCGGCTGTGTTTGGGGACGGAAAGGGAACAGTACTTTGCACTGTCCCATGTTGGGATTTTTTTTTTTACTAATCATATATATAGATATATGTATATAAAAAATAGAAATAACTAGATAATACCAGGAAAAATATTTAGAAATATTTATACCTATTGTAGCACATTTCCTAGTGTAAATTATACGTACATATATTTTTTCTTTTTAAAAAAATCATTTTCTAAGAAATTTAGAAATAACCAGAATAATGATATTTGATAGTAACCATATTAATAATAATAATAATAATAATAATAATAATAATAATAATAAGTTTTAATACCAACCACAAAACAATAGGGGTATATGGGTGAGTACATATAAAAAAAATTAATTATAAATTCAAAATCATTTCCAAAAATAATTAAATAAATATTAAAACATGGGAAAGATAATCATAATATGGTTTAATAATTTGTAACCAACTAAAACTTAAAATAAATAAATTTAGAGATATCTATAGCTAATATACTAGTCATGGCACACGACTGTGCTAGCCGTGCCATACTCTATAGTCAACATATACAACAAAACTTGCCATGACTAAGACTATATTTATAAAGATATTATTTTAAAATATACCAAAAAATCCAAGACATTTTTATTTAAGCAAAATATAAAAGAAAAAAATTCTTGAAAATTTGGGGGTTTATAAGCCCCAGTTCTGATGAATCGATCGTACTCACTGGGGCATGATGCCTCGCGAGCCTAGGTTGCGCTCACACAAGGCAAGTTTCATAACTGCCGATTATAGCAGCTTGCGACGGAGTTGTCATACAGAAGTCCGAACAGAGAAGTTGAATAATACAAAGACATGTACAAAATGATACTCTTTATTGATATTAAAAATCAGATTACAAGGGTACGAAGCCAAAAATTTAAGTAACTCAAGCTCACTTTCTCTCTGAATACAAACACTCAGCACTCTCTCTCTTCTCTCAATTACAATCGCTCATGCCCGAAGGCTTATAATTTTACAGATGCTTCAGAAGGCGATGACTATACATTATGTCATGTATAGGTGAAGTCTTCAATGTGGTCGCACGATTCGAAACACCAAGGAACTCAATGCCTCAGCACGTCCAAGCGACCTCCTCTTCGATGAGCAAGTACCTGTAACCTGCACATAAAAACTATTGTGTAGTCAGTACACAACCGTACTGGTGAGTGAGCCCCTCGCCTACCCATACAAAACTAACAAGTTCATTTAGTGAGTGCAACTATTCTTTTGATTGTCTTTCTATTTTTATCTTAGGATCAATTTGATGACTTAGACTCCTGGTCTATTCGTGTTGCAACCAACGTGATCGTACTATCAATTCTTTGAAACTGTGCTACAACATCATGGTCGTGCCATAAGACCCATTTGTGTGACACACATTGAGGCCAGCCTTGTAACACAGTGTAAGTTATTCATACTTGCTTTACGGTCTTTCTTGTTCCAACATAAAATCGACTCGAACCATACTCATAAACTTGTGTTACTGACTTCACAAACGATGCCACATCTCGTGCCAAAGTACATGTCTCTGTTATAGCCAAATTTTAGGCCCCATATTTGTTTGGAAATCGTGTCAACATTTTCTTTGAATCATTCGTGTCATGCCTATACTTCTTGTGCAATCAATTGACACCGTGCATATGTTGCGTACCGTGCATACCTTTCTTGACTTATTTATAACGTGCAGACGCTTTTTTGACTAAATCCTATGGCATGCACACGGATTGCCGTAAATACGTTGACTATATCTATAGAAAGGTCACTAGCATGACAAGCTATCCATGGACTATAGCTGGTGCAAATGAGGTCGATCGGTACGGGTACAAGCCCCATCGAAAGCCCTAAATCGTCGGTGTGGTAAAATCCAACATAGCTATCACGTTTTCTCCTAGGCCGGATCGGTCCTGTGGCCCCAGGTTGTCGTCCAAGGAACCGTCGCCCTTGTGCACAAGTTGTCCAATGACCATGCAGGACTCGACTCAACTTACAATCCTACACAGTCATTATATTTTTTAGTGTTATCATCATTTTCGTACAACGTTGGAGACTCCCAAATGAGGGACCGTCTCGGCAACAAATGGTCGCGTGAACTTTCGATGTTACCTTTAAAAACCCAGGAATGGCTACTACATAGCCTTCCAGCCCAACTTGAACAAAACGTGTTCCATGAGTGTCATAGACCATGTCATACTTTATATGACAAACTGTGAGACCGTAAGAACATGGCAATGAAGTCGTACGAATGTGCTTGCTCTGACAGGCATTGAGACCGTGGGAACGTTTGGCTATATCAAGCCGTAGAACTGTTGGACAGTGCCTGCTATGACAACAAGTCGATAGCCCGTAGCGTTACCTTGCTTAACTCAATACGTGCGGTCGAAAAACCGAGTACCAACTTTGAAAACCATCATAGAGTGATATCTAGGCAACAATTAACCATTTCCATGTTATACTCAATTTGTCTCAAAGCGGGATTATATTTCTTAGCTATGTGGATTGATCTCTTTTATTATCAAGCATATTCAGTACAGTAAAAACTTTCAATTATTAGTGTGAAGGCCAAGCTAAGGCAAGTTCACCGAAGCTATCCACCTGAGCGAGAAGTTGCCTCGACCGAGCAGGATTTCGAGCAAGATGTTACGTGGCTAAGTCCAAACGCCGTTGCATTTTGATTCCTCCGATTGAACTGAGCGGGACAGGACATTACATAGCCTGAAGCTATTGATGAATAAACTCATATCACCATGCCAAAATGCACTCATCCATTGTCGCTAAATAACTGACAATGTGATTATAGCCAATAATTTTTTCACTCAATGAACTATCTTCCCAAAAGCAACAATGCATTTGCATTAAAAAATGATATGTTCAAAGCATAAGATCGACTCTCATGGACTTTTATTAAAAACACCTTACATCATTGGTATCAAAGAACACTCTAATGACCTTATCATCAATGCATCATGACTTCATCCTTCTTCATTTTCATTAATGGTGTTATGGAAGGTTGGTTCCAACCTTATAGAGGAATTTGACAAGGTTACCCACTCTCTCCTTATATATTCATCATTTTTACTAAACTTTTATCTAGACTCTTCTACTGTTGGTATGCAGATCAATTGGTATACCCTATCTATTACACATTTACTTTTTTGTCGATGATCTGCTTATTTTTGGACATGCTTCCATTACTTCCATAGAGTACGTCCATGAAATCTTGACAACCTTCTCTTCTTGGCCAGGACAAAAAATTAACTTCAATAAGTCCAGTATTCACTTTAGTAAAAGTGTTGATCCTATGGAACAAAACAACCTAGCCAACTTCTTAAACCTATCCAAAATGAACATTGAAGACAGATATTTGGGTCACTACCTTCTGAAACCTAAAAATCGATCAACCTCCTTCTATTCCTTAATTGCTTCTTGCAACTTTCACCTTGAAGGGTGTAAAACAAAGTTACTATAACACGCTGGTAGGTCGGTGTTAATCAAATCAACAATGGGATCTCTACCTATCTACTACATGTCAACATACAAGATACCAAGAGCAATCAGTAAGCAACTTAACAAAATACAGAGGAATTTTGGTGGAAAAATTGCAATGAGAGCACACATATGCACTTCATAGCTTGGGACAAGTTTGCTGCTCCAAAACATGAAGAAGGGCTTGGTATATAGAGAATAATTTATTGGGTTAATGATTCTCTTGTTGGCAAAGTAGTATGGAGGTTTCTTGAGAATCCTCATCATTTATGGGCTCATCTTTTTTGTGGAATATATTTGCAAAATGGATCCTTTTGGACGTGCATAAACCAAAACGAGCTTCTCCAATGTGGCAAGTATGCTGAGCATTCGTCCTCTATTGGTGACGAATACTTGCTGGAAGATTAAAGGGGGTTGGTTGGATATTCATGCTGATCCATGGGTTCCATCCTTACCCGGTTATAGAGTGGATGGAGACTCTTCATCCGGATGGACCTCGATTAGTTCGGGACCTTATGGACCTGCTAACACGAAACAGGAAGGTGGAAATAATTAAGTCAAATTTCTCTCCTGTGGAGGCTAATGCAATTATTGGTATTGATTTACAGGAGAAAGATGGACCTGACAAGCTCATTTGGACATGTACTAATAATGGAAAGTTCTTATTGAAATCTCTCTATGAAACCATAAGAAGGCAAGGAGCAGATACATCAAGCTCAAATGCAAATTGTATCATATGGAGACATCTCTGGAAGATAAGAAACATCTTACCCAAAAATTCAAATGTTTATATAGCGTATTTTGAAGAAATCTCTCCCTTTGCGATCTGTTGTCAGTAAAAGAACAACATTAATGGATTCTTTGTATCCTCTCTGTCTTGAACATGAGAAAGATGACAATGACCTTTTCTTGCATTGCCACATCGCTCGTAAAACCTAGTTTGCTAGCCCTATTGGTCATAGAATTGAGAATCATTTCAATATTAAAACCATGTTGGAGTCTTGGTTAGAGGATGATGAAACTCATGATATCTTTAACCTGGGAGCTGCTGTTTTATGGGCCTTATGGAAGGCCTAATGTGATTGTATATTCATGCATTCACCTCCATCAACTCCAACTATTATCAACAAAGCAATGTCAGTCTACTTCGCTTATTTATTTGGATTCAATGACAGATTATCAAATATTCAAGAGTTGCGGTCTATGGACATAGCTACAACCCATTGGACAACCCCTACTGGTGACGTTATCAAGATTAATGTGGACGGAGCAACATCCTGCTCATCCATTACAGTTGCAGCAGTTGCACGAGATTCTCAAGATCATTTTCTAGGTGCTATTACTTTGTACTCCTTTGATTTTCATATGTTTGAAGGTATTGTGTAAGCTGAATATAAGGCTATTTACATGGGTATTATCCTTGCTAAACACTTGAACACAACATCCTTCTTCATTGAAGGAGAGACACTCCCGGTCATCAGGATCTTTAAAGGGGAGGAACATCTTGTACCATGGAAGCTACAAGGGTTATATTCTGCTATCAAATGAGAATTCTTAGCAGGGTCAGCCCTGAGCTGTTGGGGGCCCGAGGCAAAAATTTTAAAATGGGCCCCATATATAATGTAAAAGAAAAGTACAAATAAAACAAAAACTTATTGTAGTCAAGATTTGAAACAAGGACCTCTTAAATACAAGACTAGTATTATAACCACTAAACCACAATGCCTTTGGTTAAAAAAGACAAATGATACATAGTAGTTCTATTATAGACAGTCTATGTTGGTGCCTCCTTCTGTCAGGGGGCCCTGGGCCATCGTCCGGTCTGCCCTGGGCCAGGGTCGTCCCTGATTCGTAGTATATCCACCTATATATCTTCCCTTTATAAGGAGATATAAGAATATAGTAGCACATGAGCTTGCCAAACTTTTCTTTTCTTCTTCTTCTTCTTTATGTTGTAATTTTTCTACTCCTCCAAATTGTATTATTCAGCTCTTGGCTGATGACCTACTCTACTCTTGTAATACTGCATTTGATTCTACTGCATAACAAAACTTTTTCAGTCTCAAGTTTTTTCTCTAGTTGACATATATTATATAAATAAGAATATTAAAAATTGAATATCGCTTGGTTGAGATTAAGGATAATAAATCCATTTTAACATGTGTATCATGCTAGTGGCCGCATTTCTCCTCTTGAGATTAGAGCATCTCCAACCTATTGTCTTATTTTGTGTTGTGAATCTTAGGTGGCATGGGACAGAAGACAATGTCATGTATAGGTGGCAAGATTATATTCACAAATGACAATGAGTTTAAAGAGTCATCTCCAATGCAAAATTATTGAGAAGATAATACAAAGTAATTTTTTACAACTTCCAAGACAACTTTTACTCTTCTACTTCTTTTTATAAACATTTTTATTCACAAATGATGATGTGGACATAAAGACATTGTGAAGTGCATTGTCTAGATCTAGACAACCAACTTCACATTGTCTTTGCCATGTCATTGCCATGTCAACTCCATACTTTATTTCACATTTGCATTGGAGAAGTACTTTTGGAAAAAATGGTTGTCATTTCTATATGGCAACCATTTTTTTCAAACTCACAATAGGGTTGGAGATGCTCTTATCCAGCCATTTCCAGTATAAGCTACACAATCATGCGACATCGGGACCCACCTTAGAAAGTTCCAACAAATCAACTGATCAATCTGCACTGTCCATCCGAACCAACATCCAGCCGTCCGAACGGTCAGGTTCTCTCGTTGGGCCTCGGAGTTCGACACAAGTTATAAAAATGTTAATTCTAAGGGCACTCCAAAAATTTATTTGGGACTAGTCCAATTTTTTTTAAAAAAATTTGTAAGTTTGCCATTCTCATTTCTTACTTGGGACTAGCCCAAAAAAATTTCAGGACTGTCAAACGTGTTGGCAGTCCTTACACCAAGTAGGACTGTCAACTTTGTTACAGTCCTACTTGGTGTATCCAAACAGAAAATTTAGATAGGACTACTAACTTTGTTGGCAAGCATATTTCATGTTAGGACTGCTCACAATTGGCAGTCCTATTTGCTCGTCTTTCGTAGCCTCGCCGGCATCTGCAGCCCCGCGACGAACGCGAAATTCCCCACCATGTCGAGTAGCACCACCGGCCCTATCTTCTCGTCGGTGGCGAAGAGGCGGTCGACGCCCATGAGCTGCATTATGGTCTTGGGGATGGTTCTTGATCCCCATGTGCGCCACGGCCTTGACGAACTTCTTGTGGAGCTGCGGGGTCCAGACCAGTCGGGACCACTTCAGCGCGCATACGGGCTCGTCCCCGCCGCCGGCGGAGTCGAGGTCGGCAGGAGGGCAGCCCGTCGGGATGTCGAACGCGAGCGCGAGGTCGGGGCTGATTAGGGTCTGTGAGAGCGGCATCAACTACTCCGGGGATGGGAGCTCCTCCTCCTCCTCCTCCTCATCCCATCTATCGGCACCGGGAATGAACGGTTGCTTCTTCTTCTTCTTCTTCTTCTTTTAGGTTTAAGAATTGGAAGAGAAAGAATGAAAATTAGCAAATGAAGTGTTGATTGAGGGTTTGGAGGATAAGCTAGTCCCAAGTAAAATTCGAACTGTTCCCAGTAAAAGTTTTACTCTACTGGGTTGTCCCCTAGTAAGGTCTAGCCCCAAGAAATCGTTGGAGTGCCCTTAGATTTAGCCTTAGAAAATGGTATTGTAGCTTCTCTCTCTATCTCAAAATTTCTAATTTTGGAAAAAATTTCATCGGATCGGATTCCTTCAATAATATAATATCAGGTGTGCAAATTCAATCCCTTCGTTTTCATTTCGAGTCAGGCTCTCTAGCGTGCTGCCGAATTTGCCTGGAGTACGACTCAGAGGCTGGTGAGTCTGGCTCTTCTTACTATAAATTTTGATTGGAAATTAATATTATCTTACACACATTGAGCAACAATAAAAATAATTATCAAATAATACGTGACGAGTCCGTTATAAAGTTAATTATTAAGAACATAATTGCGATATAATATTCATATTGTTAACACTTAGGGGGTGTTTATTTTTTCATAACTATATAGTGCTAGCACTTTAAAGTGCAAATGTTGTTTGTTTTTTATAACTATATAATGCAATTTAAAGTGCTATTGTTTGTTTTTTCATCACTTTAAAGTGTATTATAAATATATGAATTGATTATTTTGGCATCATTTTAAATTCACTAGTACAAATGAGAAAAACATAAGTTCGGCCTCAACTACTTTTATCAACACAACATAAAATTATTTCATCCTCAAGTTCATCTTCAAATAACAATAAAACTGAAAATTATTTAATAATTTGGAAACTTTTTTTTTTTTTTTTGCACGGGAATTATTTAACTATTAATTTTTAGGTCAAATGCCATTTTGGGCACCAGAAATTAATTGATAACCTGAAAAGTTTGAAACTATTTTTTTTTCTAGGACTAAAGAAAACGAAAAGAAGGGAGGACTATAGTTGTTTTATAATAATTAAATGTGTTGAAGGTCACAATGGTCTTTATTGCACTTACAAGCTAAGTGGTAAATTATAAGCTCAATATTTGAGCTTACAAGTTACCACTTATAAATGGCATAACGGTAGTGATGAGCACTTTAAAGTGCAAAAAACAAACACCTTAAATTGGCGGGTCGTGCAGTTGTTTAAGCACTTTCAAGTGCTCATGACTATATAGTTCAAGAAAACAAACACCCTCTTAGTTGATTGGACTCCGGGAGAAATTCTATTATAAATTTTACTTTCTAAACAATGTATACCTTATTAAAACCCTAGCAAATATAGTTGGAATAACCTCTTCTAGAAGAAGGCCCAAAACTAAACATAGTAAAAGACACTAGAAATTCTCAAAGAATAAATAAATGTTAAAAACAAAAACGTGAAGCTTCTTTTGCGAGAAAAGAAAACAGTTGTTTAAGTTGATGAAATCTCCGGGCTACCGCTGCCAAAGATGTTTGCTGTCGCCAAAAATGATGGCTGTTGTCATTGGGGAAGAAGTTGGAAGGCAATCAAGGACGCTGGGAATGAGCGGAAGGGGAGGTTGTTTGGAGCAAAGAAGTTGAAAACAACTTAAAGGGTTATAGTGAGTACCCGGTCATGTTCTCAAGTTGTATGACTGGATTATAAGTAAGACACTTGGTTTCTAGATCACTTAAAATTCAGGTTTAACCCATTCAGATTCAGGTTAATTTTTCAAATTTACCTCGTACTGTCAACACCAATAAAGTTAGTTTTCCCCCCAGCCTACTACCTAAAGTAATAAAGAACCAAATTTTGATACCTTTAATTCTCATTCAAAACAAGTATATGGTTTGTCCGTTGTAGACTACCTAGATTGGTATAAGCGGTTTAATTAATAAGAACAGCATGATGCTGTCCACTTAAAATTTTGGATTAAACACTAATTTATGTTCTCAAATTCAATTTGGATTTGTGAATAGATGATATTTTTTGTGTCACTCGCATTGTGATCTATTGCATGTGGTAGCTCTGTTATTATACAAGTCAAGGATTTATGAAGTGAATGCTTGGGTTGATGCTATTCATGAGACTATTATTTTACTTCTAAAAGAGGATTAGCTTTCATTGAATTATTTGACGATTATGTTATGTCCATTTATTGTAGGGGATGAATTGATATCTCCATGCATGTGTAAAGGCACCCAGCAATTTGTTCACCGCTCATGCCTTGACCATTGGCGTTCAGTGAAGGCAAGATTCCTGTGATTTAATTAGGATATTATTAGGAACTGTCTGCTGGCTTACCATGAGTACTTGTAAAAGCTGTACGTTTATTTAAAAAAAATGTTGCAAGATAGTTCTATTTATGTTTAATTCGAGCTTTGAAATTTGACTGAACCTATATGTAACTGGGAACTGATCTGAAATTGCTTGATAATGTCAATAGCACCAGTAACCTTTCTTTCGGGTTAATATTGGAAACTTCCTAACATTTTGCCAGAACTGGCTGAGATTTGTTCTTGATTTGGTTTTTTTACTATCAATTTTGTGCTTTAGAAAACCTTTTGAAGTCAGGATATGATAAGTTGTGTATTTGATTATGCAATTATCATGTTATAATATATTGATGTTATGAAATGATGCAATCATTCTCAAAAATAAAATAAAGCTATCAAACTAGTTTATTTAAATTATATGTAGTTTGTATTATGTTTAATACTTCAAAAAAAGAAACAATTTTGGGTTTCTTTCTTTAGTGTCGTAATCCAGTATTTCCATACTCTTATACAAAACTGTGGAGATTACCAATATTGATGATATTATACTAAGAGAGACTGTCTGATATATATATATATATATATATATATATATATATATATATATATATATATATATATATATATATATATATATATATATGTTAGTCCCGGGGCTTGATCAAAGATGGTAGACTCGATGTCGAGATCAGAGGTTCAAACAAACGTTCACCTTCTGATTAATTCTCGAGATCCAAGAGGAACACTATAATATGAATCTGATTACAAAAGCAACAATAATCAGAAAATAAATCTCACGTTCTTCCTCGCAATCGCAGCTGACGGACAGAACTGAGTTACAACTCAGATGAAAAGAAGAAAGAAGAAAGAAGAAGAGGAAAGGTTCTTGCTGGGGTGATTAAGATCACCGTTGCTCAAAGCAAGATTCGTCCCACCACGATCTGCTTCCAGGAACTAGCAAGTTCACGAAGAACTTCTAGAACGCTCGTAAGTCAATATTTGAAACTTGAACGGGCTTCCTGGACTTTACGGACTCCCTTAACTCTCTTCTTGGTGCATCTTTCAAAGGAGGCCAAGGGGCTCTATTTATAGAGTGGAGTGAGACTTCACCTCTTCTCCTATCCGATGTGGGACTAAAATACCAATACTCAAAAATAGAATTTGATATTTTAGATCATCCCACAATCAGCATAGAAGTGTGACAGTCCACGCCTACCCCCCGAACACTCCCGTGCATGCACGAGACTTCTTGAAGTCCGTGTCCAAGTCCGAGTCCGCACAACAAAAATCAACTTCTTTGTTGGAATTAATCATTTTTCCTTCTAGGAAAATACTCCCACATGGCACACACTTGTGCCCCACTACACCTCATGTGCACACCTCAACACAAGCAATGTATTATATTGAGATACTCACCATTTGGTGTAGCCGATGTGGGACTATCTTTTCTAGTCCAAAGGCAAAAACACCAACAATCTTCCACATATCTCAATATATGGGTTGAGTGTTCCCCACAGTGACTGCCCATCATGCATTATGAGAGATGTCGCTACGACTTGAATCTTCCCGCATAGGTTAAATAACAGCATGATACAAGAATGGACTAAGCCTTGAATTCTGCACCATAACTGCAATTCTTCCTACTCACATAATGACATCAACTGTGCTTATGGCTGTACATTAAAGACCTTGTGCCAGCCTGGTTTCAGTGTATAATTTTTGGGCGTCTACAAGTTTACCCTCAAGAGACGGCCTGATATTTCTGTCCATACACTATAGGTGAGTTCTTTATAAAGAGTCATGGCATGAAACATTGCGCTTCTTTGCGGTGCTACGCCGCTATGACATTGCTTAAAGCCGAGGCTTTACCCCACCTGGGTACCTCATCGTAGTGTCGTACTACTGTAGCATGGGGTCACAAGCCTCTTTGTAGTGCCAAACAATCCAGCATGAAGCCTTGTGCTTCCGTGCGGTGTTACGCCGCTATGACATGGCTCGCGAAGCCGAGGCTTTACCCTACCTGGTACCTCTTCGTGGTGTCATGCCACTGTAACATGAGGACATCGTCCTCTTTGTAGTGCTGCCTACCTCTCTTTATTACGATTATCATACAACATTAAGCTATCTGTCTATTTGCGGTGCTACTCCGCTGTGACTTGGCTCACAAAGCCGAGGCATTACCCCTAACCGGGAACCTCATGGTGGAGTCACCCCACTATAGCATGGAGTTACACTCCTTGTAGTGTTGTGCTACCGTGCTTTCTGTAAAGCACTTTCAGGCATTCACTCTACCTGAGAACAGGATCCATTTTTCGCAGAAAACAACAGTAGACAACAGTGGTTGTAGGTCCGTAACCTCTCCATGTCACAGAGGACAAGTACCCACCATTTCTGATATTCTTCTGGTTAAGAGTCCTCCCTTGAACCAAAAGCTAGATGCCTAGTAGATATTTTTTTGAACTAATAGCATAAAACTTTATGGTAGGAATGTAATAACACAATATCAGAATGCCTTCAAGCCCATTTTACAAGCTGTGTCATCGACCAGCTGGTGCTTGAGGCCCTTGGTGAACGGATCCGCCAGGTTCTCCTGACTCCGAACATCAATCACTGCAATTACACCCCTCTTGATGAGATCGTGTACTGTCCTGTGCTTCAACCGCACAGTCCTCTTCTTCCCGTTGAAGAGGTCATTTGATGCCACCACCGCAGTCGCCTGGTTGTCGCAGTATATTGGTATCCCCGGTATTTGTACCCCAACTACTGGAAGATCATACATGAGCTCCCAAAGCCATTCTGTTTCCTCCGATGCGGTATCAAGTGCAAAGAACTCAGATTCCATGGATGACCGCGAGAGCATTGTCTACTTCTTCGATTTTCACGATATAACAGCTACACCCATTGTGAAAATGTATCCACATGTGGACCTCTCGCTCTCCACTTCTGAGCACCAGCTGGCATCACTGAAGCCTTCCACTACCTGCGGATCTCCGCTGTAGTGCAGTGCATATGTCTGAGTCTTCTTGAGATATCTCATAACCCGTTTCACAGCTTTCCAGTGCTCAATGCCTGGGTTGCTCGTGAAACGAATCAGCATTCCCACGGTGAAAGTATGTCAGGTCTTGTGGCAGTAGTAGCATACATCAAACTCCCGATCGCGCTTGCATACTCCAGCTGCCTGACGCTTTCTCTTGAATTAGACTTTAGCTTCAGATCACACCTGTACGGCGTATCGATCCCTGGAAGATCCTGATACCCGTAACGAGTGATCATCTTCTCAACATAATGAGACTGTGACAGCGCTAGTCCAGTGTCTGTCCGGATGATCTTGAGTCCCAAGATAACATCAGCATCCCCCAAGTCCTTCATACTGAACTTCGTCGAGAGAAACTTCTTTGTCTCCGTGACACAGCTTATATCCGTACCTAGGATTAGTATGTCGTCCACGTATAGACAAACGATGACTCCTCTTCCGTCAGCAAACTTCGTATAGACATACTTGTCTATTTCACTGACCCTGTAGCCATTTGACCTTATGACTTTGTCAAACTTTTCATGCCATATTTTGGAAGCTTGCTTTAAACCGTACAGAGATTTCATCAACTTGCAGACTTTGTCTTCAAGACCTTTGACGACAAACCCTTCTGGTTGTTGTATGTAGATCTCTTCGGTCAGCTCGCTATTCAGGAATGTCGTTTTCACATCCATATGATGTATCACCATCTTATGTATCGCTGCGAGAGCAATCAACATTCTGATGGTGGTCATCCGGGCTACTGGAGCATACGTGTCAAAGTAGTCAATCCCCTGCTTCTGAGAAAACCCCTTTGCCACTAGCCTGGCGTTGAACTTGTCAATGGTTCCATCAGCTTTCATCTTCTTCTTGAAGATCCACTTGCATCCGATAGGTTTTGCTTCTTCGGGTAGATCAACCAACACCCAAGTGTTATTGGAGGTGATTGATTCAATTTCATTGTCTATTGTCTCCTTCCAGAAAACAGCATCTCTGGTCTTCATCGCCTCATCATAGGTAAGCGGATCTGCTTCCACATGATAGATGATGAAGTCATCTCCGAAGTTCTTCGGCCTCCTCGCTAGCTTCGACGACGGCTCAGCGAGTTCTGATTTAATCGTTGTCTCCTCAGTAACTTCATCTTGGACAACTGGCTCATTGAAGATCTCAGTCTCCTTTGCACCTTCATCATTCTCCGGAATGTCCGTTAGAACAATGTTCTTGGGCCTTACAAACTTGTCTTTAAAATATTCAGCATCGCGAGATTCGATGATATGATTTGACTCGATATCAAGAAATCTCTGAGCATCACTCTTCTCGGCATACCTCAAGAAGATCGTCTTCGTAGTCCTTGTCCCCAGCTTCTGAATCTTCAGATCTGGGAGCTTCACATAAGCCAGACACCCCTACACTCGAATGACATTCAAGTTAGGTCTGACTTTGAACCAGAGTTCATGAGGAGTTACGTCCGAAGTTGCATACGGCACTCTATTTAGAATAAAAGTGGCCGTCAATACAGCTTCTCCCTAGTAGCATTTAGGAAGACCCGTAGTTAGTAGCATTGAGTTCATCATTTCTGTCAACGTTTTGTTTTTCCTCTCCGCTACTCCGTTAGATTGAGGAGAATACGGAGCAATAGTCTCGTTTATGATTCCATGTTCTTTGCAGAACGATGTGAATTCATGAGATCGATACTCTCCGTCTCGATCACTTCTTAGCCTCTTGAGTTGTTGTCCATTTTGCCGTTCAGCCTCGGCCCTGAACTCCTTGAACTTTTCGAACGCTTTGTCTTTAGACTTGAGCAAGTAAACGAACGCGTACTTTGAGAAGTCATCGATGAAGGTTATGAAATACTTCATCCCGACTTTTGTAGAGAATTGCTTGAAGTCACAGATATCGGAGTGCACCAACTCCAGAAGATCTGTGCTTCGATTGACCCGATAAAAGGGTTTCCTTGTGATCTTCGTCTGAGCACATACTTCACACTTCTCTACCTTACCCCCACATTTGGAGATAAGTCCTAGACTGGACATTTTGTTAATTCTTTTACAGTGAACATGTCCTAGCCTATTATGCCACAACTCAAGAGAATAATCAGAACGAGCGATTACATTGATTACATTTGACTGGTTTACAAGCTGAATTTTGAGCATCCCTTCGGTTTGAAAAGCTTTTCCGAAGTATGTTCCCTTCTTGGACATCACCATCTGGCTAGCATTGATGTCCATCCTCAAGCCTGCATTGCTAAGCAGGCTTCTAGAGATCAGATTCTTTGCAATCACCGGAACGTGCTTCACACCTTGAAGCGTCAGAGTGTTCCCGGATGTGAGTTTCAGCTCCACAGTTCCGATCCCCAGAACTTCAGCTTTGACTTGGTTCACCATGATAACTTTCTCAGAAGTTGGTTGGTATGTGACGAACCATTCCTTGCCAGAGCAGACATGGCAGGTTGCACCAGTGTCTATCCACCAGTCAGAGTCAGCCCCCACAGCTGTGACCTGAGCAATCATATCAACAATGTTAGAAACCATGAAAACCTTGCTAGGCTCACCTTGCTCAGCTTGTTTGGGCTTGGATTTGCATTCACTCTTGTAGTGGCCCTTCTTGCCACAGTTGAAGCAAGTCACGGGACTTAGACTTCTGTTGCTTGAACGAAGGACCCTTCACTTTCAGATTAGTGGAGTCCTTCTTGTGATGAGAAGCCACCTGCTTCTCCTTGAACTCTCTTGTCTGCACCATGTTGGCCTTAGCCAGTTGGTTGGACAGAGAGTCCATCTTCTGTTGAGATCACATTTCGTCCTCAACGTGGATCTCTTGTAGAAGATCTTCAAAGCTAATGTCCAGCTTATTCCGATGCATTCTAGCATTGAAGTTGCTCCAACCAGCAGGAAGTTTCGAGACTATCCCTCCAACGACAAACTTGTCGACGAGGGGCATCTTCTCGTCATCTAACTTCTGACGCAACTTCAGGAATTTCTTCACTTGAGGTAGCATCGCCATCTCGTCTTCGAAGAGCCACTTGTGGTACTTCTCGACGATGAAGATTTTGGACCTGTTCTCATCATCTTCATATAGCTTATCCAAAGAATCCCAGATCTCTTTGGCCTTCACCTTCTTGGAATATGACTCTGCCAGAGTGTCTTCCATAGAATTGAGAATCAGCAGTTTACAGATAATGTTTTCTCTCTTCCATTTGCTCTGCTTGACGAGTGCAGCAGCAATAGCATCGGCAGTTCCTCCTTCTGGAATCGTCGGTTCATCCTTAATCAACACATGGTCTACGTCCACGAGTTGAAGATTAAGGGTGACCTTCATCTTCCAGATTTGGAAATGTTCTCCGTCGAATTTTTTCAACTTGTTAAAGCTGGTATCGATGAGAGAAGCACGAGAGTTTTCCATCTACAAGGATCTTACTTTGAAATTGTTAGTCCTAGGGCTTGATCAAAGATGGTAGACTCGATATCGAGATCAGAGTTTCAAACAAACGTTCACCTTCTGATTAATTCTCGAGATCCAAGAGGAACACTATAATATGAATCTGATTACAAAAGCAACAATAATCAGAAAATAAATCTCACGTTCTTCCTCGCAATCGCAGTTGCTGACGGACAGAACTGAGTTCAGAAAATAAATTTCACGTTCTTCCTCGCAATCGCAGTTGCTGACGGACAGAACTGAGTTACAACTCAGATGAAGGAGAAGAAAGAAGGAAGAAGAAGAGAAAAGGTTCTTGCTGGGGTGATTAAGATCACCGTTGCTCAAAGCAAGATTCGCCCCACCACGATCTGCTTCCAGGAACCAGCAAGTTCACGAAGAACTTCTGAAACGCTCGTAAGTCAATATTTGAGACTTGAACGGGCTTCCTGGACTTTACGGACTCCCTTAACTCTCTTCTTGGTGCATCTTTCAAAGGAGGCCAAGGGGCTCTATTTATAGAGTGGAGTGAGACTTAACCTCTTCTCCTATCCGATGTGGGACTAAAATACCAATACTCAAAAATAAAGTTTGATATTTTAGATCATCTCACAATCAGCATAGCAGTGTGACAGTCCACGCCTACCCCCCGAACACTCCCGTGCATGCATGAGACTTCCTGGAGTCCGTGTCCGAGTCCAGGTCCGAGTCCGGGTCCGCACAACAAAAATCAACTTACTTCTTTGTTGGAATTAATCATTTTTTCTTCTAGGAAAATACTCCCACATGGCACACACTTGTGCCCCACTACACCTCATGTGCACACCTCAGCACAAGCAATGCATTATATTGAGATACTCACCATTTGGTGTAGCCGATGTAGGACTATCTTTCCTAGTCCAAAGGCAAAAACACCAACAATATAATGACTCCGTGCTTTTAGGTCTTATATTCTATTCTGTGCATTCTGGAATATGTTCTTAATAAATGTTTTGCTTGGGAGAAGTTAAACATAACTTCTTTTAATGGAGGGTCAGGCCTTAACAACACAAGCCTAATACAATTAGTTATCTAGGATGTTGCGCTTATAGGTTACTTTGGAAGTGCATATATATTCACTTTATTTATTATGCAACTCAAAATGCAAATCAATTGTTTAATATTATCTTGGGTGATAGTAGTCTCTAACAGTCATATTTAAGTTATGGGTGCCACATTTTTTTTTTCCAACTTTCTTTGAGATCCTTCTACTTAAATAACAGGAATCACCATTTCATGTTTCATGATTAAAAGATTCAAAAGGAATTTTGATTTTGAAGCATCTAGAGTTTGATGCCATTACTTCAACTTTCTTTACTGCTCGTGTAATAATCATGTACAACTATGATACATTCGTGGGAGCCTTAAAATTTAGCAATTCTCTATAGTGTCATAATGAGTTCTACTCGTCAATATGTGAGTGAATTCTGGCATTGACTAGAATGCTCCTACATAGTGTAATAACTAGTACATCAAAGGGTACATTTCATAAAATTTTGACGGTTTTAGCAGAAAAAGAAGATGGCTACCCTCATTTTTCCCAAACTAGCCACAAGCCACCTTACGCATTTTATTTCTCCATATCCTCACACTTGGATAGATTTGGTGCTCCTGCCCTTCTGTAACCAAACCATTCATTAACTCTTATCCTAGGTTGTGAACTCATGATACATATCGTATATCAATGCTTGTGGATCATATCGTGTATCACATATTGCGTATCATATCATGTATCGAGTGATACACTAACTCTCGAAGTTTAGTTTTATACTTCTAAATAGGAAATTGATCTAGTTTACTTTTTTTTTCCATTAATTTTTATTTGTTTCATCTTTACAGGTTTATCTTGTTCCAAAATCCACATCCTTATGTATACATTACATGACTCAAAGTGAAAAAAAAAATTGATATTATCTATCAGTGTTTACGTCTTGGATCAACTGACACTTAACAAAGTGGTAGTATATCGTATCATATCGTAAGATACGTATTATGTATAGTAAGATGCTAACAACATAGCTCTTATCTTCTGTTTTACCAACAATATCTCTAATATGGTATTGTTTGGGTTTTTCCAATTTTTTGGCATCAAGACTATGGTTAGTACTGAGAATCCTTAGGTTCTACACTCAGTGGATGAAGTCCGTAAATAGGTAATATAGAGAAAAGTAGGGTTGTTTTTGCTTTCTTACCATTTATATTTAGTGATCCCGACCCCGTTATGGAGTGAGAAAACAAGGAGGGGTGGTGTTGCATGCAGAGAACTCAGTTTGCTTTGTGATTGGATTTAAAATAGAGGACTATTCTGAATGGACATATATATATATAGAGGCGTTTAGTGAAAGCCTATGTATAACATTAAAACTAGTGTTATTCAGTAAAACATACATAAAAGTGGCCGAATGTTCTATTAACCTTATTCTTATTTACAGGAAGGATTTGCTTTCTCTCACTGTACAACGTGCAAAGCACAGTTCCATCTTCGAGTAGAACAGTTGGAAGATTACTCATGGCGTAAAACTAAATTCCGAATATTTGTAGCCAGAGACGTCTTTCTTGTATTCCTGGCAGTTCAAACTGTAAGTGAATATTGGAACTGTGCTTGTTTGCTTACATTTGTGTTTTTGTAGTTCATGTTTGTTCATCCACATGATTTAAGCTTATACAACTATTAATGAATTACATGAAATGCTGGTATGGAGGGAGCTGCTGCAACAATTTATTGGCCTTTGAAACTTGAGTGAGCTGAAATTTGGGGGGAAAAAATCAATGTTTATTCATAGTTACTAGAGAATCATGTATCTTTCTAGCACCAGGATATATCCAATAACTCAAATGTTTTTCCATATTATCTTGTTGATATAGAACTCTTAAAAGTTTATTGAATTTTAGTTTTACGCTCGTTTAGAGCAAGTTTTTGCTAATGCTTATAGTTATGATGTTGCAATCTAGAGGAGGTAACAGTCAACATATATTGGGAATTGATGTCCTCTTGTGCCAGCGGTGTATGCATAACTTTATCTTTTCCCTTCTCAAATGCAGGCAATTGCTACCATCGGGGCTCTTGCTTTTTTCTTAGATAAAGATGGGAGCTTCAGAAATTCCTTCAGTGATGGTTGGGACCGCATATTATCAAAACATCCAATTCCCTTTTACTACTGCTTAGGTAATTTTATGTGCTCGACTGTATTCACTAGTTTTGAATCAATAAATCAATCAACCATGTTTTGCTTGCAGTTAATTAAAATGGGTGTATGCAAATGGGCTCAAATATTCTTCTCATTACAGTTATGATTTCATATTAGTGAAAATTTTGCTAAACCCCATGTAGACCCGAAAACATGGTCCCGTCACTACTTTCAAACCAGGACAAGTGATGATCCATAGTTTTGTTGTTTCTCGAGTCATGAGGTGGAAAAAACTAAAGACGTTAATGTGGCATACATAATTAAAATTACCATTAACTTCCTCATTTGTTATGGAAACTGATCAGATATCAGCCGATATATCGGTTTGAGGCCTAAACCGACATATATCAGCAATATATATCGTATATATCGTTGTCAATATGTCAATAGACAACTCTAGTAATCACTCGATCAATATTGAGAAATGTCGGGAATCGTTATACAGGAAAGGACCCAAGCTGGTGCTACTGCCCAGGATCCGTTATCCGTGCGGATATTGGTCCTAACAATGTGCCCAATTGGTTCTGTCTAATGGCAATGCATGTTGGGGCATTTGTATTCTTGACATGTAGAGAACTTGTTCTCTACATGCTTAGTGAAGTTTTAGTCCCACATCGGAAATGCATCATGTGGTATCCCAAAGGTGGGAACCATGTGGGTGATTTTACTAAGAGGTAAGAATAAAGCTCCATGGTAAGCTTTTAGCTTTTTGCTCTTGGGAAATTTATTTCCATGGGAGCTAAGCCCCATAGGGGCTTAGCGACTCGGACTCGGACACGGGCTCGGACTCGGGCTCAAGGGCTCATGAGGCGTAATGTGGCATTTTGTTGGCGCACTTTGCACGTCAGCATCGTCGCTAGGCGCATAGTGCGCTTAAGTTGCGTTCGTTGCACGAGCCACTTGCGCGGCCACGTTACGCGAGCCCAGTTACGCGGCCCGTTACGCCGGCCCAGTTACGCAGCCTAGTACGCGCAGTATACGTAGTGTGCGTAGTGTGCGCAGCGTGCGTAGAGTGCGCAACGTACGCAGTGTGCGTAGAGTGCGTAGTGTGCGCAGGTTGCGTAATAGGACTGTGTGCGTAAAGTGCGAATCACGCTGGTTACGCAAGTGGCACAACTTGCGGCAAAAAGTGTCTTTGCATGTTCTGAGCGGTTGCTCCATGTTCGGGATGGTTATTACCACGTCCCTAACATTGTGCTAACCGGGCAGTTATTGCAGGGGCCTATATAAGGTCTCCTCCTTTTATCTCACAGTTAGGAACTAATACACAGGTAGTAGACAGAAAGTTTACAAGTGTTTAGAAGCTGTGAGAGAGAAGAGAGGTATTGTACCAGCGTTGAGTTTTGCACGGGAGTTCGTGTTCATCCGAGGAGCTAGAAGAGCAAGGGTGTTCCAAGTTCTCCGACGAACTTGCTCGTTCCTGGAAGCTATTCGTGTGGGACGAATAAAGCTTTGAGCAACGGTGAGCATTCACCCCAGCAGAAGTTTTTCCATCTTTCGCCTGTCACCTTCTTCGTTTATCAGAATTCTATTAGCGCACCTTCGGTGAAGTGTTCGCGTTGGTAGAAATCTGTGCACCTTCTGTGAAGTTATGCATCACCTTCTTCGTTTATCAGAATTCTATTAGCGCACCTTCGGTGAAGTGTTTGCGTTGGTAGAAATCTGTGCACCTTCTGTGAAGTGTTGCATTAGTGGAATTTCTGTTACGTACCTTCTGTGAAGTGTTACGTAATAACGACTGTTTTTACAATTGTTACGAATTCTCAGTTTTCCATCGAAAAATTGTGCCCCGGCAATAACAATCTCAAAGCTTTATTGCTACGATGGAAAACGTTAATGTTTCACTTTTCAATTCTGACTTTTGTAAGTTAGAAAAGTTTGATGGAGAACATTACCAAGTCTGGAAGAGGAAGGTTTATCTCACCCTTCAACTCAAAGACGTAGATCACGTACTTCTGGAGGAAGAACCTACTGTTCCAGATGTTGGGTCTGCTGCCGCAATCACCGCGGCTACTAAACTTCAAGCAAAATGGAGAAGGAAAAATAGTATTTGCAGGCTACTTATCCTGAATGCTATGGAAGATTCCCTTGCAGAATCCTATTCTAAAAAGACTATCGCTAGAGACATATGGGAGTCTCTAGAAAAACTCTATGAAGAAGACAAGAACCGCAGTAAAATCTTTGTGGTTGAAAAATATCACAAGTGGTTCTTTGAGGACGAAAAGTCTATGCTGCCGCAGGTGAAGGAGTTCATGAAACTGCGACAGAAGCTGAAAGACGAGGCGATGCCTCTCCCCGACAAGTTTGTTGTTGGAGGGATTGTCTCAAAGCTCCCCGCTGGGTGGAGCAAGTTCTATGCAAACATGCATAGGAAGAAGCTGGAGATCACCCTTGAAGATCTCCTGCAGGAAATCTATGTTGAGGAACAGATGCGGGCTCAACTGAAAGTGGACGCACTGTCCAAACAATTGGCTAACGCCAATCTGGTGCATTCAAGGGAACCAAGGGGAAAGCATGCGGCTTCCCAAAGCAAGAAGAAGGACCTTGACAATCTGAAAGTCAAGGGTACTTCAATAAAGAAGAAGAAGCCAAAGTCTCAATTGGCTTGCTTCAAGTGTGGCAAGAAGGGCCACTTTAAGAATGAGTACAAAGCAAAAATCAAGCAATCGGAGCAAGGAGAGCCTAGTAAGGTAACTATGATTACTGATGTTGTTGCTATGATTGTGCAGGTTGATGCGGTAGGAACTGATGCTGACTGGTGGGTAGACACTGGAGCCACCTGCCATGTTTGCTCCAGCAAGGAGTGGTTCACCACCTACACCCCTACTTCTGATATGGTTATGGTGGCGAATCAGGCACAAGCTGAAGTGCTTGGGATCGGGACAGTGGTATTGAAGCTGACTTCTGGCAAGTCTCTGACGCTTCAAGGCATGAAGCATGTACCTGCTATCGCCAAGAATCTGATCTCAGGAGGCCTACTCTGCAAAGCAGGCCTCAGGATGGACATCAATGCTGGCCATATGGTGATGTCTATCAGGAGAACATATTTCGGAAAAGCTTTTTATACCGAAGGAATGTTCAAAATTCAGCTTGTAAATCAGTTCAATGTTGTTAATACAATCACTCATTCTGCTTATACTTATGAGTTGTGGCATAATAGGCTAGGACATGTTCATTCTAAACGAATTAACAGAATGTCTAGTCTAGGGCTTATCTCCAAGTGTGGGGGTAAGGTAGAGAAATGTGAAGTTTGTGCTCAAACTAAGATCACAAGGAAACCATTTCCTCGGGTTAATCGAAGTACAGATCTTCTGGAGTTAGTACACTCAGATATCTGTGACTTCAAACAGTTCTCTACAAAGGCCGGGATGAAGTATTTTATAACCTTCATCGATGACTTCTCTAAGTATGCGTTCGTCTACTTGCTGAAGGCTAAAGACGAAGCATTTGAGAAGTTCAAGGAGTTCAGGGCCGTAGCTGAGCGGCAAACTGGACAACAACTCAAAAGAATAAGAAGTGATCGAGGTGGGGAGTACAGGTCTCATGAATTTGCATCGTTCTGCAAAGAACATGGAATTGTCAATGAGACTACGGCTCCGTACTCTCCTCAATCAAACGGAAGTAGCAGAGAGGAAGAACAGAACGTTAACAGAAATGATAAACTCAATGTTGTTGACTGCGGGTCTTCCTAAGTGCTACTAGGGAGAAGCTGCACTGACGGCCACTTTTATACTGAATAGGGTGCCTCATGCAACTTCTGACATTACTCCTCATGAACTCTGGTTCAAAGTCAGACCTAACTTGAATGTCATTCGAGTGTGGGGGTGTCTGGCATATGTCAAGCTTCCAGATCTGAAGATTCAGAAGCTTGGGACAAGGACTACTAAGACGATCTTCTTGGGGTATGCCGAGAAAAGTGATGCTCGGAGATTTTTTGATATTGAGTCAAATCATATCATTGAATCTCGCGACGCGGAATATTTTGAAGACAAATTTGCAAGGCACAAGAATATTGTTCTTACGGATGTTCTGGAGAATATTGAGGGTGCGCAGGTCTTCAATGAAAATGTGGTCCAAGAAGATGTTGTTGAAACAACGGTTGAACCAGATCTCGCTGAGCCGTCAACGAAGCGAGTGAGAAGGCCGAAGGACTTCGGAAGTGACTTTGTCACCTATCATGTGGAAGCAGATCCGCTTACCTATGATGAGGCGATGAAGACCAGAGACACGGTTTTCTGGAGGGAGGCGATTGACAATGAAATTGAATCCATCACCTCTAATAACACTTGGGTGTTGGTTGATCTTTCTGAAGGAGCAAAACCCATCGGATGCAAATGGATCTTCAAGAAGAAGATGAAAGCAAACGGAACTATTGACAAGTTCAAGGCTAGGCTAGTAGCCAAGGGGTTTTCTCAGAAGCAGGGAATCGACTACTTTGACACGTATGCTCCAGTAGCCCGGATGACTACCATCAGAATATTGATTGCTCTCGCAGCGATACATAAGATGGTGATACATCAGATGGATGTGAAAACGGCTTTCCTAAATGGTGAGCTAACCGAAGAGATTTATATGCAACAACCAGAGGGATTTGTCGTCAAGGGTCTTGAAGACAAAGTCTGCAAGTTGGTGAAATCTTTGTACGGTCTTAAACAAGCTCCCAAGATGTAGCATAAGAAATTTAACAAAGTTATAAGGTCAAATGGCTACATGGTCAGCGAGACGGACAAGTGTGTTTATACGAAGTTCGCTGATGGAAGAGGTGTGATCGTTTGTCTGTATGTGGACGACATGCTTATCCTAGGTACGGATATGAGCTGTGTCACGGAGACAAAGAGGTTCATCTCGAGCAAGTTCAGTATGAAGGACTTGGGGGAAGCTGATGTGATCTTAGGGATCAAGATCATCCAGACAGACACTGGACTAGCGTTGTCACAGTCTCATTATATTGAGAAGATGATCACTCGTTATGGGTATCGGGATCTTTCAGGGATTGATACGCCGTACAGGTGTGATCTGAAGCTGAAGCCTAATTCAGAAGAAAGCGTCAGGCAGCTGGAGTATGCAAGCGTAATCGGGAGTTTGATGTATGCTACTACTACCACAAGGCTTGACATAGCTTTTGCCGTGAGAATGCTGAGTCGTTTCACGAGCAACCCTGGTGTTGAACACTGGAAGGCTGTGAAACGGGTTATGAGATATCTCAAGAAGACTCAGACATATGCACTGTACTACAGCGGAGATCCGCAGGTAGTGGAAGGCTTCAGTGATGCCAGCTGGTGCTCAGATTTGGAGAGCGAGAGGTCCACAAGTGGATATATTTTCACAATGGGTGGAGCTGCTATATCATGGAAGTCGAAGAAGCAGACAATGCTCTCGCGGTCATCCATGGAATCTGAGTTCTTTGCACTTGACACCGCAGCCGAGGAAGCAGAATGGCTTCGGGAGCTCATGTATGATCTTCCAGTGGTTGGGGCACAAATACCGGCAATACCGATATACTGCGACAACCAGGCGACTGCGGCGGTGGCATCAAATGACCTCTTCAACGGAAAGAAGAGAACTGTACGGTTAAAGCACAAGGCAGTACATGATCTTATTAAGAGAGGTGTAATTGCAGTGATTGATGTTCGGAGTCAGGAAAACCTGGCGGATCCGTTCATCAAGGGTCTCAGGCACCAGCTGGTCGATGACTCAGCATGTAAAATGGGCTTGAAGGCATTCTGATATTAGTTATTGTATTCCTACCATAAAGTTTTATGCTATTAGTTCAAAGATTTATCTACTAGGCATCTAGCTTTTGGTTCAAGGGAGGACCATTAACTGGAAGAATATCAGGAACGGTGGGTACATGTTCTATTGGGCATGAAGAGGTTACGGACCTATAACCACTGTTGTCTATTGTTGTTTTCTGCGAAAAACAGTTCCTGTGGGAAGGTTGGCTTAATTGCCTTAATGAGTTTTCAGGCAGAGTGAATGCCTGGCGTGCTTTACAGGAAGCACGGTAGAGCAGCACTACAAGGAGTGAAACTCCATGCTATAGTAGGGTGACTCCACGATGAGGTTCCTATATATGGGGTGCTGCCCAGGAATAGGATAAAGCCTCGGCTTCGTAGGCCAAGTCACAGCAGCATAGCACCGCAAATAGGCAGTTAGCCTAATGCTGTATGTTAAAATAAAGAGGGGTGTAGTCAGCACTACAAAGAGGAGGAGTTCCTCATGTTACAGTGGCACGACACCACGATGAGGTACCCGGTTAGGGATAAAGCCTCGGCCTTGCAAGCCATGTCGTTGCGACGTAACACCGCAAGGGAGCCTAAGGCTTCATGCTGGGTAGTTTGGCACTACAAAGAGGCAGTTGCCTCATGCTACAGTAGTATGACACTACAAAGGTTCCTAGATATGGGGTGATTCCCAGGGAGGGGTAATGCCTTGGCTTCGGGCCATGTTATAGCGGCGTAGCACCGCAAGGGGAGCGTAAAGCGTTCCATGCCATGTCTCTTTATAATGAACTCACCTATAGTGTATGGACAGAGATATCAGGCCGTCTCTTGAGGGTAAACTTGTAGACGTCCAAAAGTATACACTGAAACCAGGCTGGCACAAGGCCTTTAATGTGCATAGCCAGAAGCACATGTGACTATATTATGTGAGTGGGAACAACTTCAACTATGGTGCAGAATTCAAGGCTTAATCCATTCTCTATTATAGTCTGTTGTTTAACCCATGCGGGAAGATTCAAGTCATCGCGACATCTCTCCTAATGCATGATGGACAGTCACTGTGGGGAACACTCGAACCCATATATATTGAGATATGTGGGGGATTGTTGGGGCATTTGTATTCTTGACATGTAGAGAACTTGTTATCTACATGCTTAGTGAAGTTTTAGTCCCACATCGGAAATGCATCATATGGTATCTCAACATATATAGGCTTCTATGTATTGTTGGGATGTGCACATGGGTGGTGACCCAAAGGTGGGAACCATGTGGGTGATTTTACTAAAAGGTAAGAATAAGGCTCCATGGTAAGCTTCTAGCTTTTTGCTCTTGGAAAATTTATTTCCATGGGAACTAAGCCCTATAGGGGATTAGCGACTCGGACTCGGACTCGGACTCGGACACGGACTCGGGCTCGGGCTCGGACTCAGGCTCAAGGGCTCAGGAGGCGTAATGTGGCGTTTTGTTGGCGCACTTTGCACTTAGCACGTCAGCATCGTCGCTATGCGCATAGTGCGCTTAAGTTACGCTCGTTGCGCGAGCCACTTGCGCGGCCACGTTACGCGAGCCCAGTTACGCGGTCCGTTACGCGAGCCCAGTTACGCCGGCCCAGTTACGCAGCCCAGTACGCGCAGTATGCGTAGTGTGCGCAGCATGCGCAGCGTGCATAGAGTGCACAGTGTGCGCAGCGTACGCAGTGTGCGTAGAGTGCATAGTGTGCGCAGGTTGCGTAATAGGACTGTGTGCGTAAAGTGCGAATTACGCTGGTTACGTAAGTGGCACAACTTGCGGCAGAACGTGTCTTTGCATGTTCTGAGCGGTTGCTCCATGTTCGGGGTGGTTATTACCACGTCCCTAACATTGTGCTAACCGGACAGTTGTTGCAGGGGCCTATATAAGGTCTCCTCCTTTTATCTCACAGTTAGGAACTAATACCAGGTAGTAGACAGAAAGTTTACAAGTGTTTAGAAGCTATGAGAGAGAAGAGAGGTATTGTACCAGCATTGAGTTTTGCACGAGAGTTCGTGTTCATCCGAGGAGTCAGAAGAGCAAGAGTGTTTCAAGTTCTCCGACGAACTTGTTGGTTCCTGGAAGCTATTCGTGTGGGACGAATAAAGCTTTGAGCAACGGTGATCATTCACCCCAGCAGAAGTTTTTCCATCTTTCGCATGTCATCTTCTTCGTTTATCAGAATTCTATTAGCGCACCTTCGGTGAAGTGTTCGCGTTGGTAGAAATCTGTGCACCTTCTGTGAAGTGTTGCATCACCTTCTTCGTTTATCAGAATTCTATTAGCACATCTTCGGTGAAGTATTTGCGTTGGTAAAAATATGTGCACCTTCTGTGAAGTGTTGCATTAGTAGAATTTCTGTTACGTACCTTCTGTGAAGTGTTACGTAATAACGATTGTTTTTACAATTGTTATGAATTCTCAGTTTTCTATCGAAAAATTGTGCCTCGGCAATAACAATGCAATCAGTGGATAAGTTCTAGAACCTAATTCTTAGGTCTAACACTATGACAAGATACCCAGGAGTATTACAACCAATGCTCATGCTACAATCACTAGAAACGAGCAAAAGTTTAATTGAGTACGTATCGGGATAAATTGTAAAAGTTGGGAGCAACATGAAATTAATTACGCTAAACCCATGTAACACAATCCAATCCAGGCATGCAACGGTATATAATAGAGTAAGTTTTAACTATGACCAAAGTTATGAGTGAACACAAGGAAATCGATCAAAACTGCATAGTGCAAACTGTCTGCACGTATCGGATATCTTGGGCAGATATCCTGTCCTGCACACATAGTGCAGTGAACTGCACCAGCTGCTGTCAGCAGAATTTCTCCAAAAATCCGATCGTGTCCAGGTCTATAACCCAAACCCAGGATCTGTGATAGTTGTGTGATAGTGTAGAGGAGCTAGAGGAACCAAGAAAACACCATCACAACAAGTTTTGATGTATTGTATATAAATTTATCTTAAAACACATTTTATCCGAATTCCACAACATATATGGAAATGTATATCAAAAGCTTGGAATCTAGCATGTATAGAAAGTCCTAGTAGCTCAAGAAGACCTCTAGGCAACATTAAAACAAGTTTGGAAAGCATTAAGGTACAAGGCTATCATTTAGAGCAACATGTACTTGACTCTAGGTGAAAGTGTAGTAAATGAGTAAGTGAGAGTGCTAGGCCTAGCCTTCAATGTTCTCTTCAACAACATCACCTGCCCCCTTGTCTCCCTACAACAACAACAAGAGAAGAGGGGAGTAGGAGAGAAATGAATGAATGAGAGGAGAGAATGTGTCACGCCCCACTCCCGTAGGAGCGATCTTCCTCGCTAAGGCGTGATGCCGCACGGGCGTAGGTTCCGCCTGTGCAAGGCTAATCTTCAGAAACGGCCGATTTTTTTTCTAGGACGCAAAGTCGCATAGAGTATCCCCATTTGCAGCGAAAAGCAAATGAACACAAATTGAAAGCAAATTCAAACTCTTTATTGACATTCAAGAAGTTTACAAGCGGCGCTAGGCCGAGATTACAAGTCGCTCAAGCTCTCTCTCTGAAACATAAAAGGCGTGCCGAGTGGCTTACAACATGGAATGATTCATGACAATGTTCCAATACATTATGTCCTGTATATGGTGCTTCAGCTCCTTGCAACGCTCTAAGGCTCCAGAGTTGGCTCCGCGCCTTAGCACGTTCGAGGGAAGCTCCGCACCCGATGACGTCTCCTGCATCCTGTAAGAAATCTGTGGGGTTATCAGTACATTGTTATGCACTGGAGGGGAGGCTAGCTCGCCCACAATGCTATCATTACCAAACACGTTCTATTTACTTTTGTGCACCGTCTATCATTCATTGTCTTTCTAATCTTGTCTTAGGATAAGTTTCATGGCATATTTCATAACCTATCTCGTATTGCCGAATTCAAGTGTTTGTATGGAAATACATGCACGACTTATCCATACTTCCGTCCGATCTTCCATGTCCAAAGTAAACCAAGTTAGTCAACAATTCATACATAACAACTTAACGTAATTCATGTGAACGTTCAGTGTCGAGGGCGTGTCCCTGCCTCAGATTCTAGCACGTCGTAGGCATGTTCTCTAACTCATTTGCATGAAGTACTCTTTATCATTTGGTGTGTTACGTTTCAAGCCTGTTCAGAAGGCGCTTCATTCAGTTTACTTAGACTACTTTGTTTCAATGCAAGGACTTACACGTGGATTGCCACCAGCAAAGTCCACTTAATCTATATGCACCGGTCGCTGGCATTACAAGCTATTTTGGACATATTCTCCTTTGGTATTCTCACCTATCATAGCGTGATGGCTGGTACATCTTGATAGTCTTTTGAAATATCCCGCACTTACATCTACTTGGAATGTCCGAGCCCACACCCAAGCAGTCCGTAAGCCATGATGATTCCGCCTAGGCCGGCCACGATCCTCCCTTTGATCGTGCCGCGGAAATCCCTTATTCTGCCTACCTCCCGTATACGATGGGATTTTCCACGACTATTTCGTATTGCCTTGTCATTTTAACTTAACGGCTGTCTCTGAGCCACAGGCTAACCCTTAGCCATAATGCGTTATCGACCAGGTTGGCGGCGGCATCCGTGCAGCGCGGGTAGCGAGCCCCGATGCACGTCCCTGTCATACTTGTCGCTAACCATTCCTTTCTTTCTTATCTTATTCATTCTTTCTTTCACTTGTTTGTTCGTTCATTGATCCATTCACATATTCATTTATTCTCATATTCATTCATTCATTCGTTGATTCATTCATTCACTTATTCGTTCATTCATTCGTTTATACATTATGCAACTCCCCGTGCGGGAGTCGCCTTGGCGACCCATCGGTCCCGAAGTCTTCCAATGTTGCTATATTCTACTCGGAACGACTATGCCGATAGTCTTCCCGTTTTATTGTTGTAAACCATTCATTGTTTCATTGCTGAACGCATAAGGAACTTGAATGTAAGCTTGTGCCTTAGCACGAGCGTGGAGCGCGGTACGAGAGTTCCTATATTTTTTGAGTTCTTTTTCATGTTCTAAACAAGCATACAAGATGGGATTATTCTCTTAGCTAGGTGCATTGAGTCATTTATTAGCATGCACGGTGTTATCGCCTAGCGATTCTAGCAATAGTGTCCGTATTGTTATGTGTCTAGACTAAGCAAAGACGGGTTCATCGGAGCCACCCACCTTAGCGATGTTCGCATCGGCCGAGCGATACTCCGAGCGCGCCTTTGAAAGTCTAAGTCGGGATTCATCCTTGACGGGCCAATGTAAGTCTTGCATCGATTCTTCATCAGGTCGATGCAAACTCTTCGAGTCGACGGCTCGTTTGAGTCGTTGCACTTGTCGTTTGAATCGGCGTTCCGCACGCCCCGCTCCCGTAGGAGCGATCGTCCTCGCTAAGGCATGATGTCGCACGGGCCTAGGTTGCGCCCGTGCAAGGCTAATCTCCAGAAACGGCCGATTTTTTTTCTAGGCCGCAGAGTCGCACAGAGTGTCTCCATTTGCAGCAGAAAGTAAATGAACACAAATTGAAAGCGAATTCAAACTCTTTATTTACATTCAAGAAATTTACAAGCGGCGCTAGGCCGAGATTACAAGTCGCTCAAGCTCTCTCTCTCTGAAACATAAAAGGCGTGCCGAGTGGCTTACAACATGGAATGATTCATGGCGATGTTTCGATACATTATATCTTGTATATGGTGCTTCAGCTCCTTGCAACGCTCCAAGGCTCCAGAGTTGGCTCCGCGCCTTACCACGTTCGAGGGAAGCTCCGCACCCGATGACGTCTCCTGCATCCTGTAAGCAATCTGTGGAGTTATCAGTACATTGTTATGCACTGGTGGGGAGGCTAGCTCGCCCACAATACTATCATTACCAAACACGTTCTATTTACTTTTGTGTACCGTCTATCATTCATTGTCTTTCTAATCTTGCATTAGGATCAGTTTTATGGCATATTTTATAACCTATCTCGTGTTGTCGAATTCAAGTGTTTGTATGGAAATACATGCATGACTTACCCATACTTACCGTCCGATCTTCTCTCTCCAAAGTAAACCAAGTTAGTCAACAATTCATACATAACAACTTAACGTAATTCATATGAACGTTCAGTGTCGAGGGCGTGTCCCTGCCTCAGATTCTAGCACGTCGTAGGCATGTTCTCTAACTCATTTGCATGAAGTACTCTTTATCATTTGGTGTGTTACGTTTCAAGCCTGTTCAAAAGGCGCTTCATTCAGTTTACTTAGACTACTTTGTTTCAATGCAAGGACTTGCACGTGGATTGCCACCAGCAAAGTCCACTTAATCTATATGCACCGGTCGCTGGCATCACAAGCCATTTTGGACATATTCTCCTTTGGTATTCTTACCTATCATAGCGTGATGGCTGGTACACCTTGATAGTCTTTTGAAATATCCCGCACTTACATCTACTTGGAATGTTCGAGCCCACACCCAAGCAGCCCGTAAGCCATGATGATTCCGTCTAGGCCGGCCACGATCCTCCCTTCGATCGTGCCGCGAAAATCCCTTATTCTGCCTACCTCCCGTATACGATGGGATTGTCCACGACCATTTCGTATTGCCTTGTCATTTTAACTTAACGGCTGTCTCTGAGCCATAGGCTAACCCTTAGCCATAATGCGTTATCGACCAGGTTGGCGGCGGCATCCGTGCAGCGCGGGTAGCGAGTCCCGATGCACGTTCCCGTCATACCTGTCGCTAACCATTCCTTTCTTTCTTATCTTATTCATTCTTTCTTTCACTTGTTCGTTCGTTCATTGATTCATTCACATATTCATTCATTCTCATATTCATTCATTCATTCGTTGATTCATTCATTCACTTATTCGTTCATTCATTCATTCATATATTATGCAACTCCCTGTGCGGGAGTCGCCTTGGCAACCCATCGGTCCCGAAGTCTTCTAATGTTGCTATATTCTACTCGGAACGACTATGTCGATAGTCTTCCCGTTTCATTGTTGTAAACCATTCATTGTTTCATTGCTGAACGCATAAGGAACTTGAATGTAAGCTTGTGCCTTAGCACGAGCGTGGAGCGTGCTGCGAGAGTTCCTATATTTTTCGAATTCTTTTTCATGTTCTAAACAAGCATACAAGATGGGATTATTCCCTTAGCTAGGTGCGTTGAGTCATTTATTAGCATGCGCGGTGTTATCGCCTAGCGATTCTAGCAATAGTATCCGTATTGTTATGTGTCTAGGCTAAGCAAAGACGGGTTCATCGGAGCCACCCACCTTAGCGATGTTCGCATCGGCCGAGCGATACTCCGAGCGCGCCTTTGAAAGTCTAAGTCTGGATTCATCCTTGACGGGCCAATGTAAGTCTTGCATCGATTCTTCATCAGGTCGATGCCAACTCCTCGGGTCGACGGCTCGTTTGAGTCGTTGCACTTGCCGTTTGAATCGGCATTCCGCTAGGGCGGAGCAGGTCATTACATAATACACCACTCAAAACAAGTCTCGTCCTCGAGACTTCCTGAGTGCAGGTCATCCTACCATTCCCTAACTCATGTCGTGTGCGTATCTTAGACAATCCCTATCGAATGGCTTTATCGCTCGATGGCATCGAACTATGCTCGGTTATCCTTCCAAGTTTTATGTTGCATGCGTTTGGTGAATTTTATTGAATGACTGTTCACTCATTTTAGACTTGATGATACTTATTCAATCGTCGTGTTTCTTCGACTTGATTGCTATTTTGTCGTGTCATGGGACTGTAATGGTCACAAGAGGTGCGTTGTAATTCATCAAACATGAGAGTCGTAGGCTGAGGCAAACTCACTCATTCGTTCATGCGCATCTCAACACCTAGTTGCAGCTGTATTCGAGTTCATCATATCGCTGAGTTTGGATCGTGCACGTATTTGAGACGTCTCCCGAATACGTACATTTTAACCAAGCTTAGCGATTAGCGAAGTCGGACAAGCTACTCGTGATAGTTTCGATTTGCCGATCGTTTTTATTAACTTCGCTTAAAACCGAACTCATGTGCGTCTCACTATCGTTTATCTCGGTCCTCGAGATGATCCGATTCGCTTCTCAAGCGTTCTTGTCTATGAAATCAATACGATTTCTTCTTAGCGGGGTCGACCAAGTCTAAGTAATTTCCGTCCGATTCAAGACCAAGTATTGCACTATCATCGAGCCTACCCGTCAACGATTCAATTCATTATCCCATATCATCTATTCCTTTTATTCACTTTGTTTTAGGACAATCTCGTCGTCGTTCACGCACACTCCCAGTCCCCCGTCCTACTCTAAGTCTTGTTGCCCCAAGTTTATCGTCCGTCCAGACGATACTGTAATGTCAATCGCACAGGTTCAATCACTCGGCATAGGGTCGTCCGTCTATCCGCTAGGTCAGCTCACAAGGTCATAGGTACAAGTCAAGTTCTCGGTTCATTGTGCAAAGTCATTGCATGACGCTCGCCCCAATCCTTTGGTCAAACCATTTTGTTCGTTCGTACGGAAGTTTCTACCCAAGTTCGCTTCACTCAAATTTCTAAACATCAAGCAGCGTTCACCCTATTCGCATCACATTCTCCGTTCCAAGTCCGAGCTCGTTTAGGAAAGTCATCCTACGATAGGTTGTCCTCAATCAAATCCTTGACATGTTAATATCGTATGTCCACACTAGCAATTTTCGTAGTCTATCTCTTCAAGTACATTTGATACAATTCACCTATCCATCCTATCAAATTCGCGTAGTCAATCACAAGGTCGTCTAGCCTTGCAATATGCCGCGTCCCGATCTCACGCAAGTCTGATTATCCACGACGGACATGAATCACCATGTCAACATTCCTGCAGAATAATCGTCCTCATCGGGACGTAACTCTTGCGTTGTGTCTAGACTTACTCATTTTCGACACGCGGATTGGATCTACTCAATCCTCAAGTTTTCTTAATCGCCAATCACAAGTCCTAACAATCCTCGAATTTGCCTTCGCTTCAAACTACAAGTCGAAGCAATCAAAATTGCCATGTCATGATATTTTGAGTTCGATCATTCCAGCTGGACGTGAATCACCATGCCAACGCTCACGCGAAATGATCGTCCCAAATCCGACATGACGCATGTGCGAGGCTGGAGTTGCGCTCGCGCAAGACAAGATCTTTGTCGTTGTGGTTATCACCGAACAATCAAGTCATTTCTCTTCTTCATCCAAACATTCATTTCTATCAAAATCTCCAACATAACATCCTTTTGAAACAATAATTTTTAACACGATCATCATTCATCGAATCAGAGTACCCCCGAGTTATTGATATGCCTCAATACCATCGATGATGTACATAACCTGACGATCTTCCTTTTGCAACGAATTCTGAGTAATGCAACTTAATTCCTCAATTTGCATTTTCTCGTGCTAACTCGTCGTTGAGCAACATCCATTCCAAATCCTTAGTCATTCTCGTATCTTCAAACCAACGTTTTCCATGCACGCTTTCTTCCAATCGTGCTAACTTCGGTTTTATCTGAGTATTTCGTCTCAACTCGAGTTTCAATCCATTCGACTAAATTTGAAATCGCATGTACGATCCACTATGTTTCCTCGACCAACACATCCATTTACCTTATCGTTTCGAATCTCCATTCAACCGTTTCGTAATTTGCACTAGGCATTCTTAATTCATCCGAACAACATTTCGTTTGAGACTCTCAAAGTCGCAACCAACTAAGCGTTACTCGTTCTAAGGCTTTGCACGATATAATCGCTTACCGATATACTCGTACTATCCGTAAATCCTTTAGTCTCGCTCGAACAATTTCTATGTCGTCCATACACCACTCAGGGTTCGAGCCACTCGACTAGTCGTCGACACTCGCTCTTATTCTTCTTCGAAGCTATCACATACACCACTCGGGGTCAAGTCATTCTACAATTCCTCAATAGGTCATTTGATTCACAATCGACATGTTCGAAGGTGTGTTCGTCCATTTCCCCAAACTCTAAGAATCATTCTCGTGTTCGCTTTAGCGTTGGTCAAGTAGCGTCTCTATCGACATACATTCTAAGTCTCACTTATTTTCGTCCGAGCGATAGTCGATCTCGCTCGCAAACTCGTTCGCACCAGAAGGTCTAGGTGCACGATACTCGGCACAACTTAGCCGAAAGGCTGCGTGCATAACCATCCCGTTCGAACTATACTTCGGTCTCGTGTACTCGTTTGCTATTGTCAGCGTAAGGTTATTCAAGTACGCACTGCGTTTGCTAACTTTTAGCATTTGTTTTCCTTCCAACTCAAGTCCGTCGTAGTTTGGCACAAAGGCCTTCGCCTATCGATCCCGCTCATCCGAGTACTCGTACGAGCTTTTGAAAATATTAGAATTATTGTATGGAACATCCCAAGGCACAACGAGAGAGAGCGTATGCTTCTTTTATTTCAAAACGAGCTTTCAAAACTGAGAAAATCGAAATGAAGTCCAAGGACGTAAAGCCGTGCTCTGATACCAATCTGTCACGCCCCGCTCCCGTAGGAGCGATCTTCCTCGCTAAGGCGTGATGCCGCACGGGCCTAGGTTGCGCCCGTGCAAGGCTAATCTCCAGAAACAGGCGATTTTTTTTCTAGGACGCAGAGTCGCACAGAGTGTCCTCATTTGCAGCGGAAAGTAAATGAACACAAATTGAAAGCGAATTCAAACTCTTTATTGACATTCAAGAAGTTTACAAGCGACGCTAGGCCGAGATTATAAGTCGCTCAAGCTCTCTCTCTCTCTCTGAAACATAAAAGGCGTGCCGAGTGGCTTACAACATGGAATGATTCATGGCGATGTTTCGATACATTATGTCCTGTATATGGTGCTTCAGCTCCTTGCAACGCTCCAAGGCTCCAGAGTTGGCTCCGCGCCTTAGCACGTTCGAGGGAAGCTCCGCATCCGATGACGTCTCCTGCATCCTGTAAGCAATCTGTGGAGTTATCAGGACATTGTTATGCACTGGTGGAGAGGCTAGCTCGCCCACAATGCTATCATTACCAAACACGTTCTATTTACTTTTGTGCACCGTCTATCATTCATTGTCTTTCTAATCTTGTCTTAGGATCAGTTTTATGGCATATTTCATAACCTATCTCGTGTTGCCGAATTCAAGTGTTTGCATGGAAATACATGCACGACTTACCCATACTTACCGTCCGATCTTCCCTGTCCAAAGTAAACCAAGTTAGTCAACAATTCATGCATAACAACTTAACGTAATTCATGTAAACGTTCAGTGTCGAGGGCGTGTCCCTGCCTCAGATTCTAGCACGTCGTAGGCATGTTCTCTAACTCATTTGCATGAAGTACTCTTTATCATTTGGTGTGTTACGTTTCAAGCCTGTTCGGAAGGCGCTTCATTCAGTTTACTTAGACTACTTTGTTTCAATGCAAGGACTTGCACGTGGATTGCCACCAGCAAATCCTACTTAATCTATATGTACCGGTCGCTGGCATCACAAGCCATTTTGGACATATTCTCCTTTGGTATTCTCACCTATCATAGCGTGATGGCTGGTACACCTTGATAGTCTTTTGAAATATCCCGTACTTACTTCTACTTGGAATGTCCGAGCCCACACCCAAGCAGCCCGTAAGCCATGATGATTCTGCCTAGGCCGGCCACGATCCTCCCTTTGATCGTGCCGCGGAAATCCCTTATTCTGCCTACCTCCCATATACGATGGGATTGTCCACGACCATTTCGTATTGCCTTGTCATTTTAACTTAACGACCGTCTCTGAGCCACATGCTAACCCTTAGCCATAATGCGTTATCGACCAGGTTGGCGGTGGCATCCGTGCAACGCGGGTAGTGAGCCCCGATGCACGTTCCCGTCATACCTGTCGCTAACCATTCCTTTCTTTCTTTCTTATCTTATTCATTCTTTCTTTCACTTGTTCGTTCGTTCAATGATTCATTCACATATTCAATCATTCTCATATTCATTCATTCATTCGTTGATTCATTCATTCACTTATTCGTTCATTCATTCATTCATACATTATGCAACTCCCCGTGCGGGAGTCGCCTTGGCGACCCATCGGTCCCGAAGTCTTCCAATGTTACTATATTCTACTCGAAACGACTATGTCGATAGTCTTCCCGTTTCATTGTTGTAAACCATTCATTGTTTCATTGCTGAACGCATAAGGAACTTGAATGTAAGCTTGTGCCTTAGCACGAGCGTGGAGCGCGGTACGAGAGTTCCTATATTTTTCGAGTTCTTTTTCATGTTCTAAACAAGCATACAAGATGGGATTATTCCCTTAGCTAGGTGCGTTGAGTCATTTATTAGCATACGCGGTGTTATCGCCTAGCGATTTTAGCAATAGTGTCCGTATTGTTATGTGTCTAGGCTAAGCAAAGACGGGTTCATCGGAGCCACCCACCTTAGCGATGTTCGCATCGGCCGAACGATACTCCGAGCGCGCCTTTGAAAGTCTAAGTCTGGATTCATCCTTGACGGGCCAATGTAAGTCTTGCATCGATTCTTCATCAGGTCGATGCCAACTCTTCGGGTCGACGGCTCGTTTGAGTCGTTGCACTTGCCGTTTGAATCGGCGTTCCGCTAGGGCGGAGCGGGTCATTACATAATGTGAGGTCTCCTATTAGCCAAAATGTCACTATTGGGAGCTGATATTTGCCTACCCACACTCCATCCACATGCCCAGGACCACTTTGTCCGAGTATGGCCTCCAAGTGGCATAATCACTAGCAACTAAACACAGTCAACTGCTGACTACGCTGACACAACAATCGAATATCCGACCGGATATCCGGTGTCTGCAGCACAATCAGTAAACACTAGCCGGAAGGGCAAACCGTTCTACGTTCGAGTCCTATGCAAGGTCTATAACAATACCATGGGTCTTTATAAGTCTAGTGTGGTCCAATAGTAGGTTCAAGTCAATTAATCGCCAAAAACACTTATGGTTGAACTAAGTCGTTAATCTGATTATTTATTCACCAAAAACACTTTCGTACGATACTTTTGAGTTACAATTAAAATTCCACAAAAACATTTCGATACCATGAAAACCAATAGTACCTATGAAATACAAGATCAAAACAAGGTAGACCATAAATGAAAATATAAATACGCTAGAGTATCGATACAAAATACTGTATTTCAGGTTACGAGGTTTAGAGAAAGACACCTATATTGTACAGACAACACTGGATAGGAGGCACGACACAACAAGACTACAACGCCAGACATTTAAAAAAACCTAAGATACGACACATCAAGGACACTATATATATATAATTTTGAATATTTGCATCTATGATAAATAGGTATTTGGTTTATCCCACTTTTAAGTAAAAACACTATAAAAATTGAACGTATTTAACAGTGTTCTAAAAATCGGCCTAGGCGTCCGCCCACCGTGCCGAAAACTCCCTAGGCGGTGGGCTAGGCGGCTAAGCGGGCCTAGGCGCCCCTAGGCAGGCCCTAGGCGTCCTAGGCGGCCGTGTTTTTTGATTTTTTATATTTTTTTGATTTTGTTTATTCTTAGTTGTATTTTGGATATTTGTTTGGGTTTTAAGATAGTATTTGGATTTTAGAACATTGAAATTTCAAATTTTCTAAAATTTCAAAAAAAGAAAATCTAGGCGGCCGTCTAGGCGGCCGTCTAGGCGGACCTCTGTCGCACCGAGTCCGCCTAGCGATTTTTAGAACACTGGTATTTAAAGAGTGTCCATATCCGAAGTGAAGTAATGCGATAGATTCGCAGGAATGAACGAAGAAAAAATGTTAAGGCAATTCAACATCTTTGATTTATGTTAGAAGGTGGCGGACCGATCACTAAACCTCCTCCAACATGAGCATGATCAAAATCAGAACTAGTTACGAGTGGACACAACTATCCCAACACATGTTTGTATTCGAAGATTGTCATTGCCTGATTTCAAATGAAAAAATATAAGGACACGTAAAATGAGTATTTGACACGTGTACGAAGAGTGTCAATGCGTGATACACATCTCCGAAAGAGACATTATTAAGATGAGTGTCCGTGCTACAAAGGTAGACATTGCTCGAGTCTCGGCCATTGGCCACTCTTGTACCACCATGATGCTATTACATAGACAAAGAGAAGAGAAGAAAAGAAAGTTATTAAGTAAATGCCAGTTTAATTGCTTCAACAATTCAATTTCAAGTGAGATGAAGGGTATTTTAATAGTCCAAAGTCTAAATAGTAGGACCGTAAGACCACACCTTACCTCATGGCCGAAATATTACAGGGTTTGGAAAAATAAGTCATTGGGCATCCTAATGTCTTGTTATGAAATTGTGTAGGTGTATGGGCGGGGGTGGGGGGGGGGGGGGGGGGGGGGGTTAAGTGTCCTGGTTAAAACCTCATGGTGTTGGGAAATTTCCCCTTCATATTATTAGGTTCAAGGTTCTAAACGGCAGTAGGCGGGTGCGCGGTGGAGAGAGTCCTCCTACCGCCTAGGCCGCCTAAGCGGTTGATAAATTTTGAACATTGTAAACTATTTTACCACTATTTTTTGCATAATATGCATATTTTAAGGGTGTTCCATACATAACTACGTTGTAAAACAAAGATTTATAAAGTTTTAGTTTTGTAAAAGTGAACCATAGGTCATAATGCTTACAAAATCTTTTTGGCCAAAATATCTTGTTAGGTATTGCTCCGCCTAGGCGTCCGCTTATGCCGCCTCACCTCCGCCTATGACGTCAACCTCCGTTGGCTGCATACTCCATCGCCTACCGAAAAACGGTGCGAGAGAGACCGCCTACCACCCAGGCGGGCTAGGTGGCCGCCATTTAGAACACTGATTAGGTTTCTCACATTTGGTGCTAACTTGGGTTGCTATTTGAACCCGAAGACCTGGGCAGGACACTAGACCCAACCTTATATGATCGGGTCTATACCTCAAATTTGGCTTTGGAATCGTGTAGAGATTGGTCCCCAAAAGTAAAGTAGATCCGGTCTTCAAGAAGGGTAGGGTCCTAGTCCACAAATCTTACCCAACATAGCCCCCCTGATTCCAATATAAAAAATATTTGAGAACTATATGAATTATACATTTTAGTTATTTTTGTATAAATTTAAATGAAATATTTGCAATTGACCCAGGCATGATCCGGACACAACCCAAGTTTTATGTCCAACAAGTAGGGTACAGTCTATAGATAAAGGACCCAACCCATAGCTTACATGGTTAGGGCTCGTGTCCAAACATTGACCTGCCGGGTCATGGTCTGTGTCTACAACTACCCTGACCCGGCAACCCGATAGCAGTTCTAGTGCTAACAATGCTTGCGTAACTAAGTGAGCTTCCTAATCACCAGCAGGTTCAGTAAATGGTACTTTTAGTCTTAAGAAAATAAATGGCATATTGTCTACTTTAGCTTCAAATAGACCAGAATAAGATCCTAGTAGAAGGCCAAGAAATTGTTTTTGTTTAGCTCATTTTTCCTCTAAAATGATGTTTTTATGAGTGTCAATCTAGGAAGCACGGACACTCCAAAAATGTGGCCATGTTGTGTTGGACAGTCCATAGACACTCCGAAATTCACTAGGACACACCAAAATAGGTGTGTCCGTGTCACCCTGTCCTTACATACGTGTCTGTGCGACATAGGTGTCAATGCTTGTATAACTAGTAGTTTGTTCTCATAAGCGTCTGTTATTACATAACCTTCTCTAAACTTGCAATAGTTACTACATATAAATGACTGAAAGATGAATGTATAAATCTTCTACTGGGATAGAAAATCGACTACTAGTTCTTCTCCACCCAGGTGCATTCCTGTAGATTCCGTACATGTTCTCTCTTATATTGTACTTCACCTTGTCAAGCCATAGAGTGACTTGCTATTATAGTCTGTGTTCCATATGACATTAACATTCCAATAAAGCTATTTTCATGATATGAAAGCAAGAATATTTGTTGCAGGTGTATTGATCTTCTTCGTGTTGCTGGGATTTTTTGGGCTGATTTTGCATTGCTCCTCCTTCAACAACAGTGATCCTTGCATGGCAGGATGCTGCAACTGCTGTTATGGATGGGGCTTACTGGACTGCTTCCCTGCCTCTTTGGAGGCCTGCTTTGCCCTAGTAGTAATCTTTGTTGTTGTTTTTGCCATCCTAGGCATAGCATATGGTTTCCTTGCAGCTACTATGGCAATCCAAAGGATCTGGCAGAGGCATTACCACATCCTCACAAAGAGGGAGCTAACAAAGGTATCCATCTCAAGCAACTGACTTGTCCTGTTTATGTTATTTCATTCTTCGACAGTTGAGCCGTTTCCTTCGTTATACAGGAATATGTTGTAGAGGACCTCAAGGGATGCTACACTTCACCAAAGCTGGACTTGGAATTGCTTAAGCTTCTTTAGAGGTATATAACAAGATTTCTCTCCCACTCTGAAATAATCCAGTTTATTCACTGCCTAATGCTTTCTCTCACTTTTCTGTCATTCACATCTTTTAAATGATCTAGATCTTCGTCTCCAAATAATTATCTCTGTAAGAGGCATTTTTAAGAGCATCACTAAACTCTTCATTCTATTGAAAACTTGGCGTATAAGAAAGGGTACCCCCTAACAATGAATTCTTAGTTGAGCAAACTAGCACACTACCACAGACATCATCATTTGGAAAGTTGAGATTTAGTACCCATCTTTTCTATTAACTTAAAAGATAGCACATTTGATCTACACATTATATTGTAAAGACCCATATATCCCTGTGCGAGGTATAGAAATAAATGTGAAGTTATTAATTTAAGAACGTCTTTTGCAATTATATGTTCTTCCTCCTCCCATGTCCGCCGTAATCTGTGCCATGAAAGCAACCTTTTCTCTCCTATTCCGCATAAACACAGGAGCTATAAATTTGCTACGGGGTGGATTGCGGACACCGACCCTAGCCTGTAGTCAGGTAGAGCCTCCGAGAGAAGCCACAGATCCGCCTAACCATCTATACTGCTGCTTGTTGGCTGTCTGTTCTGCATGTGTCAGTTTCATCAGATGAAGCATTCCTGGAGATGGGGGAGGTGGAAGGACAAAGAGAAGTAGGGTTTCGGAGGGGAAGAAATGTGAGATGGTGGTAGCGACAAGATCTTCTGCGTCTTAGGGCAGGTGTCTTGCTTAATTGCTTAAAAGAAGGGTGGCAGTCCCAAGTGGATGTTGCTAAATTGTTTTTCTTTTTCTGAAATTGACAAAAATTAGCAGTGATGACAAGGGTAATTGTAGGGAGGAAGAACAGGTTTGTTTTGCAAGAATGCTTTTAAGTTTTAAAACCACGTACTAATGTAGAGAATAATTGATGTATATTTTATTGATGGGCTACTCCACTACTTATAGGGAGTCTAGCTCCTCTTCATACTACATTTTCCAATGTGGGACTAAATCCCTTATTAGTTCTCAACACTCCCCCTCAAGATGGACGATAGATATTAATCATTCTCATCTTGTTACATAGCTTCGACAGACTTAATGAACTAAGACCCTTAGTCAGACAGTCTGCCACTTGTTCTTCTGAGCGAACACGATCAATCTTCAGTATCCCTTGTTCCAGCTTTTCTTTGATGAAGAATCGATCGATCTCGATGTGCTTCGTTCTGTCGTGCTGAACTGGATTGTTAGCTATACTTATTGCAGCTTGACTATCGCTCAGAAGATGTAACGGTGCTCCCTTGTCCAGCTTCAACTCTGTCAGCAACGCTTTCACCCACAGCAACTCCGACACTCCTAAAGCCATTGCTCTGTATTCTGTTTCAGCTGTAGACCGTGCTATCACTGACTGTTTCTTGCTTCTCCATGAGACCAAGTTTCCTCCTACAAAGACACAATATCCCGTGGTAGACCTTCTATCGTCTATGCAGCTCGTCCAGTCTGCATCGCAGTATCCCTCAACTTCTATACATCCATGCTTCTTGAACCATAGCCCTTTCCCCGGCGTCCCTTTCAGATATCTCAAGATCTGAAACACTGCATCCATATGACCCGTTCTTGGATCATGCATATAGCGACTTACTACACTCACCGCAAATGAGATATCAGGGCGAGTGTGTCCCAGATAAATCAATCTCCCTACAAGTCGTTGATATCTTTCACGATCAACTGGCTCTCCTGCTTCTGCTCCCAACTTGCACTTCTGGTCAATTGGAGTGACTGCTACTTTGCATCCCAGCATCTATGTCTCCTTCAGCTGATCTAGTGCATATTTTCTCTGTGAGAGAACAATTCCTTGTACGCCTTCACACACCTCGATACCTAGAAAGTACCTCATCGCTCCTAAATCCTTCACCTCAAACTCCTTCGCGAGTTTTGACTTCAGCTTAGCGATCTCGACTTCATCATTACCTGTGATTACTATATCATCCACGTATACAGCAAGTATAGTGATGTGGCCTCTTCCATGCTGAAGAAAGACCGTATGATCTGCATTTGCTTGATGGTATTCCATGCCTGTAACAGCCTTTCTGAATCTGTCAAACCAGGCTCGAGGAGATTGCTTGAGTCCATATAGTGACTTCTTTAGTTTGCACACTTTTCCATGCGACGTCCCTCCGTCTGATTATGTAGCGTAGCACCCTGGCGAGAGTTCCATGTACACTGCTTCTTGTAGGTCCCATGGAGAAAGGCATTCTTCACATCTAACTGGTATAGCTTCCACCCATAGTTTGCTGCAATGGAGACTAGAGTTCTTACGGTGCTCATTTTTGCTACTGGAGAAAACGTCTCATCATAGTCGATGCTATATGATTGTGTGTATCCTTTTGCAACCAACCTTGCCTTGTAACATTCCACTTTTTCTTCTGACGTCTCCTTTACTGTGTACACCCATTTGCATTCCATAGTTTTCTTTCCTTTGGGTAATGGAACCAGCTCCCATGTCTTATTTTTCTCCAGTGCCCCAAGTTCTTCCATCATAGCAGCTTTCCACCTTGGATCTTTCTTTGCTTCTTGCCAACATTTTGGCAACGAAGTAGAGTCTAATGATGCATGAAGGCTCGATAATTCGAAAAAATGTTAGAATAAGACAGGTAGTTGGCAATATCATGTTCATAATCATTAAAACGACTAGGAGCCTTACCCGCATTGATGCGAGAAGATCTCCTTAAGGGAGCAATAGGTGGTAGAGAGATCATACCATCAGAGTCAGAGAGATCCGCATCAGAATCAGATTGATTCAGTGCGGGAGCAACATCTGCAAGAGTTGGAGCAGGAGTAGACGAGGGACTTGGTACAGTAGGCACAGGGCACGGTACAGGCACAGTACTGGACTTCTGCTGTCTCCTTCTGTAGACTTAGAGCTCATTTTCCATTGTCTACTGCTCCCCCTATTTAACATATGTATTTTCTTCATCTTCTGTATCGGAGTCACTGCTTTCTCCCCCTTTCGTCCAGTTTTCCACGACCGGGCATGGGACCGATCCGACTACCACAGATGGGCTTATTTTCTCTCCCTCACATCTAACACCCTCTGTGTTAGGTGTGTCACCAAACGCCGAACCGTCATCCGAACCATAATATGGTTCCAGTTCTCTGAATGTAACGTCTATGCTTACAAACATCTTCCGCTCAACTGGTCTCCAACAAGCGTATCCCTTCTGAGTTGTCGTGTACCCGACAAAGACACATTTAACCGCTCTAGGATCCAGTTTGCGAACTCCTGGCCTATTATCTTGGACAAAACATACACATCCAAATACTTTCGGTGGAACAGTGTACGTGGTTGCACCAGTAAGCATCTCCAACGGTGTCTTCCAGTCCAATACCTGAGATGGTATTCTGTTGATGAGATAAGATGTCGTTAACACCGCCTACCCCCATAAGTGTTTCGGGACATTCATAGCCAGCATCATCGTCCGTGCGACCTTCAGCAGGTGTCCGTTCTTCCGTTCGGCCACACCATTTTGTGTCGGTGTATAGGCACAGAAAGTTTGGTGTAGTATTCCATGAGTGGATAAATACGCAGCAACCTTCTTATTTGTATACTCCGTCCCATTGTTAGACCGTAAGCACTTAATTTTAGTGCCATATTGAGTTTCTACCCGGCGATGAAAGTCTCGAAACGCCTCAAAGACGTCACTTTTATTCTTCATAAGGTAGACCCATGTCACGCGAGTATAACAATCAATAAAAGTGACGAGCCATCGAAAACCGTTAATACCGGTTGTAGGACAAGTGCCCCATACGTCCGAATGTATCATATCAAATGCAGCCGAACTTCTACTTCCCGAACTCACATACGTGCTTCTGGTATGTTTACCCAACTCACAAGCATGACAAAATAACTTCTCTTTATTATCCCTTTGGTATAAGGACGGATACATTCGACTAATAATTTTAAAAGAAGAATAACCGACACGCTGGTGGTGGAGTAGCAATTCATCTTCTACACTGCGTCGTGAATCTTCCGGTGGTGTGTCTGCCACCAGAGATGCCAATGCTTTGTCCAGTCCAGTCATGTCCAAGTACCACAGTCCCTTATGCCATGTGCCAGTCCCTAGTCGTCGTCATGTCTCCTTCTCCTGAAAAGTCACCGTAGGAATATCAAAGGAAACAGTATAGTTAAGATCAAGAATAATGGCACTAATAGAAAGAAGATTGACAGGAAAAGACGGAGCATGTAAGACATTGGTGAGAGTGAGAGAAGGGGTGCATGCGACAATGTCTTTACCTATGACAGGGCTGGAGTTACCATCAGCAGTCTGAATGCTCTCCGGCGTCGGTAGGTGAGTATAGTCCTGGAACTCACCGCGGGACCCCGTGACATGGCGAGATGTCCCAGAGTCCATAACCCAACCTGGTTGGGGGACAACTGCTGCAAGAGCACGCGCAGGAATACCTGTGCTGGTTTGGGCAAAGCAAGTGATGTAGTCCCCTGAGGTAGATGACGCCCCATGACTGCCGTCCGAATCCAGCTTCGTGCTGCGTAACCTCGCGAGAAACTCCTTCTCAAGAGGGGTTAACTCAGCCAGGTGATTCTCTCCCCCTTCCTCCGCCAAATTAGCTTTGTGTCCTCCAGAATAATTTCTCCTTCTAGCAGCATAACCGCCTCTACCACCTCGACGTCCTCCGCGGCCCCGTCCACGATCACTCGACTGACTGTGCAGGGGTTTTGGACAAAATCTGATGTAATGCCCTGAGTCACCAAAGTTGTGGCAGACACCGGCCACAGAGGGAGGCTGATTGAAGGCGGCAAGGGCAGACTTGTCAACATCGGCTTGCTCCCCCTGGAAAGAGCCCTTGTTGGGCATCAATTTCAATCGAGCCTCTTCTTGTGCCATGGCAGCTATGGCGTCTTCCAAGGTTGGAAGCATGGGCTGTGCTAGGAGTCCATTCCTTCTATGCTCAAACGCAGGGTTAAGACCCTTCAAGAACTTCATCATCCGTTGTCGTGAAATATAATCCAAGAACTTTTGGAAATGTTTCATAAATGCTGGTTCGACTTGTGCATCTTCCATCCCAAGAGGATCATAGTGATCCAGATCAGACCAGTATTTCTTCAACAGTGCAGCGTACTCAGAGATGGTACGGTCGTCCTGGGCCACCCTATCAAGTTTCATCCTGCAGTTGGAAGACCCGCATAGGATTGCCTGAGCCTGAGTACATATCCTTCAAAGTCCGCCATATATCAGCAGCAGCCTCCATCGCCTCTACATTGCCCGACACCTGTTCGGTCAAGGAGGCTGTCAACCATCCGGCCACAACATTGTTGACAATTTCCCAAATAGCAAACTCCTTTGAGGAGGGATCATCTGGCGCCTTGGTTTGGCCATTGACGTAGCCAACCAAGCCTCGTCCCTTAAGCGTCTGCAGTGCCTGCCGTGACCATTTCAAGTAGTTGGACGTGCCTTCCAACTTCGTCTCCAGCTTGTCCAGCTTCCCCATTTTGTAGGGTGACGGATCTACATCAGTATGGATCACACGTAGGGTTGCCTCGGTTAATCTTTTTGATAAAATATCATCAACCAAGGCCTTCATCTCTTCTGCTGTCAGTTTACCACTGATCGAATCCATGGCGTCTTCAACTGTGATTCGTCGTCGTCGTCGTCGTCTTCGTCAGCTTCGTCGTCTTCGTCTTTATGTAAAGTCTCCAACATAGACCTTACGAATGCGCTGCTAACGTGGCCAACACTGGCGCACGCATGGAGATCCTAATTTGTAGATCGAGAACGGAATACAAATAAAGTATTTGTAGTTCCGGATGACGTAATCTAGGAACAGAAGGTGCAAATAAAGCATTTGACAGCCATCCGTTTTCGAATAATCGTCCACATAATCGTGCTCGCAAATTAGAGTTTGTGGGGGGGGTCGGCCGCAGATATGGTGGAAAGAGAGAGGGGGCGTCGGGGGGGTGGCGTTGTTGGGGGGGGCAGGGGGGGCGTCGGGGTCAGCAAGGGGAGGGACAGCAGGGGGGCGGCGGGGGGCAGGGGGTGGGCGTCGATGGCAGGGGGGGCGTCGGCTTGGGGGGGCGGCGGGGGGGGGGGGGGGGGTGGTGCAGCAAGGGGGGGTGTCGTCGACGGCAGGGCCGGGGGGGGGGGGGGTGGTGCAGCAAGGGGGGGTGTCGTCGACGGCAGGGCCGGGGGGGGGGGGGTGGGCGTCGGGGCAGGGGGAGGGGGCGTCGGGGCGGGGGGGTTGGCTTTGGGGGCGGTTGGAAATTTTTTTTTGTGGTTATGGCTCTGATACCATATAGAGAATAATTGTTGTATTTTTATTGATTGGCTAGTCCACTACTTATAGAGAGTCTAGCTCCTCTTCATACTACATTTTTCCAATGTGGGACTAAATTCCTTATTAGTTCTCAACAAGAAGTAACAGAACGGATGGAGAAGAATATTATACGTACAAAGTGTTGCATTCTTTGCTGAAAAAACCAAGTCTTTCCTTAGCTATTCTATCGGATTGATGTATAAGTTTGAATAGGCCAATACAAAAACCAAGTCTTCTTTGTCCTATTATTTTGCTCCTTAACTTTGGGCCTTTCTAATGGAGCACCATTCGTATGTAGCTATTAATAGCTATTTGGGTGGGCTCGATTGCTATAAATATAATGTCCATTTCTTCTTCTCAAAAGACAACTTTACCTTCTTTTGTAGTGAATTTCCTACAAAGCTCTCTCTCTTTCTACTCACCTTCAAACAACAAATTCCAGTCTTTCATATTTGGGCAAAAGCTAAGTTCGGGATCGCTCTTTCCGAGTTGTGTGCGACGAGGAGATACCGGTAGAGCGGGAATTTTACCACTAGGGGCATTCGGAACAAGTCTGCACATAGATCCGAATCATCTAACACCCTCTGTGTTAGGTGTGTCACCAAACGCGGAACCGTCATCCGAACCGTAATATGGTTCCAGTTCTCTGAATGTAACGTCCATGCTTACAAACATCCTCCGCTCAACTGGACTACCACAGATGGGCTTAATTTCTCCCTCTCACATCTAACACCCTCTGTGTTAGGTGTGTCACCAAACGCGGAACCGTCATCCGAACCGTAATATGGTTCTAGTTCTCTGAATGTAACGTCCATGCTTACAAACATCCTCCGCTCAACTGGGCTCCAACATGCGTATCACTTCTGAGTCGCTGTGTACCCGACAAATACACACTTAACCGCTCTAGGATCCAGTTTTCCAACTCCTGGCCTATTATCTTGGACAAAACATACACACTCAAATACTTTCGGTGGAACAGTGTACGTGGTTGCACCAGTAAGCATCTCCAACGGTGTCTTCCAGTCCAATACCTGAGATGACATTCTGTTGATGAGATAAGATGCCGTTAACACCGCCTGCCCCCATAAGTGTTTCGGAACATTCATAGCCAGCATCATCGTCCGTGCGACCTCCAGCAGGTGTCTGTTCTTCCGTTCGGCCACACCATTTTGTGCCGGTGTATAGGCACAGGAAGTTTGGTGTAGTATTCCATGAGTGGATAAATACTCAGCAACCTTCTTATTTGTATACTCCGTCCCATTGTCAGACCGTAAGCACTTAATTTTAGTGCCATATTGAGTTTCTACCCGGCGATGAAAGTCTCGAAACGCCTCAAAGATGTCACTTTTATTCTTCATAAGGTAGACCCATGTCACGCGAGTATAACAATCAATAAAAGTGACGAACCATCGAAAACCGTTAATGTCGGTTGTAAGACAAGGGCCCCATACGTCCGAATGTATCATATCAAATGCAGCTGAACTTCTACTTCCTGAACTCACATACGTGCTTCTGGTATGTTTACCCAACTCACAAGCATGACAAAATAACTTCTCTTTATTAGCCCTTTGGTATAAGGACGGATACATTCGACTAATAATTTTAAAAGAAGAATGACTGATACGCTGGTGGTGGAGTAGCAATTCATCTTCTACACTGCGCCGTGAATCTTCCGGTAGTGTGTCTACTACCAGAGATGCCAATGCTTTGTCCAGTCCAGTTCTGTCCAAGTACCACAGCCCCTTATGTCATGTGCCTGTCCCTAGTCGTCGTCCTATCCCCTTCTCCTGAAAAGTCACCGTAGGAATATCAAAGGAAACAGTACAGTTAAGATCAAGAATAATGGCACTAATAGAAAGAAGATTGATAGGAAAAGACGGAGCATGTAAGACATTGGTGAGTGAGAGAAGGGGTGCATGCGACAGTGCCTTTACCCATGACAGGGCTGGAGTTACCATCAACAGTCTGAATGCTCTCCGGCGTCGGTAGGTGAGTATAGTCCTGGAACTCACCGCGGGACCCCGTGACATGGCGAGATGCCCCAGAGTCCATAATCCAACCTGGTTGGTGGACAGCTGCTGCAAGAGCACACACAGGAATACCTGTGCTGGTTTGGGCAAAGCAAGTAATGTGGTCCTCCGAGGTAGATGATGCTCCATGACTGCCGTCCGAACCCAGCTTCGTGTTGCGTAACCTCGCGAGGAACTCCTTCTCAAGAGGGGTTAACTCAGCCAGGTGATTTTCTTCCCCTTCCTCCGCCAGATTAGCTTTGTGTCCTCCAGAATAATTTTCTCTTCTACCAGCATAACCGCCTCTACCACCTCGACGTCCTCCGCGGCCCCGTCCACGATCACTCGACTGACTTTGCAGGGGTTTTGGACAAAATCTGATGTAATGTCCGGAGTCACCACAGTTGTGGCAAACACCGGCCACAGAGGGAGGCTGATTGAAGGCGGCAAGGGCAGACTTGTCAACAACGGCTTGCTCCCCCTGGAAAGAGCCCTTGTTGGACATCAACTTCAAGCGAGCCTCTTCTTGTGCCGTGGCAGCTATGGCTTCTTCTAAGGTTGGAAGCATGGGCTGTGCTAGGAGTACATTCCTTCTATGCTCAAACACAGGATTAAGACCCTTCAAAAACTTCATCATCCGTTGTCGCGAAATATAATCCAAGAACTTTTGGAAATGTTTCGCAAATGCTGGTTCGACTTGGGCATCTTCCATCCCAAGAAGATCATAGTGATCCAAATCAGACCTGTACTTCTTCAACAGTGCTGCATACTCAGAGATGGTGCGGTCGTCCTGGGCCACCCTATCAAGTTCATCCTGCAGTTGGAAGACCCGCATAGGATTGCCTGAGCCTGAGTACATATCCTTCAAAGTCCGCCATATATCAGCAGCAGCCTCCATCGCCTCTACATTGCCCGACACCTGGTCGGTCAAGGAGGCTGTCAACCATCCAGCCACAACATTGTTGACAATTACCCAAATAGCAAACTCCTTTGAGGAGGGATCATCTGGCGCCTTGGTTTGACCATTGACGTAGCCAACCAAGCGACGTCCCTTCAGGGTCCGCATGGTCTGCCGTGACCATTTCAAGTAGTTGGACGTTCCTTCCAACTTCGTCTCCAGCTTGTCCAGCTTTCTCATTTTGTAGGGTGACGGATCCACATCAGTATGGATCACACGTAGGGTTGCCTCGGTTAATCTCTTTGATAAAATATCATCAACCAAGGCCTTCATCTCTTCTGCTGTCAGTTTACCACTGATCGAATCCATGACGTCTTCAACTGTGATTCATCGTCGTCTTCGTCGGCTTCGTCGTCGTCGTCTTTATGTAAAGTCTTCAACAGAGACATTACGAATGCACTGTTAACGTGGCCAACACCGGCGAGCGCATGTAGATCCTAATTTGCAGATCGAGAACGGAAAATAAATAAAGCATTTGTAATTCCGAAGGGCGTAATCTAGGAACAGAAGGTGCAAATAAAGCATTTGACAGCCATCCGTCATCGAATAACCGCCTACATAATCTCTCTCTCAAATTAGGGTTTTTTTTTTGAGAAAAAAGGGGAGGTTCGGCAGCAGTGGGGTCGGAAGAGGGAGGGGGGGCGTCGGGGGGGGGGGGGGGGGGGGCAGGGGGGGGGTCGGCAGCAGGGGGGGCGTCGGGGGGGCAGGGGGGTCGGCAGGGGGGGGGGAGGCGTCGGAGGGGCGAGGGGGGAGGCGGGGGGGGGGGGGGGGGGGGGAGGGGGGGGGAGGGGGGGCAGTGGGGGTGGGAAAAAAAAATTTGTGGTTATGGCTCTGATACCATGTAGAGAATAATTGTTGTATATTTTATTGATGGGCTACTCCACTACTTATAGGGAGTCTAGCTCCTCTTCATACTACATTTTCCAATGTGGGACTAATTCCCTTATTAGTTCTCAACAACTAAAATATGAACTAAAAATGTATTGTTCAGAATTAAATATGTAATTATAAATGGATCTTTTGGGTATCATCTGTGGATCATGTGCCTTTTTATTTTCCATGAGATGAGAGGGTGACTAGTGCAGAGGCCTAACTTAGGAAAAAAGAAATAACATTGAAAGGTTTTTTTCAGCTAAATGTAAATTATAGTGGTGACTTACCGCCATCACACACGCATACGCATACAACTCCTACGCAGAAAATCTGTCCTTTGGTAGGGGTCAGTAGGTCCACAAAAAGATTACTTAAATCAAATTTTGTGATCAAATATAAGAATTTTTGACAAAGGATGGAAGGGAGAACTTCCAGTTTGCATGATTCCTTTGTTCCCTTGGAATGAGTATAGTTGTTCTTCAACACAGCCTTCGATATGATGGTTTCTCTTGCTGAACGTGGTTTTATTTATATGCTCATTCTAAAATGTTGTGTTTCAGACTGCTACAGTATCTATAGCTCAAAGACCGGCCAGCAAGTGCATGCGTGGCGCCACATAGAGAAGAGATGAAGCTTCATACTCGGTATGGGTACAGGATCTAATGCGTATACCTGGAAGAGTACATGGGCGGATGTTTGTGCACCGGATATGCCTACAGGATCTAATGCGGGTACGTGGGAACAAGTTTGTATATCCAGTTAAAAGGTGTCAAAGCTCTTTCTCTATATGTATATTACCATTTGCACATAAGAATAGAATCTAATGTGAAAAAACACGAGACTAATGTTGGCCGAATGGTGAAGTCTGCATAGAGATATATGGTCTTTATGTAGGTTATGTCATTGTGCATAATTTTGCTAGAAAGAGACTGGATAATTGATGCAAGGAATTCATTTTATTGATGTTTGTGAGCCCTATCGATTTGGCCCAATTCTCTCTAACATATGGATAATTGATGTAAATCATGACATAAACTACTGCAACAATTCATTTTATTGAAAGTACCATGTAGAGTAGCTAACTGTAGAGTAGTTGATTTAGAAATAAAAGGTGGAAATACCAACAGACAGGACTATAATCGAGCTAGTATGACTTGTTTTAGAGCTCAAAATTATAGATCCAAGCTCAGTCTCTCACTTGGAGCATCACCAAACTGTAGTACTGTGCTCAAGCTTAAGGGGCTGTTTGGATCTCCACCACTGACAGAAAGTACATGGGTTCCTATCAATTTTTCATACTTGAAAGTCCAAATCCAAATCTTTTATACTTTGAGAACCAAACAGACCCTAAACTTGGCTAGGCTCCAAATAGGAAATTAGACACCACCCAAAGTGATAGGGACTATTTCAATTTTCAATGATAGGGGGACATCACTCTGGGCGTTTGGTACATGGGATGTTATATAGCTGAAAATTCTATATTCTTGAAAATCAAATTTTTGTTAATTAAATTTTCTGGAAATTATTTTTCTATGTTGGTGAATATTTAAATATTTCTGGAAAAAAAATAAAAAAGGATAAAAAAAATAATTTGAAAAAAAGATAAAAATTGAGATAAAACCAAAAAACAAAAACAATCTTAAATAATTAAAAAAAAATGAAAGAAGTTGAAAAATTATTCTTAAAAAATGAAAAAGATATAAAACTGAAAAACAAAAAAAAAAAAAAATCTTAAAAGAAAGAATTTTTTTGGAAGAAACAAGAAAATGATAAAAAAAATAAAAAATATTAAAAAGAGTAATAGAAAAAAAAACAAAAAAATTTTTTTGTCCGAACAAAAAAATATATCCACATATTATTAAAGGATAGAATTCTAATATTTTATGGATAAATTGTTTATCCTGATATTCGTAATTTTCGAGAATAAATTTTTATATAGGCATATCGTCATTTCAAACACCCGAACTCTTCTTCTATCTTCCTCTCCCACTGGTGCAGCTAAATGCAACAATTTTTAGTTTTTTTAATTTTTGATTTCAATTAATGTATGTTGGAAATTTATTTCAATCGAACACCATTATTGATGGTTTTGAAGATTTAGAAATCGGCACAATCGGATTGGAGTCGAGGAAGTACTGCAAGAATTAGGACAGTACAAAGATAGAAAACTGACACAAGTGATTACTCCTAACATTATTTTTAAGGCTATTTTGGGTATAAAAATGACATTAGAAAAAAATGTGATACCCCTTATCACTTTTTGTGCTGTCGTTAGTAATTTTTCATAAATATCCTTGGGTTGAACTTTTTCTATTCACACTTATAATGGATTCTTCACAAGTCTAGCTTTTATATATACTAGTCACATTCACATGTGTTGCACATACCAAACAGAAACAAATCCTTGTAATATTAGTAAAAAATTAGATAAAAATTTATTTATATTAAAATAGTTTAAATATAATCTAAATATATTTTAATAGAATTTGTTAGATATACTTTTAAAACTTTGGATATATGTGGTTTAAATATAATTTGAATATTGAATATATTTTATTATAAATTTTTAATAGATATGTTTATAGGAGATATGTTCACGTAGGTAGAAAGATTTTAGGATTTTTTTGGTACTTATGTGAGGATATACATAGGCGGTAGTTAAAAGAATTTTAGGATTTTTTTTTCCTCTTGATTACATGAGGATATAAATACAGCTTTGGCAACATATTTTGAGCCATTTTAAGCCTCTTTATAATAGTACTAGTAAACTTATATATATATATATATATATATATATATATATATATATATATATATATATATATATATATACAAAAATGTGGAGCGGAGCGCTGAGGAGCGGCGCGCCCTTGTGCGTTTGCCAGTTTTGGCCGGCCGGCCTCCTCGGCCCGGCCCCTGGCCAGCCCCCGCGCCCTGGGCGCTCCGACTACCGCCGGGCCACCTTCCTCGGGCCACCGGCCGCCTGGCAGTCACCCCAGTGGGGGGGTCTCCTCCTGGTCGGGTTCTTCTTCCCGATGTGGAGTTTCCCGCCGCTCCACCCTCCTCGACGCCGCCCTTTCCCCTCTCGGCGTCGTCGCCCTCGACGCTCCCGGGCGAGGCGTCAGGCATCCGGCCCTCCTCCGCCGGTTGCTCCCCCGGTGGCTTCGTCAGGCTTCCCTCCTCCCCCGGCGGACCACCCCCTCGTCGCCCCCTCTGCCGCTCCACCTCACCCGGTGAGGCCCAACCCCGCTCTCTCCCCGAGGTGCTCGGCCGCGCCCTCCTCGCGGCTCTCAGCCCCCTCCGGCAGTGGAGGAGCCCCCTCCCTCTCCCCTGCCTCCGCCTCCGGCGCCGCGGCAGCCTCCCCGGCCGCTCCCTCCTTGTGGCCCAACTCCGTCCACTCCCTGTTGGGAGGAGCCTCCCCCTCTCCGGCCTCCGTCTCCGGCCTTGCGGCTTTTTCCCCGCCCCCAGCCTCGGCCAACCCCCCGGCGTCCTCCGCCGTCCAGACTTCTCCCTTGGTGGCGGCGACCCCCCCCCTGCGAGGCCCCCTCTTGGGCTCTCGTGGCAGCTTTGCGGCCCTCGACGCGAGAGCATGCGACGGGCTGCCTTCCAGCGGTGCCGCCCCCCCCCCCCCCCCCCCCCCCCCCCCCGGCCGCTCGACAGCCTCTCCCCCCCTCGTCGTCCCCCCACGATGATTTCCCCGCCCTTCGGCGCTCCCTACGCCGGATGCTGGCCCCTCGCCGATGAGTGCTCGCGTCTGTCCGGAGGTCGCGTCTTCCTCCTCCGGCCGTCTCGCCGCCTCGACAGGCCCCCTAGCCCTTCCTCCTTCCTCCTCCCCCTCACTTTCCGACGCGTCTGGCCGCGTCGTCGGCGCTCCGCCGTCCACCGCCCGCTCTACTCCGCTGCCGGAAGCTCCCTCCGGGTCGCCGTCCTCCTTCGTCGGAGGCCCCGGGCCCTAATCCCCGAGACGCGCGCCCCCTCTCCGGGCCGTGCGCCTTCTCGCGCAGGCGCCCCTCGGGCCGTGTGCATCGGGCAGTGCGCCTGGCCCTTCGGGCCCTGCGCCACGACCCACGTGGTCGGCTTTTGAATTTCGAAATTCAAAATTTGAATTTCGTTAATTCGTTCCGGCCCAAAAAAAAAAAATCCTGTTAATCTTTATCGACGTTTTCTGTCTGGAACTTTGTTAGGGCTCCTCCCACACTCTGTAGGAACTCGGGCTACCTCCCGGTTCCAACCTATCGGTTTTTATTTTCAATGAAGGCTCCAGCCAGTGTTTAAAAAATTAAAATATATATATATATATATATATATATATATATATATATAGCGGGGGCTCACTTGGGGAGGTCCCAAGTTCGAGCCCCCTCCCGGGCACGGCTCCTAATATATATATATATATATATATATATATATATATATATATATATATATATATATATATATATATATATATATATATATATATATATATATGGAAAACGAGATATGTGTCACGCCCCGATTCGTAGAGTCATTTATTGACATATTTTATCTCTTGGAATCGATCGTCCTCGCTTGGGCGTGATGCCGTACAAGTCTGGTATTGCACTTGTACAAGGCAAAGATGGTACATAGGTAATAATCTTCAAATAGGAACACATTGCAGCGGCAGAAGCAGACAAATTGAAGTTAATGAGGACAATCTTTCTCATTGAATAGAAATAGATCACTTCTTTTATAGCAGCGGAGATAAAAGGATAACTTGAAGTCACACAGAGATATATTGAACTTTATTCTCTTTATTGATAATTGAAGAAGAGTACAAGACTTGTATTAAAATACAATGCTTACAACCAATCTCAATTTACAATAAACGCCAACTGAACAATGCTACAAAGCTTACATTTGATACTTGGATACAATGGATTACAACTCAATATACTGACTTGGCTTACAACTCACTAGTACAACTGATTACAATGTTCCATACATTATGTCCTTTATAAACAGAAGACATCATCTTGTACAAGGAGAGCTTCTGTATGCCCAACAAATCTTTGATGCCGCGGGACCAATCAAGCCAATCTTCGTGTGTAGAACATTCCAAGCACGAGCACCTGCCCACAAAACGTGGGTCAGTACATCATCTATGTACGGGCGAGCAGAATCCAACCCACTCGCATAAACCAACATTAAAGCGATCATTTAAGCAAGCATTTATTAGCGTGATCTTTCTACTTGGGGCCTAACATCAGTTTACAGTTCATGGACAATAATCAGAGTGAAACATGTAAACATATTCTTAGTAGCATTCATGTGGACATATCATTATAGCATTCTTGGTGTTATCATGCAAAGGCGTCATTGAGGCATCGTTAACATTAACATCTTAAACATGTTATGACAATTCTCACTTCAAGCATCACTTAGCATGGATGTTATGTTTGAGCACTATTTATAGTAAGGCATCTTTCTAGCATACTGAACGAAACATGTTAAGCAGATTATAGAGTCTCTCATTTTAAAGGCAACAACACAGCATCATTTCATTTGGCATGTTAAGCAGGCAAGTTGAACCTATATATACAATATCACAATTATGTGATTCTTACCGATAGCTGACTTCTCATACCTGCATCAAATACAGGTTATCAGATATACTTACGCTGCCTGCACAAAACATTCATTAGCATGCATCCCGACTACATGGTCACTGGTGTTGTTAAACCATATGGACTCTTTTCATTTCATTTCATTTTAAGATAATGCGGTCAGCATAGTAGGTGGCGAGCCTCTATGCCACCCCGCCTTATTCGTGCTCCCATAACACTCATCATTATTTCTTCCTAGGCCGAATCGGTCCCTAGGGCCCTAGGAACCGTTCGAGGAAATTATTACTCAAACCTTGTATACAAGTTGTCCATGACCATGCGAATGCGTGTCCAACTCGATTGTGAATAAAATCGCATGGTAAAATATATTAAGGAAAGTAAAGGCAACAGTGCATCATTAGTCATATTCAATGACTTGTTCATTTCATCATTTCCATCATTTCATTTGGTGATCTCAACGATCCCAGCTTTATCATTTCTCATTCATTGCTTCATTGCAACGTATCTCATATCATTCTTTTCTTAAGAGGAACGTAACATTCATTCATTTCATAGGGACATTTATTTATTTATTTATTTCTTGTAAGGGACAGGCAGCATTTCATTTCTTGCAACAGCTATACAGAGAGTACATGATTCTAGTGTTTCATTCAGTTCATTGGTTCGATAGCATAGCCAGTTCATGTCTTATTCTATCATTCATAAGACATCTCGATATTCAAGTGTCTACTTGTTCCTGTAGCGTTAAGCATAAGGGGCAATGTTATCAATTCATTCTCAGGCCTCAAATCATATTAGCAGTTCAATGTGTTATACATTTCAATAATTCTCAGCATAAGCATCTCTATTATTCAGCAACTAACATATGGGACATTTAGGGGCAGTTCATAGCATTTTAATACTTCATTTATTAAGCATGAAGGAGTAAGGAGGAGGAAGGACAGTTCCACTCACCTGGAATAAAGGGTCATCATGTTCCGATCACACACCATTCTACTATGCGTAGCTCCACTAGCGAGCCACGTTCCAATACCCATTCCGTCTAGCCAGCTATAAGAGACTGCATCAGTTTCAATTCTTCTGATTTTCAACTTAAGTCACGGTCCAACATCTTGATAGCATCTAACAAGCCAACCAAATGCCTCGTGCGGAGTGGGGCATTACATAATATACCACTGAGAAAAAGTTTCGTCCTCGAAACTTAAGGAAACAACTCTTCTACTAGATTCAATTAGTCACAACGAGTTATTCATTCAGCTTCAATTCAATATTCATTTCAGCAAACTCGATCATCTAAATAGCTATCCAACTGTACCATTTAAATCCATCAACGATTCGATCTGTCTATCTCTTTTTCAATTACTTGTAACTTCTCATTGATTCGCCAACATTTTCCTTGCATTCTATCTTGGTCGCAACACATCACTTCGTTTGGATCAATACACATATTTCAGGCGTCCCCAAAACATATGCATTTCAGCCAAAGTCCGTGCTAGTGCAATAAATTCTTCCCATAATGTTATCTCAGTCGCAACCTATCACTTTGGTTGGATCCATACACATATTTTAGGCGTCCCCAAAATATATGTACTTCAGCCAACTTCCATGATAGTGCGATTCGATCAGCCACGATATAATTCTCTTTTCTAAATCCGACTTAGCATCTTTTAATTGACTTATCACTTTATTCATCTTGCCACAATCAGTATCTTCCAGGCCACAATACTTAATATCAGGGACAACTTGGTTAAGCTCTATACTCAAGCATAACATTTCTAACATTCGATCAAGGGTCTAACTTAGAGCCAATCATATCAAGAGTTCACAACATGCAATCATATTCCTTCCCAAGTCCAACAATATTTCTCACCGAGGTAATTTATCTTTTTCAAAAAGATACAATTCGACGTCACCCACTATTGATTACCAGAGTCAGGGTATAATTCTATGCAACAGTCAAGGTTAACTTAGCTACCCGACTATAGGTACACTCAAGTCTTACCTTACGATTGCAATTCCTACTTATGGCCGACATATAATCCTCAAGGTTCAAACATCTCTTAAGGCACAAGTTGAAGCATACATTCCCTTAGGTCAATACTCATTATCACTGTCTCTCATTCAATGCCCCAAGGTCATCCTATGGGTCTTCGATGGTCACCTATCATTCAGTCAGTCTCTAAGGTTAGCTACACTGATAGCTAAACTTAATCGTTCAGGTGACTTTTCTAGAGTGGACGGCTATTAGGGTTATACTAGTTTCTTATTCTTAGGGCCAACAAGCAACCAACAGTTCTAAGGAACTCTACCCAAACCTATGGGTATTAACTCAGTCTGAATAACTAATCGCCATTGTTGGCTATGCCAATAATTGGTCATACAGCCTACGGTTTCTAGGGTTAAGTCTATCTATCTAGTGTCTTCCTCAAGGAAATAATTCCCACAGAGGCTCACTCTAGACTTACCCAACGATCGACTAAGATCGATCTATCAACATTACGGCCAATCCTAAACCGACATACGATCCTCATCGTTCTAATAATCCATCAAGTAAATTCCAACGATTCAATTTCTATTCCAATTCCTTTGTACCCACACGAACCCATAAGCCAAGGCTAACTATTCAAGAGTCATCGATTCCGTTAATCCCAACAGGACTATGGAACCATACTATTCAGTCTGTATGACAGAGTCACACCAGAAAGTCATAAACCAACAATCTATATCCCAACCAACAATCACCTATACCAACATTATCCAACACATTGTAATTTCTCGTTCCCATTCGTTTCTTAATCATCAAACTATCTTACGGGCATTACTTAAATCTCATGCAGCAATGGTCGAGTAGTTCATCCCATTCTATCCGACAATTTATGTATCACTTTACCATCCTCTAGGCAACAACAGTATTCAGAGTCACTACTTGTTATTTTTCTAGTGCAATTCAATTCCTCAACGTACATGCACATATGCAATGACTATCCTTTGTTGATCAAGATGGATTAACATCTATTACACCTTAGGGTCAAAGCACAGATCTCTAATATTCCTTTGGTTCACCGATAATATTTCCAAAACTTTCAGCTTAGCAACCAACATTATATTAGCCACATATAATTTGCAACCAACCAATCGAAATCCACATTCAGAGGTTCTAAGCCACAACATTCTCTAGCCAAATCATTTACCCGTAGCATACTAACTGTCTTACTAGTCTGAGTCATCATTCGACTAACAATTTCTAACCAAGCCAACCGTTACCATTTCTAGAATCTCGCTACCCAACATAGAATCACCGTCAGGGGACACTCGAGTCATCTAGCAACAATACATGACTCCCAGCTAAGTCTCGGCACTACCCAGTACCCACAGATAGTCTCATTGCTATCCTATGGAAGGGTCAACATACATTTCGTTTCTGAGGTGGTAGAGGCAATATACCACTCAGAAACGAAGCCATCCTTAAACAATACAAACCCAATTCTATTCCGGACATTCGTGATCTACAATGATCACAATACTTAACCAACATATCGGGATCTCAATATCACAAGCCAACATTCTTAGGGTCTCAAAAGCACTAGCCATCACCCCTGAGTCAACTCACCAGTTATATCAAACTCATCCATCAATTATTTCATTTCCAATTCTTTTCCAACATCACATGCAATTCTCAACTTGTTGCAGCATACATAGCCACTTTTCTTTATTCCCACATTCCAAACAGCATTCACAATATAGCATACTATGGTATCGAGTCATTGTTGGATTATTTGTGTCCAAACCAACAACAATCATTCATTCAGGGGCATCACAATGTATATAGACTTATTGTATGGAACATCCAGTGAGCAGCCAAGAGGGTCATCAAACTTTCAGACACAAGCAACATAGGATAATTACCGAACGACAACAGCATAATCGCGGAAGCAATCTTTGATTTAATCGCGGAAGCAACGTTGAGTGATCGCGGAAGCAACTTTGGTTAATCGTCGATGCAACTTTGATTTGAAACGAATCAAAGAAGAGACCAAGGACGTAAAGCCGTGCTCTGATACCAATTTGTCACGTCCCGATTTGTAGAGTCATTTATTGACATATTTTATCTCTTGGAATCGATCGTCCTCGCTTGGGCGTGATGCCGTACAAGTCTAGTATTGCACTTGTACAAGGCAAAGATGGTACATAGATGATAATCTTCAAATAGGAACACATTGCAGCGGCAGAAGCAGACAAATTGAAGTTAATGAGGTCAATCTTTCTCATTGAATAGAAATAGATCACTTCCTTTATAGCAGCGGAGATAAAATGATAACTTGAAGTCACACAGAGATATATTAAACTTTATTCTCTTTATTGATAATTGAAGAAGAGTACAAGACTTGTATTAAAATACAATGCTTACAACCAATCTCACTTTACAATAAACGCCAACTGAACAATGCTACAAAGCTTACATTTGATACTTGGATACAATGGATTACAACTCAATATACTGACTTGGCTTATAACTCACTGGTACAACTGATTACAATGTTCCATACATTATGTCATTTATAAACAGAAGACATCATCTTGTACAAGGAGAGCTTCTGTATGCCCAACAAATCTTTGATGCCGCGGGACCAATCAAACCAATCTTCGTGTGTAGAACATTCCAAGCACGAGCACCTGTCCACAAAACGTGGGTCAGCACATCATCTATGTACTGGCGAGCAGAATCCAACCCACTCGCATAAACCAACATTAAAGTGATCATTTAAGCAAGCATTTATTAGAGTGATCTTTCTACTTGGGGCCTAACATCAGTTTACAGTTCATGGGCAATAATCAGAGTGAAGCATGTAAACATATTCTTAGTAGCATTCATGTGGACATATCATTATAGCATTCTTGGTGTTATCATGCAAAGGCGTCATTGAGGCATCGTTAACATTAACATCTTAAACATGTTATGACAATTCTCACTTCAAGCATCACTTAGC
>JANAVB010041308.1:0-37575 GCA_029216955.1 Iris pallida | reverse complement strand
TCCAGCACACAGTCATGTGTTGCGTTCTTCCTAACGGACATTCGACCTGGATAACCGGATGGTCTGCAGGGCTTGTGGCTGTTGGGATAATCTCATTGCATCTTGCTAGTAACTAGGCCTGTGATAACCCTAGTTAGTTAAAGTATCAAGCCGTACTCTTGATTGGCCGTGATTGATTGGATGTAGTTTATTCCAGCTTAGTCTTATCTTGATCATGTGCAAGATTGTGGCATGACTTGATTATTGATGCTTGCCTTAACAATAAAGATCGGAGGTCCAGTTCTGTTCAGGCGAAGGGTTACAACCCCGGTCCTTGTTTGGTTTAAGGGTTGTAATATGGCTCCCGGAGCAGTTCTGTGTCCTCCCTTCGTTTATTGTCTTATTGCAATCCCATGCCATGTTCGTCATGTTTTACCTTACCTTAATACCATGATTAATTATGCTGGCCTTAGCAATAAAGATCAGGGGTCCAGTTCTGTTCAGACGAAGGGTTACAACCCCGGTCCTTGTTTGGTTTAAGGGTTGTAACCTGGCTCCCGGAGCAGTTCTGTGTCCTCTCTTCGTTTATTGTCTTCACGGTACCAATAGTATTTGAGACGGATTTCTATTCAGGTGAAGGGCTGCAACCCCGGTCCTTATTTGGTTTAAGGGTTATGACCTGGCTACTTGGATAGTTTCCTCGTACTCAGTTTACTGTTGTTATCTCTATTATTATCATTTCTTTATTTATTATCTTTAATATTCTATTGTGATATGCTGGTTTTAGTTCCTAAGTGAAGCCTCCTTTGTGGCACTTGCTCTTTCTGGGGTCTGACCCAGCTGGTTTTGTGTGGCCAGATATCGGAGCAGCACCAGAGGATCCACCTGTCTTCCAGCCCGATGGTGACCACCAGGTGTAACCAGGGCAACGAGTGGGTTTTCTTTTGTCCTCCCACTCTATTTGTAAAATTATTCTTTTAAGGCGTTTAGCCGGCGAGCATGTGTTAGCTCGTATTGCACCTTTATTTACTGTCTGCCTACGGGCTGTAACATGATTGACAAATCCTAGGGTTGATCATGTATTGACTAAAATTCTTGCTAGTCCTGACATTTTGTACGACTAGCTTCATGATCATCCAATATATAATGTATGGGACGCCTTACTATTGTATATTGATGTTCTAACATCTTCTGACTGTTACTGCTTGCTTGTGATTGAGACAATAGGCTTGTTCTTGACCAGAGGAGACTGATGGATTGTAGTTAAACCCTCATGTATCTAGACAGTCGTGACCGTATAGCGAGGTGGGTTGCACTTCAATATACGTAGCTGATTATGTACACCCCCGCTCTCCAGTATTCTGGTTCTGGGGCATTACATGGTTTTAGTGGTGGCCCATGCAGGTCTTGTAAATCAAGATATGTGGGTTTACCGAATAGATGTCTCAATCAGTATTCGTCCTTGATCTCTGCATATCTTCAAATCTCTGAGAATCTTGACATGATCACATGCTTGTATCGTTGATCTGTCCTGGTCCTTCCTTATTGTTCCCTATGTCGTCTTCTTCAGCGGCATTATTCCTGGACCTACCGATCAGCAAGGTGGAGCACCTCCTGTGGACCAGCAGCAACCTGGGGATCAAGCCCAGCATTCAGGAGTTGCCTCCAGAGTCATGCCTACCGAAGGGGAACCACCAGTTCATTCCGTCCAGCCTGCGGAACCTGATGATGGCACTTTGGTGGGTCTCATCAGGTCCCTATTAGCTTTCCAGGATCGTCGCGGAGATGCCTTGCACCAGGCGGTGGCAGACGCTTTGACCAGAGGAGGTCATCAGGGTAATAGCGGGCCAACAGCTTCAAGCGCTTGAACCCTCCCTTCTTCGACGGCAGTGAAGATGCGATCACTGCAGATTCTTGGCTTCAGGACACAGAGATGATTCTAGAAGCAGCCAGGACTCCAGAGAACGAGAAGGTGGCCGTAGTGCGCCTGCAGTTACTAGATCTTGCCCGCAGTTGGTGGGCAGCGCAGGCCGATGGATTAGTGGCCCCTATTTCATTGGCAGTATTCAGGAAGAGATTCCAGACCAAGTATTTTGATGCTGTAGCTCGGTACGATCTACAGACGAGGTTCACCAATCTGAAGCAGATGGGCAGGACGGTCGATGGATATACGGCCGAGTTCTCCAGGCTTAGTCGGTTTGCTCCTACCTTGGTGGCGACCGAGTTCGATAGAGCCCAGCGATTCCAGCAGGGGCTCCACCTAGAGATTTTATTGGCGGTGGAGCAGTTTGATCATCAGACTTTTGATGCAGTTTTGAGAGCAGCTCGGAGGCATGAATATACCTCCCAGAGGATCGTGGATAGGACCGGAGGTCGGAAGCGATCTCACGGGCAGATGAAGTCATCACAGCACCAGCCCCGACAGCCAGGGCTTTGACTATTGGAGCTCCGAGAAGGGCGGCCTCAGTAACGTCGGTTCAGCATTCCACCCCGACGCACCCTCAGCAGCAGAAATAGAAGCAGTCTTCTACAGTGGGATGTTCACACTGCGGGAAGCCAGGACATGTGGTATCGGAGTGTCGCAGAGCACAGGGTTTGTGCTTGGTTTGTGGTACACCGAACCACAGGGTTGGAATTGCCCAAACAGGGGGAGTTCATCCGCTTTCTCTAGTCCTTCAGTTAGAGGACCAGCACCAGTCCAGCAGCAGCTGCAGTACCCGTTCCCGAGGCTATTGTCGACGCAGGCCCAGGCGTTCCAGCAGCAGAGACCGCAGCAGTATGCCCAAGCCCAAGCCCTGATCCAGAGCAGGTAGTGTAATTTTCAGCAGAGGGGACCCGCACCCAGAGGACATGGTCAAGTGCTGGCTTTGACCATGGGAGAAGAAGGAATAGCACCAGGTGAGGTGGTGGCAGGTATTATTCTCGTCAACACCTTTCCAGCTTCAGTATTATTTGATTCTGGTGCCTCGCATTAATTTATGTCTGCACGATTCGTGACACGGGTAGGATTGAAGCCCGAGTCATTATCAGTAAGGCTCAATATACTTACTGGTAACGGACTTGTGGGAGTAGATAGAGTGTTTTTCTCGTGTCGGATCGTAGTTAGCGGTAGAGAATTCCTTGCTAGATTGGTAGAGTTCCCGATGGCGGATTATGATGTGGTCTTAGGGATGGATTGGTTGAGGGACATGTATGCTAGGATAGACTGCCACATTGGCAGGGTTGTTTTTAGCATTCTCGGAGAGCCAGAGTTTTCTTTCTCCCGAGGCGAAGTTGAACCTTCTTCTCTATTATTGCGGATGGCAGTAACAGCAGTACAGTTACCTCGGATAGTCGAAAAATTTCCAGATGTTTTCCCAGAAGAGCTTCCAGGGATGCCGCCAGAGCGAGAGATCGAGTTTACCATCGACTTGATTCCCGGGACAGCCCCAGTGTCAGAGAGAGTCTACAGGATGGCACCGTCAGAGCTAGAGATATTGTACAAGATGATTGAAAAACTCAGAACCAAGGGATTCATTCGTGCTAGTGGATCGCCTTGGGGAGCCCCGATACTTTTTGTGAAAAAGAAGGATGGTACGTCTAGATTGTGTGTTGATTATCGTACCTTGAACTCAGTGACAATCAAGAACCGATACCCTCTCCCGAGGATAGATGACTTATTTAATCAACTCAAAGGGGCGTCAGTATTTTCGAAGATTGACTTACGATCAGGATACCACCAGATCAGAGTCAGAGAGCAGGATATCCCGAAGACAGCTTTTAGATCGAAATATGGGCATTGTGAGTTCCTTGTGATGCCATTTGGAACAACCAATGCGCCGGCTGTATTCATGGACCTCATGAATCGTATCTTCATGCCTTATTTGGATTAGTTCGTGATTATGTTCCTAGACGACATCCTAGTCTACAGTAAGAGTGAGGCGGAGCATGAGCAGCATCTCCGAATTATCCTCCAGATTCTCAGAGAGCACCAGTTGTTTGCCAAGTTTAGTAAATGCGAGTTTTGGCTCGATCGTATTTCGTACTTGGGTCATATCAACCCGAGGAGGAGTTGAAATGGATCCCAGAAGATCGTGGCCATTGAGTCGTGGCCGGTACCTAGCACAGTGGCAGAATTTCGCAGTTTTCTTGGCTTGGCCGGCTACTACCGGCGATTTGTTTCAGACTTTGCTCGAATTTTTGTGCCATTGACCCAGTTGACCCGCAAGGATGTGCAGTTTGCTTGGACTGCAGAATGCCAGGATTCTTTTAAGAGGTTGAAGCGAGGCTTGATGACGGCTCCTATTCTCACGCTTCTAGATGGAACCGGAGGATTCTCAGTGTATTGTGATGCTTTGGGCAGGGGTTAAGGATGTGTTCTGATGCAGCATGGGAAGGTAATAGCTTATGCGTCACGGCAACTTCGTGATCATGAGAGGAATTATCCAACCCATGACTTGGAGCTGGCAGCGGTAGTGTTTGCACTTAAGTTGTGGAGGTACTACTTGTACGGAGATAGGGTAGAGATCTTCACCGACCACAAGAACCTGAAGTATCTTTTCACCCAGAAGGATCTTAACATGCGTCAGAGAAGATGGCTAGAGCTGCTAGTGGATTATGATGTCAACCTGCAGTATCACCCAGGGAAGGCTAACGTTGTTGCAGATGCATTGAGCAGGAGAGCCAGAGTTTATTTTCTAACAGCGCAACCAGAGCTGTTAGCCGATCTTCAGAATATGGGAATAGAAGTTGTCCTCCCTTCCAGTGTGACATTGATGGCCAGCATGCAAGTTCAGTCCACTATAGTCTAGAGGATCCAGATGGCGCAGTCAGCAGATTCCAAGCTTCAGCGACTCAAAGCAGAGTGTGAGGCAGGACGAAGACCAGAGTTATGCATTCATGAAGATGGTACACTTCGACATGGTATGCATCTTTGTGTACCCAGTGAAGATATCAGACATGAGATCATGGCAGAGGCCCACAGTTCGCAGTATTCCATTCATCCCGGTGGCACGAAGATGTACCGTGATATTCGTCAGCACTTTTGGTGGAATGGCATGAAGAGGAAGATAGCCCGGTTTGTCTCTCGTTGTTTAGTCTGCCAACAAGTTAAGACTGAGCATCAGAGACCAGCTGGACTACTTCAACCATTGCCGATTCTCGAGTGGAAATGGGAGCATATAACCATGGACTTTGTGACTGGATTGCCTAGATCTCCGGCTGGCAGAGACGCTATTTGGGTTGTCATAGACAGGCTCACGAAGGTGGCTCACTTTCTTCCGTTCAGAGTTGGTCAGTCGACGGCTCAGCTAGCGGAGATGTATCTTCGGCAGATTATCAGATTGCACGGTATATCAGTCAGTATCACTTCAGACAGAGATTCAAGATTTATGTTGCACTTTTGGCGTAGCTTGCAAAAAAGTTTGGGAACTCACCTCCAGTTCAGTTCAGCTTATCATCCACAGACAGATGGCCAGTCGGAACGTACGATCCAGACTCTCGAAGATATGTTGAGATCTTGTACGCTCGACTTCGGTGGTTCGTGGGAAGATCACCTACACCTGGTAGAGTTCTCGTACAACAACAGTTTCCAGGCCAGCATCCAGATGGTACCGTTCGAGGCACTGTATGATAGAAAGTACAGATCCCCGGTAGCATGGGATGATGTTAGAGAGAGGCAGATGATCGGTCCGAAAATGATTGCTCAGACCGTTGAGGTGGTCAAGAGAGTCAGAGATCATCTTCGAGTTGCTCAAGATCGCCAGCGTCATTGGGTCGATTCTCATCGACGCCCTCTTGAGTTTTCTGTCGGCGACCATGTATTCCTGAGGATTTTACCTAACCACGGTGTCATTCATTTCGGCGTACGAGGAAAGCTTAGTCCTAGGTATATAGGCCCGTTCGATATTCTGGAGCGAGTCGGTGATGTGTCCTATCGTCTCGCTCTTCCGCCGTCGCTACGTGAGGTGCATGACGTGTTCCATGTATCCCAACTGCGACGGTATATCCCGGACCCGAGCCACATTCTGGATCATTCGAAATTGGTTGTTGGTACCAACCTTTCGTATGGAGAGGCCCGTGTCTATATTGGACCGGAGAGAGAAGATACTCAAGAACAAGACTATTAGTTTAGTCCGTGTTGCTTGGGGTTATCACTCTTTGGGTGAGTCGACGTGGGAGCGTGAGGATGATATCCGATCGCGATATCCCGACCTGTTTGACTCGTGAGGTATAATATCTTTCTTATACCTTATGCCTTCGATTCCTTGCTTGCATGAATAATTACTTGATTGCTTGATTAGTATAGCTTGCCTATGAATAGTATAGCTTGTTCTTGTCCCTCTAGCCTCTTAATTAAATTCCGAGGATGAAATTCTTTTAAGGTGGGTAGAGTTGTAATACCTATTGTTCGTATTACGAATTTTGAAATACGTGTACGTATTTTATCTTTTATTGTATGTCTCCTTGCTTAATTTATTGGGTATTTTCATTTGCTTAGCCATGGTTCATCTTGGTTCGGTTTGGCTTGAATTGGTTCGGCTTGGTTCGGTTGTGAACCAACCCCCCTACCTACCACCCCCACTATCCTTTATTAACCCATTCCCCTTTCTCTCTCTTCATTAATCTTCTTCTTCTCCACCATTTACTCTTCCATCTACCAGGAAAAAGAGCTAGGCAAGTACAAACTTGCTTCATGATGGATCTCAAGTTTTATTGTTCCATTCTCTTCCTTACTTGATTCTAAGTCTCTTTAGAACTTGACATTTTTGGATTTGATGGATGGATTATTGTAGATCTAAGTTTGTAACTTTTCGGTTTTCTTAGTTTTGATCTCTAAAACTTGATTATTTTCGAAAACTATTGGTTCTATGTTGTAGAAAATTCAATTTCATGCGGTTTTGGCTTTTGTTTCGCTTGATTTCGACTTCGGATGAGGAAGTTATGGCCAAAGCATTTTTCGATCATTTCTATGTTCATCTGTAGCATGAACCACATGTCGCAGTTGGCCGCATATGATGTCGCGAATAAGCCGCATAAGGCAAATGTCGCAGTTGGCCGCATATGATGTCGCGAATGAGCCGCATAAGGCACATGTCGCAGTTGGCCGCATATGATGTCGCGAATGAGCCGCATAAGGCACATGTCGCAGTTGGCCGCATATGATGTCGCAGTTGAGCCGCATGAGCCGCATGTCGCAGTTGGCCGCATATGATGTCGCAGTTGAGCCGCATAAGGCACATGTCGCAGTTGGCCGCATATGATGTCGCAGTTGAGCCGCATAAGTCGCATGTCGCTGTTGGTCGCATATGATGTCGCAGTTGAGCCGCATGAGCCGCATGTCGCAGTTGGCCGCATATGACATCGCAGTTGAGCCGCATGAGCCGCATGTCATAGTTGGCCGCATATGATATCGCAGTTGAGCCGCATGAGCCGCATGTCGCAGTTGGCCGCATATGATGTCGCAGTTGAGCCGCATAGGCTGCATGTTGCTGTTGGCCGCATATGGTGTCGCTAAATAGGCCGCATAATACCTATTTTGGCTATTTCTAACTGTTATATGTCCTAATTGACTGAATTATGGCTCGAATTTCTTCCAACTCCCAACGTGGAAGTTGTAAATCGTTTCCTTGGCATCAAGAATATGTCACTAGTTATTTTATGCAAGTTTCTCTCATTCATGATATTGTAAGAATAGAACACGATAGTGGCCCGCTGTGGCGCACTCTTGACAAGTAAACTGACATGATATATCTCGGCATGCTGTTACGACAGCTAGCCTGACATGACAAGTATGAAAGACTTGGACACCGTGGACGATTGTGTTTGTACAAATAAACTAGTACTGTCTTGCATCATGTCTAGGATGGGGACCCCTGAGTACCACGGTCAGGGGTACCTACTGAAATTGACTAAGGCTAATTAACTAGAATGATTCAGTAGTCATGAAGAGATTCCCAGCTACAGACAATCCCGTTATCTGGGCGCATTCAGTGGACTTGTAGCCTACCGACGAGTAGGGCACATTTCCAGCACACAGTCATGTGTTGCGTTCTTCCTAAACGGACATTCGACCTGGATAACCGGATAGTCTGCAGGGCTTGTGGCTGTTAGGATAATCTCATTGCATCTTGCTAGTAACTAGGCCTGTGATAACCCTAATTAGTTAAAAGTATCAAGCCGTACTCTTGATTGGCCCTGATTGATTGGATGTAGTTTATTCCAGCTTAGTCTTATCTTGATCATGTGCAAGATTGTGGCATGACATGATTATTGATGCTTGCCTTAACAATAAAGATCGGAGGTCCAGTTCTGTTCAGGCGAAGGGTTACAACCCCGATCCTTGTTTGCTTTAAAGATTGTAACCTGGCTCCCGGAGCAGTTCTGTGTCCTTCCTTCGTTTATTGTCTTATTGCAATCCCATGCCATATTCGTCATGTTTTACCTTACCTTAATACCATGATTAATTATGCTGGCCTTAGCAATAAAGATCAGGAGTCCAGTTCTGTTCAGGCGAAGGGTTACAACCCCGGTCCTTGTTTGGTTTAAGGGTTGTAACCTGGCTCCCGGAGCAGTTCTGTGTCCTCTCTTCGTTTATTTTCTTCACGGTACCAATAGTATTTGAGACGGGTTTCTATTCAGGTGAAGGGCTGCAACCCCGGTCCTTGTTTGGTTTAAGGGTTGTGACCTGGCTACTTGGATAGTTTTCTCGTACTCAGTTTACTGTTGTTATCTCTATTATTATCATTTCTTTATTTATTATCTTTAATATTCTATTGTAATATGCTGGTTTTAGTTCCTAAGTGAAGCCTCCTTTGTGCACTTGCTCTTTCTGGGGTCTGATCCAACTGGTTTTGTGTGGCCAGATATCGGAGCAGCACCAGAGGATCCACCTGTCTTCCAGCCCGATGGTGACCACCAGGCGTAACCAGGACATGAGTGGGTTTTCTTTTGTCCTCCCACTCTATTTGTAAAATTATTCTTTTGAGGCGTTTAGCCGGCGAGCATGTGTTAGCTCGTATTGCACCTTTATTTACTGTTTGTCTACGGGCTGTAACATGATTGACAAATCCTAGGGTTGATCATGTATTGACTAAAACTCTTGCTAGTCCTAACATTTTGTACGACTAGCTTCATGATCATCCAATATGTAATGTATGGGACGTCTTACTATTGTATATTGATGTTCTAACATCTTCTCTGACTGTTACTGCTTACTTGTGATTGAGACAATAGGCTTGTTCTTGACCATAGGAGACTGATGGATTGTAGTTAAACCCTCAAGTATCTAGACAGCCGTGACCGTATAGCGAGGTAGATTGCACTTCAATATACGTAGCTGGCTTTGTACACCCCCTCTCCAGTATTCTGGTTCTGGGGTGTTACATATCTTGTCTAGTCTTGCCCAGATCCAGTACATGGCTATCTCAGGACATGCTTTTTGCTTTACTTTATCGATAATTGGTTAGAGACTAAGTTCTGTTCAGGTGAAGGGTTACAACCCCGGTCTTTGTTTGGTTTACGGGTTGTAACTTGGTTACCGGAATGATCCTTTAGTCATCTTATCGTTTATCACCCTGTTTTCTCTAACTCATGTCTTTCGTTAACCTTTATGTATCATGTGCTAATGCTGGTTTAGTTCTTAAGTGAAGCCTCCTTGTGGCACTTGTTCTTTCTGGGGTCTGATCCAGCTGGTTTTGTATGGCCAGATTTCGGAGTAGCTCCCGAGGACCTCCCTGACTTCCAGCCAGATGGTGACCACTTGGCACAACCCTGACACCGAGTGGGTTCTTATTTTGCTCTCCCCTCCCTTGTAAAAAATATTCTTTTGAGACGTTTAGCCGTCGAGCAAGTGTTAGCTCGTTTGCAACTTTACTTACTGTCTGCCTACGGACTGTAACATGATTGACAAATCCTAGGATTGATCATGTATGACTTAAACTCTTGCTAGTTCTCGTATTTTGTACGACTAGCTTCATGATCATCTGAATATGTAATGTTTGGGACGCCTTACTTTGTATCTGATGATCTAATATCTTGTAACATTTATTTACTTGCTTGTGATTGAGACACTAGGCTTGTTCATGACCATAAAAGACTGTTGTCTTGTATAAACCCTCATGCATCTAGACAGCCGTGACCGTATATCGAGGTAGATTATACTTCAATGTACGTAGCTGGCTGTGTCTGTCCCCCGCTCTCCAGTATTCTGGCTCCGGGGCGTGACAGTTCTCGCATGTGCCAACTCATATTTTCGGCCGTCTCTTTCACCATAAATAATCTTTGCAACCGCGGCATTATAGTACAAATGATATGTCACTTTTACTTCTGGATAATATTTCTCGTTATGATATTTCACACATGGACACTTAATTTTGGTGCCATCCATGTACCGAGGGAACGCCTTAGCAAACTGCAGGAACTGCTCTACTCCCGCTATGTATTCATCCCACACCCACACATATCATCAGAAAGACAATTGTACATCCATGAACGATTCTGCAAGTAGTAAATCATATCCATTGGAAATAATTCTGCAAAGATGGACACACATGTTCACCGCAGTAACTAGTCAAACTGGGTGAAGTTGAGTTGACTAAGTCAATATCTTTGACAAACTAGTCAAACTGGGTGAAGTTGACTAAGTCTAGGCAATTATCCTTCACTAGACATAGACATGGAACAAACACGATATTTGCACTGTCCGAACTTCCTAGTGTATATTACAATAGAGAGACATGGTAACCGTGTGTAGGGGTACAACTCGGGCGGGTTGGGTCGGGTATTATAACTGCACAGAGTAATTGAACCATAGAAATTGTTGTATGCAACAATAGAAGGGAGTATCCTAAAACCTGTAAACTAGGGGTTCAGATTAAAGTGTGGGTTGCAGGGCTATGTAATAAAGTTTCAAACATAGGCACAACAGTAGGTAAGAACTCAGGGTGCATATGTTTACTTTTAAATAAATTCTAAACCGTGGATTGGGTTAACAACATAATGGAAGTATGTTTCTCCTCCACCCAGAAAATTAGAAGTTTTTAGAGGAGACAAACTCGTGTAGCAAGTATTGGAGGAGAAGTAGGCGGGGGGTGTGTGTTCAAATTGGTAGAAGGATAGTTGTCAAAAGAATGCTAATATGGAATATCCATATCAAGGCATGGATAATAGGCACCCATGGGTGCAGTAGGCACCTATAGGTAAATGCAGGTTGTATATAGATGTGTACCATAAGAGGATAACTAGGGGTATCGGTAATACTCTAAGGGTAGTCAGGTTCTAGCCTATAAGTGCTGGTGTAAGGAAACCTATTATCAAAGAACTTGTGTGTGTGAGTGTGTCTACTATTCGTATTAATAAGGGGCATACATATGAGGATACCGTGTATCAGGTTGTGTGAGTATCCGATAGGTAAAGTGGAGTCAGTTGATGTAGGTGTGTTATGTCGAGTGCAGTATCAAAAATAGATGTCAGTGTGTGTTCACATAGATAGATAGGGTGTTCAGTTTAGAGCAAGATAAAATAGGGAGTGTTAGTGTAATAGGATGTCTTGAGTTATGTAATTGCATTGGTATGCTAAGAAAAGGGCTCGGGCAATTAGAGGCAAGTCTACAGATAGCAGGTATTGAAAATAGGTAGACAGTAGGTTACATGTATGTATTTATGTGTGTGTGCCCTGACTTGGGTGTCCTAGTGTTGTGGGTTAGCCAATGTATGGGTATGATTGTAATAACAGTGAATATGAAGGAGAATAGGACTGATATTAGACAGTAAGTTGTGTGCACATAAATGTAAGGGAGGGTTGCTCATGTGAGGTGTATAGCCTATGTGTGGTTCATAGTGTATCACTCCTAGTTGACAGTCCTAGGTGTCAAGAGTGAGTGAGAGGGCTGTATAGGGCTACTTAGCCCTTTGGCAGCTAGGGGGCAGGGTGTCCTGCACTAGGCAGGGCCACATGGTACTGTCCATGACCCTGCAGGTAGGGTGTATGCTCTGCACTGGGTGCGTGGACTTAGGGTAGTACCAAGTGTTGGTCCCCTGTAGTAGACAGGAAGGCCAGGGACTTGGCATTGTAGTGCAGGGTGATTTGGGGTACAGATATTGGACGAGAGGGCAGGGCCCAGGTCTTGGCTTGGACACACACACACGCACACACGGACACACGGACACACAAGCTTTCTACAGGTTTAGCCCACCCAAGTTGAACCCCTGACCGTGTGTGTGTGTGTGTGTGTGTCCGTATTTGTGTGTGTGTCTCTCTGTGTGTTGTGTGCGTGTCCGTATCCGTGTGTGTGTGTTCGTTGGAGAGGAGGAGGAGGAGGGAGGGAGAGGAGTTAGGTTAGGGTTTACCTGAGGAAGAGGGGGAGGAGCTCGAATTGGGGGAGGAGGAGCTCGACGGGGTGGTAGGGGTCGCCTGGGGGGAGGGAGTCGCCGGGGGGGGAAGGCGTCGTCGGGGGGGGGGGGGGGGGAGGGAGTCGCCGGGGGGGGGGGGTAGAGTGTCGCCGGGGGTCGAGTGGGTCGCCGGGGGGGGGGAGAAAATTTTAGAAATTTTCGAGTGGGGGGAAAAAGGAAACAGCGTGCCCTAAGTAAAAAACTTAGCGACGTCAAGAGGAGACGTCGCTAAACGTCGCCAACGAGTGTCGTATATCGACGATATTTTTGGACGTCGCTAATATGCAAAATTTTGGTGACGTCTTTTGTCGGCATCGCTACTTCCGTCGCTAATTTTTCATATTTTAGTAGTGAAATAACATAAAAATCTAACATGTGATCTCGTTACATATCATGTAGGAGCTATCATGATATGTAAGAGCTAGCTATCATGTTGATTATACATATCTTGTATGTGACAACAACGTCCATCTCAAAGAGACTTGAGCGCTCAATCCAGTCGAACTTGTAACCTTGCGCTCTGAAACCATTTGTTGGAAATGAGATCCCAATTGAAATTGATTCATGAGATACAATAATGGATTTAGTCCATTTGACTTAAAAGAAAACTACCTTATAAAGTCCATATTCTCATATATATCTATACCCCCCCTACTCCTTTTTATCCAATGTGGTATTAAATCCTTTATACAAGTCCTTTTTATATATTACCAAACTCTAAGAAACTCAAATGCTCAGCTAGATACAAGATATACACAACTCAATATAACAAACGGGGACGAATTCATTACCTTTAGTATTGTTGTTACGATTGCGAAAGTATGTCCCTGGTTGTCATCTTGTCGTGTCATTTGTGATGTTACTTCTCATCAACAAAGGGATTGCATTTTATTTTCTTTTTTTTTCCTCCTAATTTTCATGTTAGAGAGGGTGATTATTGAAAAAGTTGATCGTAGCTAGACTGTGATATATGAATAAGAATGCCTGATAAAGAAGACCGTGGTAATTAATTGCAAGGGTTGTGACATCTTGGATATCATGGTAGGCATTTTTCATTGGACTATTTGATGAGAGGGAGAAATAGGTGTTCAATTTGTGAGTGACCACAATACTAGGGTAATCCAAGTCCTAGTCGTACGATGGCGTTTCGATTAACATAATGGGATTATGGGAGGTATTTACCACAAAAAACAATTTCACTGTACATGATTCAATAAGGGGGGCATTATGTGGATGAATTAATGTAGAACCACATTAGTCGGGGTAGGGAATTGTTGGAAACTACGCCACAACGACATTGAGGGTCTACTTGGATTCACAAAAAAAGAGAGAGTTATGCGGGGTTAAGTAGAGAAAAATTAAGTGAGAGAGAGGGGAGTAAATACATATAATCTTACTTGGACATGTGGAAGAGTTAAGTGGATTGTGTTTAATAATCTTGCTTAGATCGATTGAAGATTTTGAGTGGAAGGAAGATTAATAGAAATACAATTGTTACTAAATTATTCTTACTACATGAGTCATAAAATTTTACAAAATATGTTGTTAGACCATCTCCAATGGTGATTTCTAAAATTGAGTTCTTATCCTACTTGGCATTGTACTTTAAGGAGATTTATCTAGTTGGAAGAGTTTCTACATAGAAATTGTTGACATACAAAATGCTCTCCAATGGTTCTCCATTTCTATCCTATGTGTCACATAGTAAAAGGACAAATTTAATGGTGTGGGGCCCAATAATAATTGTTATGAGAGATAGAAGAATTTCTATGAGAGTTTCTGCATGTAGAAACCCTCTTAGAAAGTTTTCATCCTACATCATTTCCACTTAGGATAGAAATGGTGATAGAAATCATCATTGAGAGGAGTTTTTTCTAAAATAGATTTCTTCCATAGAAATAGGGAAGATAGAAACCCCTTGGAGATGGTCTTATCAACTCAACAGATGCATAAAATATATGTGGTCATCAACTCAACAGTTGCATAAAATATATGTGGTCATCAACTATCTCTCCTCCATTTTTTTTGACACACAAACGGATTTTTTTGATGTATAAAAAATAAGTGATAATCAACTCAACATATGCATAAAAGAATGTAGCCGTTGATTTTTTTTTATTTCTTTCCCTTAGAACGATAAGTAATAAATGAAAGTGAGAAGAAACGACGCACCTGAACGACAGCAGGTTAAAAGCTAGGAAGACGGAACATGTTGAAATTAAAAAAAAAGGAGAAGGTCATGATATTTTATATGGCAAACAAGAGATTTTTACGACTTTGTAAACAACCCCTCAACTCCCCTTGTTAACCCCCTGCAGATTTGGAGTTGAAAAATATGGAAAACTCTCCCTCCTAAATTCACACCCTCAAACTAAACATGATTTTCTTTCCTCCTCATTTAACTTTCTCTCACTTTACTTTCTTCGCACTCGATCCAAATAGATCCTTAAGGCAGGTTTGAGGAATAAAGGACACATCAATGACCCGATTGTGGTTCATATTTTGATGAATAAGAACAAGACACATCAAACGATGAAATAACGAGTAGGATTCACTCGGATGTTGATCACTTCGTCTTCTCGTTAACGGATTTTTCTCAAACGAAGACTTTTTCACAAGGGATGACGCCGAGGATGAATGATACTTCATGGTTCATCCTCGGAAGACAAATGTTTTTCCTTTTCTTTTTTCTTATTAGTTGGTCCAGTTGGTTTAATATATATATGGGTTCTAAGAGAGTATTTATGTTAAACCAAGGTAGATTGCTAGAGTGGCATAAAACAACATATTTTGTTAAATAAAATTTGGACTCCCCTATTTTCGTAAATCAAAAGAGAAAGTGCACTACTTTGAAAATTTTCTCAACAATTTATTCTCTCTAATGGAAAGAACACTTTTAGACGCAGTTTAAAATATTTTTATTTTTTTTACACAAGACAGTCCCATACTGCATCAATCTTAACAGTGTAGACTGATTCAAAAATGTCGTCCACAAAAATGATCCAATTTGCTTCAGGTGCCTATTGTTTAAATATTCAGGGTTTTTCTTTTGGGATGTCTTCCCTCCCTCATAATTGTAAAATTTCAATCATCGGAACCCTATCGACTGGTCAGAGCACCGTCCTGTCAAGGCGGAAGCTGCGGGTTCCACCCCGTCAGTCCCGAACTAGAATTTGATGAATTGAGAATCTCTTTCTTTTTCTGTGGAAAAAAGAGAGAGCAAAATAGAATTATAGAGTGTCCATATTTTTATCGGAAGTACAGATGCCAATTAACTTCCTTTGTTTATTGTACGATACACAATAAACTTAATATAATTAGCTAGACAGAGTAGCCTTTTCTACTCACAAATCCTTGGTCATGAACTCATCTTCTAGCTATAGGCTAACATCAATCATCCATACAGTAATTCTCTAGGGATTTTTTTTGGTTATTGCTCTATATATCTATACAATACAAAGGGAGCGCCATTAAACTTCAAAGCTTGAGCTACAAAATTTTCTATAGCCCGGTACTCTTCGTTCGATTCCTCGTAGCTGTCCTAAATATTCCGATCGATTGCGAACTCGTTCGATCTTTCTCTGGTCTCACGCCGCCGCAGCGATGCCCGTGACGAACAGCCGGTCGTCGGCATACGACGTGGCGCCGGAGATATCCGACGTCAGCCTGCACGCTTCGGTTCCACACTCCTTCTCTTGGAACTCGTCGCTCACGATCTGCTGGTACCGGCACTCGGTGCTGCAAAATGCCTTCTCCCCTCTGCACACGATGTTTCGATGTGTCAGAAAAGCATACGTACCAGACACGACACAGACACTCCAAAAATTTACGCACCTGTACATGTATATCTCTTCGCCATGGAGGTTCTTCCTGCACAAGTAGCAACGACTGAGGAAATCCGCCACGGGCAAAATCCGGTGGTCTCTCTTCTCCCTCGGCGGAGACCCGCAAAAGAATCGTCCTCGTCTCTTCCCGTGACATGCAACTTTTGTGTTAGTACTTGTTGTTGTTGTTGTTGTAACACTTGCATTGTTGTATATCCAATCGCAGTCGGGTTCGGCCTTCGGCCGAGCGATGGCGATGGCGGTAGTGGGACTTCTCCGGCCGCTGTCCGGCCTCTCGAGGGCCGCGACGATGCCGAGGCCCACGCCCTCCGACTCGCGCTTCTTCCAGCCCATCGGGGACAGCGGGTTGCGCTCCAACGGGCTCTCGGATCCCAAAGACGCATCTTGGAACGGGATTCGGTGGCCGGGGCTTATCAGGTCCGGTAGGTTTAGTATGGGCTGCCTGGGAACCATTGTTTGATTGAGTTCTACCTGAAGATGAAGAAGAGTGGGGGAACAAACTGGGTTGCTTACCCTCTTTTAAAGGAACCAAAGAATAGACCATTATTTATTTATTAAACTAAAGCCTTTTTTTTAAAGGAATCAAGAATAGACCATTATTTATTTATTTAATAAGCTATTGGAAGGTGGAATTATCAATGGAGGAATTATTGGCTGATGATTGTTGCTGAAACCCATGGTATACAAAACTGATGGGCTAGTCTGTGCTATTCTTCCGCACTGTGCCAAATGTCAAATCGAACAGGACAGATTTATTTTCTGTTTTTTTTATAGAAAATTTTAGTTGTCCCATGCTCATTTATCCAAATTCAATTACACACCAGTGATTTACCATAATATAATTTAACACCCCCTCCCACTTTGACGAATTTCGTCCAACATTAACTGTCAACTGGAATGATCCATTTTTTGGACCAAATTATTCCCATCTTTTTCCAAGCAGACAGCCACCTGCCTTTCCCGCCGTGCTCGGCCCTCCCTCCCTCACCTCGCTCAGCCAGGGGCGGAACTAGGCCCAAGCCCACCCGGGCTGTAGCCCGGGGTCATTTTGGTAATTTTTTTTACTATGGTAGGATAAAATTGTAAAACCATACAATTAAGCCCACCCCCCAAATCTCCCGATCCTCTCTCCATGAGCAGCCTTCTCTACTTAGTTAGGGCCAGCGGCCAGGTGGTGAAACCCTAGCCCGCCGACGCCGCCGTGACAGCTCCGGAGTCCGGTCATCTTGTCTCCGCCGACGCCGACGCCCGCCGATGAGTTCGACGAGTTCTCTTCAGTCTTCAGTCTCCGCTCGTCGTCGTCGACAATAGCGGTAAGCTGGTAAGATTTTCCAATTCTTCTTCTTCTTTGTTAATTGTCTGTGCAATTCCGAAGAGACGCAGCTTCCACGCCCTCCTGGCAAGCTTAAACTCTTGATTCCAGGAATGGCTGGCTCTTCACTTGGACCATCATTCCTAGACATCCCTATTCTTATCCAGAGCAAAATCTGCCAGCATGTATCATAGGGTCATGTAAAGGGTTGCAGACCCAGCACCAGCTTTTGCTTCCTCTTCTATTAATTTTTGACCATTTGTTGCATCTATATTTGTTGAGCTTTTTTTCCGATTGAAGTCTGATTTTTCTCTCCAGTAAATAACCCCTCTTCTTCCGAGTTCTGATTCTTCTTCTTCTTTCCAGTCATCCACTTGAAGTCTGATTTTTTCTTCTTCTTCATCAAATGCAACATGAATAAGAATCGGAAGAAGAGACTTTACACGCATTTTTTTTCTTTTCTTTCAGTGAATAAGATTTCTGAGTGCTGCTGCTGCCTCTGAGTATGGATCTTGTATTTGTAGTCATGATATCAGTTAAAGTACTTACAACAGGAATCCCTAATGTTCTTTACTTGTTGAGTATACAAGACTCCGTTATTATCTACTTATCTGGAATGTTTTAAACTAGACAATTGTTCAGTAAATAATTAAGATGCGTCTACATTAGTTACTGATATATGATTTTTTTTTTTTTGGCTTATCTAGATAATCAAGTATCTTTAAGAATGAGTCAAGCACCGAAGCCAAAAAAAAACTATGCTTTCGTTCTACAAGACAAACAACAATGAAAAATCAAAAGAGGATATGTCCAAGGGGACTACATCTAGAGAAGTGGGTGAGCAACATCATTCCAATGACAACGATGAGCAACATCCTATAAATGAAGTTGATGGAAGATTTCCTCCTTCCGTTGAAGTTCATGAAGAACGTCGTACTAAAGTTCAAAGAGTGGAGCCTATAAAATTTGATGTTGCTTCTTTTGAACGGGATCCGGGGTTACGTCTTCAAATAGGCCAATACCCCGTTAATCAACGGGACGAAGTTCGACGGGCTTATATCAATGCGGGACCATATCAACCACTACAAGGGTATCCATCCTCTAAATCATCCGGAGAACAAAATCGTCGATTTATTGCCTCGTGGTTTAATGACTTTCCTTGGTTAGAATATTCTTCCGTGAAGGATAAAGTGTATTGTTTTCCATGCTTTCTCTTTGCAACATATCCTCCTAAGCGTCCTACATTTACAAAAGATGGATTTGGAAGCGGGTGAAATGTAAGATACGAAAAATGCTTCATATACTACACCATTGATTCAAAAGGAGGTTTTGCATATTATAGCTCATGGGGTGAAATGTAAGATACGTGAACAAATTGGGGATAAGAAATTTTGTATTCTTGTTGATGAAGCACAAGATGAGTCCAATAGAGAACAAATGGCTATTATCTTGAGATTTGTTGATGATGATGGTATTTTACGTGAACGATTTTTTGGTGTTGTGGGGGTTGAAAATACCACAGCTTTAACTCTCAAAGAAGAGATATGCAAGGTCTTTACTAAGTACAATCTTTCTATCGACAATATGAGAGGCCAAGGATACGATGGTGCTAGCAATATGCATGGTGCATGGAATGGTCTACAAGCTTTATTTTGCCAACAATGTCCTTATGCGTATTATGTGCATTGCTTTGTCCACCGACTCCAACTAGCATTAGTTGAGACAGCTAAGGATGAGCAGGATATATGGTTGTTCTTTTCAATTAGTTGAGACAGCTAAGGATGAGCAGGATGAGCAAGATATATGGTTTCAGAATATATCTATTATTTCTGATGATTTACATTGAAAGAGAACTTGCTGAAGGCCTCGACTTAGAATTGATAATAGATGATTTCTTTAAATTCAAGAATCGACGGGTACATGGCACTAGGACACCGTTTCATTGAAATGGGCTGGGATATAATTTTTTGTATGTCATACTTGACATAGTTTATGATTTGTTAGAGAGAAGGTATGAAATGCAATTATCTAATTACAAAAGCATATAGAGAAATGTTATTCAAGTTTTCTTTTCATTTCCTTGCAGGATGTTCCATCAGAACTGGTTGGCAGCATTAGGTTAAAGAAGAAATATTTTGACTTTGACAAGTTGGCTGTGGTTGGATTTATAGATGATTTTGTTTGCTATATATGTTGCTGCTGTACTTATTGATCATACTTGAGATATAGGCCAATTGGTATAGGAGTTGGCTCATACTTTTATCTTCCTAGACATGCCTTTCGAGTCACCAAAGGTACCATAAATGTCCCACAAGTTTTTTTTCTCCATTTTTCTGTTGCTTATGTGCTTAGTTGTACTTATATAATGATTGTGTTCAATGTTTTTGCAGGCTCAAAACTGAATGCATATATCTTTAAGACCATATAATATCATGTTTTGAAAGCTTCATCAGAAATTGCTATAAAAGAAGGCCCCTATGAGACTTATAAATGTGACAACATTCAGTAAGGTTTGTATTGTACTTGCTATTTCTTTGTATTGCCAGTTTACTAATGGAAATTCATGTGCAATATTTAGACTTCATGCTTAAATGTCAAAGCTTGAGTTGGTTTAACTTTTATACTTGTATTTCGTTCATCATAGTTATGAGCAGGAAAATTCAACCGAATTTTTGGCATAAATTTTTAAAACCTTATATAATAGCTAGCCCACCCTACTCTAAAGTCCTGGTTCCGCCCCTGCGCTCAGCCATCTGCCATCACCACCACCTTCACCACCGTCTACCATCACCACCACCTTGACCACCATCTACCATCACCACTTTCACCATCACCAATACCAACACCAACACCTTCACCATCACCACCACCACTAACCCCCCCTCCCTCAATGTCCAGCCGTCCCAGCTCCCCCGCCGCCCACACACTCATCTTCTTCCCCCATATGGAACTAGCATTTCCCATGATCGATTTAATCGAAAGATTTCAGCTTCATCCATAGGAAGAAAAAAACAATGTCCTCCAAAAAAATTTCACCTTCGATGAAATTCGGCTCTACTTTCAGGAACAAACATATTTTAGAAATAAAAAAATTACAAACTAGCATGTCACTCCCCGTTCCCAGAATGCGTATTTTTATACATGGACAACTCATATATATTTATTTAGTATTTATCATGTATTATCCTGTATTTAAATTCCTTTAATTTCATGTTAATTAATTATCTGCATTTTATTTCCTGCTGTTATTCTCTGCTTTTAGTCTTGCTTTTAGGTTCGACCTAGGAGAGTTTTTCTCGGGTTCATGGTGGTTCACATGAACCGAACCCCACCTACCACCACCCCTTCCATTTAAAGCCCCCATCTCCTTCTCTCTCCTCATAACTTTCCTTCACCATTACTTCTTCTTCTTCCTCATCACTCTCTCCACCTACCAGGAGAAGGCAAGTACATCTTGCTTCTCCTTCACCCATTTTTATGGTTCATTTGTCTTCCTCTTGTGATTCTAAGAGAGTTTACTGCTTAGCATTTTTGATTTCTTGGGCTTATTTCTTCTAGATCTAAGTAACAGCATTCTCGGTTGTTCATGGGTTTTGATCTTCCAACCTGGCGTGCTTTTCGGAATAGATAGTTAATGTTGTAGAGATTCTCATTCCACACCATTCTGAACCATGGGAACCTCATTTCTAGCTTGGATCGAAGGTTCAGTCACGCTCACGTTCTTACGTGTCAGCGCAAATTTTTAGTCACGCACACATCTTTACGTGTTAGCGTGAATTTTTAGTCACGCTCACGTTCTTACGTGTCAGCGTGAATTTTTAGTCACGCTCACGTTCTTACGTGTCAGCGTGAATTTTTAGTCACGCACACGTCTTTACGTGTTAGCGTAAATTTTTAGTCACGCTTACGTTCTTACGTGCCAGCATGACTTTTGAGTCACGCTCACGTCTTTGCGTGCGTGCATGAATTTCTTATCACGCTTTTCACGCTCATACGCTCACGCTGTGCGTGCGTGAGTTACTTTTCACGCTCACGTTATGAGTGCGTGAATTACCTTCACGATCACGCTATGCGTGCCAACGTGAACCATTTTTCACGCTTATGCTGTTTATACGCTCACTCCTACCTACTAGACTTGGCGTGACTTGTTGGCCTTAGCATAGACTTGTTGGCGTGACTTATTGGCCTTAGCATAGACTTGTTGGCGTGACTTCCTGACCTGGGTGTTTCTATTTGTTCTATAACTTATTCATTTAATTGGTGACATGATAATTCTTCTATTATATCCTTACGCCTTTTGGCATGAACTCGATAAAATCATGATATGTTAATATTGTTAATACAGATTGTTATGTGGAATGCGCCTTGTGTCCTGATTGATCCATGGATACCCAGTATGACTGGAACTTAACCCTGAGAGTCGTAGACTCGACTCCACTGAATACTAATTGACTTTCATGCCTTGTCACCATTGATAATAATGGTTATCTTGACTAAAATTGATCATGCGTTCCTAGTTGGAACTAAGAGACTGGCTAGTCGTCTTATTGAATTGAATGAATGAGACACGTTCATGTAATGAACTATTATAATCGATTAGCCGATCCCGAATATTGACATACAGGCACATGCAGGCTTCAAATTATTTATTTATTTATTTAGTTATTTATTTATCTTACAAAAATAGCATGTGTACTTTATGGTCAAGGCATGATTATTCCGTGGTTAGTTTGATTGTTACATTACGCTATGTAAGACCTACAACCTAACCGCACGGGTAACGTTGCAGAGTTGTGCATATCGTACCCCGTACGAAAGTACTCATTTGAATGACCATGATCCACGACATGGGATTTCCTTAACATAGAGGCTTTAAGTTAAATAAAATAATGATTGCATGGAGAGAATAGATTTTCGAGTTCTTACATGGCAGCCCTCTTGGGACTAGTAGTGGCCGACAGACCGGCTGTTTTCCACAGATACTGTAAATCTGTCACACGGACAGGGAACGGTATCTGTTTATATTATTAAATTATACATGGTATATTAACGGCGGACGTCCCGCTGGGACTCGTCTAATTACATGATTGGCGCAATTGATTGACTGGATAGACTAGCCTTGCTCGCACATAGTAAGAACTGAGGAATCCCGATTTGCATAATTTCAGGATAACTTGGGACTCACAATAGCAAGCCGTAGGAGTTGATTGGCCGTTCAAGATGATTTATTTGTGTACTGTACTTACTCTGTTGCCTAACTGAGATGATCAGAATGTCAGGACATGACGGGCCAACTTCTGTCCTTGTTTGGTTGGGAGATTGGTTCGAAGTGTCGTGATGTTGTGTGAGTCCTAGTAGATAGCAGAAATCTATTATCATATTCTCTTATTACTGGTTTGATCCTTCATATCGTGCTTCCTTGTGGTACTTGCTATTAGAGGTCTAACCTCTCTGGTTTTGCATGGCCAGATTTAGAGCCAGTCCTCGAGGATTCAGCTTACTTCTACCTCCAAGATTGTCAATACTAGGGGAATGATCGCAGGAGGACTCGAGTGGGTTCCTTACTCCACCGCTCATTTTGTTATTTACTTCATACTTAGCCGTTTGGCACCGACATGTTAGTCGGATTGTCTTGCACTTACTTTTACATAATTGTAATTAAGTCAGACTGCAGCTGATAATAATTGTGTATATGTTACTATACCATCTGGCTATGTTTTGTAAAGCCAGATCTCAAGAACATTTTGACTAAGCGTTTGGGACGCCTTACTGCTTTATCTTACATGTTCTTTATTTTTGCTTCTTGTTTGAATGATTGAGACAATAGATGTGAAGTGACCATAGTAAGACTTTCATGTAGTATGCACCCCCTCGTCTGGTTAGACAGCATTGATCGTATTATACGATATTCTTCTACCCGTAATACGTAGCTGGCTGAGTCATTCTCCTGCTCTCCAGTATTCTGGTTCTGGGGCGTGACATAGCAGCTTCCTAAACTTATCAACACTACCAACAAAAAAAGAGAAAAAAACTACACAATAATTCGTAGGGTCTTACTGAAGTTGGCATCGACATCTCAAAAGCAATGAAGACGTTCCTCCCCAACAGAACCACATTCCCATTCGCCAATCCCACCAACAACAGCAAAGAAGAGCGCAGATGAAGAAGGAAACAGAGTTGTTCATCGTTCCCAAAATTCTCAGCAAACTTTAATTACGGTGGCGCGCGCGACGAGGGGGGCAACAACTGTAGCGACAACAAGGGGCAGCAGCAGCAGCACGCTGCGGTGGCAACGCGCGACGAGGTTGGGGGCAGCAGCGGCTGGACGCGCGGCGAGGTGCGGGGGGTGGGGGCAGCAACGGTGGGACGCACGTGCATGGAAGAAGGCAATATACGAGAGGTATTTTTGGCCAAAATCTTTGGTCAAATGAGTTGATCGTCAGTAGGAGACGGTACCCGTCAAAAGTGGGAGGTGAATTACATTATGGTAAAGCGCTGGGGTGCACCTTGAATTTGAATAAATAAAGTGGATGCAACTCAATTTTTTTTTAATTTTTACTTATGGGTCAATATAAATCTCAGTTAACTTGCATGTGATTTAAATTACATTTCGAAAGATGGGTATACCATGTTAATTTCTTTCTAAGTTTTAATTGTTGGCACTTTTATGTTTAGGTTTGTAAATTTTTAACTGCATTAAGTTTATGAAAAGTGTGCAATAAGATACTTTCAATTTAAAGGGACAATTTACGTGTCACTTCATCTTCTTTTTGGTATTTTTGAGTTTCCAAACTAATGTCATATTTGTACTTAAACAACATCACGTCTCCAATACCGAAATACGGAGAACATGACGTAACGTGTCCATCTACGTAATATGGATTACTCCGACACCTCCCAATAGGACTAACACATGTCCTCGGATAAATGTCAAATAGAAGAGATAAGAAAGTGGGAGAAGAAACCCATTCAGGTGCCGATAACGATCCTTTTGACACTCGTCATTGCCATCAATCTGCATACGTCCACTAATAGTATTTTTCTGTTCATCTACTCACCAAATTATATATCCACTAAAATTATATGTATTCAGACACTATATTATGATTATGTTAGATTATGTACAAATTTAAAATTATTTCAATTGTTTCTGCTTTTGCTTTCATATTTGATACATTAGTTAATTTTAATTGCAGATTATGAGGTGAAAAACAAGAAGCAAACGTGTAAGAAAGTTTTTTATCCAAACTATAAGTAACTATTTATGTGCACGTGCAATGACACGTAGAAAAATAATTTTATTTTATATTGCTTGCAAAATAGTTTAAATTTAAATTTTTTTATGGATACATTTTGAATATATTTTAATTAGAATTTTTTTTATAGATATAGGTGCAATAGTTAGATAATATAAATAGTTAAGTTATTATTAGGTTTTTTTAATTATTTTACTTATTACGGCATAACGTCTTATTTTAAGCTATTTTTAAGGTTTTTTTAGAATAATATAAATAATAATTTAAATTATATAATTATATAAATGAAAAAAAATATTGTTATATATATATTTTTTTATTTTTATATATATATTTTTATTTAACATATATATATATATATATATATATATATATATATATATATATATATATATATATATATATATATATATATATATATATATATTTTAAACATGAGATTGGGACCGTTGTTGCCACTTGCCTGTTGGCAGATGGTACGTCGAAATCATCTGATTAGAAAACGTCAGAGCTGTGCGTGTCCACTGATGGGGACCGGTTACCTGGACCTCTGGGCACGCGCCGGTCACTTTGCTTGGCGGAGCGGACTATGCAAACATGGTAACCGGCACGTGTCCAGTCGATGGCACGTTGCATTGCACACGGATTCCATGAGGGCTGAAAACAACAGTTCCTGTCCCGGATTGATGGGCTGAGTTTAATGACTATTATAACCTTGCTGTCAATTTCTCACTCTTCTATAGACTTTGTCATCCGGTTATGTTTTAAACTATCATTAATTTATCGCAAAGATGACTAAAACATAACTTGTAGACGAAGTCACCAATTTTATTTTATTTTACAAATATGTCCGTAAGCATTTGTTTTACGAATAGGAATAATGTTATTTGTCATCCATCCTTACATGGCAGCTGACGTAATATGTTCCTGTAGCAACTAACATAGTACAAAATTTAAAATTAAAACTAACATTAAAGTTAAAATAAAATTAATATTAATATTGACATTAATATTAGAATTAATATTAATATTAACATTATTAATATTCATATTAACATTAATGTTAATATTAACATTGACATAACATGAAAAAAAAATTGGATAATTAATTTTTGTGTTAAAGTTTATCATGTCATATCACACATAATATTATTTAACAATTCACGTCAGCTGCGGAGAAGAATTTTGGTGGGACTGCAGGCGGAAGTTTTGATCCGCTCCCATATATATATATATATATATATATATATATATATATATATATATATATATATATATATATATATATATAATTTAACATTTCACGTCAGCTGTCACAAAGGGATGAATGGTTTGGAGAAATAATTTGGAGTAGAACTCTGCGGGCGGGACTTTTGATCCGTTGGACCAAACTTTGACATATGAGTAACCATACCACCTAGATAACCGTTGGATCGAGCGGAGGCGGATTTTGGCGGAACTGCAGGCGGAAGTTTTGATCCGCTCCCACACACACACACACACACACACACACACACACACACACATATATATATATATATATATATATATATAAAATATATATATATATATATATATATATATATATATATATATATATATATATATATATATATATGTGGAAGCGGAAGTTTATATATATATATATATATATATATATATATATATATATATATATATGTGGGAGCGGATCAAAACTTCCGCCTGCAGTTCCGCCAAAATCCGCCTCCGACAGCCACAACTTTGGGTCTAATCCATTAAATAACAAAAATAGTCCAACCGAATAAACTGAATGATTATATCATTTTGATTCAGTTCCAGTTATGGTAAATTTTAATTCAACTTCGGTTAGGATTATTTAGAGTTTCATTTATAATATTTTGAATATTTGGAATCCGTTGAAACCGAATAAAATCCTAATAAACCGAATACTCGCCTCAATCTAAAAGTGAAGCTAGGTATTTACACACTACTAGATCCATATGTATATTTGTATAACTTTTACTTGACAAATTTCACTCCAACTCAATGTCTGACCATTAGGTTTGTGATTGCTTATCATGGCAATAAACAGTCAAGAAATGTGTTTGGTAACACAACTTATCAAGAGTTTTCGAAAAAACAATTCAATCTTTTTACAGTTTTTTTAAAACAAATGAAACACTAATGTGAAAAGTTGCTTCTTATATCAATTTTTGAAAAGTAATAACAATTTCAAACCCGACTTACGTGAAGAATAATATTACTAAAAAAAATCAGATATAAGCAGAGTGGAGTATTTTCTGTTAGTCCCGGGACTTGATCGAAGATGAAAAACAGATGCAATCGAGATCTGTGTCACGTCCCAGTACCGAAATACGGGGACGGACTAGGCCAGCTACTCCATATGAGGTACGTAACGTCATACGACGATCGTGGCTGTCGAGAGACTAGGGGGGTACATGCTACAATCAAGTCTCCTATGGTCCCACAGAGTTCTATGTCTCAATCAATTAAGTCAAATCAGCAATTAAATGAACATTAAAGATAAAGCAGTAAGGCGTCCCTGACGCTTCATCAAAATGATCATGAGAGACTAGCTTTATAATTTAGCTACCTCATAGAGTCAGGAGTACAAAATTATACACAGCTGCAGTCTGTTTAATTACAATTATGTACTGACACAAAATATCAAGTAATCCGGCTAACAGGTGCCGGTGGCTAAATGCCGCAAAAGTATAAGCAGGAGTGGTGGAGAAGAAACCCACTCGAGTCCCCGAACCGCCATGCTCCTAGTATGCACCATGGATGTCAGGGAGGAAGATCGTGTCCTCTGGCTCTGCTACGAGATCTGGCCAAACAAACCAGCGGGGTCAGCCCCGAATAGCAAGTACCGCCAAAGGGGCACAAGAGTTAAGATTAAAAACCCAACTAATAGAATGACTGATAATAGTAATACTTATGCTACTATTATAGGGTAGCGCAACATCCTCGAACCCATATGGCACCCTTACAACCAAACAAGGACAAAAGGTGCCGCATGGAGTCGGGACGTGTCGTACTCTATTGTCACCCTCATTTTCTCGTATTTCCCGTATTTCGTATTTATATTCGTATCTGGATTTTGGCATGTATTTTTATTTTTCTCGACTTGTGGAATTTCGGTATTTCTTGTATTTGGGTTTGTCATGGCTCGGTTTTAATTGGTTTGGGTTGGTTCGGTTTGGTTTATGTATTGGAGCACCTTAGCTTATGCTACCCCTCATCCCCATCGCAACTCCCCCTCTTTATAATCCCCACCTACCACTCTCTCTCTTCATTACCACCACCATTAATTTTCTTCTTCTTCTCCTTCCTCCACAACTCTCCACCCATAGGCAAGTGCATCTTGCCACTACATGAGAACCCTATTTTCTTGGTCCATTAGCTAGATTAGGACATGGTGATCAACATTAGTTCTTGGCTTTTTGTGATTTGGTGTCTCCATTGCTCTAGATCTAAGTTTTCCTATTTTCGAATTTTGCAAGTTTTGATCCATTTTGGTTGGAGTTCTGTGGGTTCTGATGTTTCCATGTGGGAGAGCATTCAGTTTCACTCCAGTTGGAACTTTGGAAATCCGAATTTGGAGTTCGGATGGCCAAGTTATGGTGCTGTATAGCCTCGAGTTCAACCATGGTGTTCTTGCTGTTTGGAGAAGACAGTGAGCAGTGTGCTGAGCTTCTTAGCTTACGCCACTGAGCCTTGGATACGCTTCCTGTTGGAGGCGTGTCTCCTGCGTGCGTGCTTTTGTGCGTACGCAGACTTGAGCGTGCGTGACTTTTCATGTACGCTGCTCCCTTGAGCGTGCGTGACTTTTCATGTACGCTGCTCCCTTGAGCGTGCGTGACTTTCACGCAGCTGCTTCCTTGAGCGTGCGAGACTTTTCATGCAGCTGCTTTCCTGTAGCGTGCGTGACTTTTCACGCAGCTGCTTTCTTGAGCGTGCGTGACTTTCACGCAGCTGCTCCCTGTAGCGTGCGTGACTTTCGCCTACGCTGCTCTCTCAGCGTGCGTGACATTTCGTACGCTGCTTCCCTGACCCCCTTGCTTAACCCAGGCTCTTGGAGTTTAGTCTTATTCTTTAAGCTTGGCTCTTCTATAGTCCTGTATATTGATATTTTATTAGATATTTTACGTCCATTTTATATCCTTACGCCTTTTGTCCTGAACTTGATAATCATGAATTTACTGGATATGTTTGGAATTGATAATTGAGCATGACCTGATAAGTGGCCCGTCGTGGCGCACTCCTGACTAGTACACTTGATATGATATCCTGACCTGATATATCTTGAATAGCTGTTGTGACGGCTACCTGACATGACATGACCTGTATAATTAATCCTGACACCGTGGGCGATTGTGCTTGTACAATAATCCAGTCACGTCTTGCATCATGCCTAGGAGGCACTCCTGAGTACCACGGTCAGGAGTACCTACGAAATTGGACTAAGGTTAATAATTAGTATAATTCACTAGTCATGAAGAGATGTTCCCCAGTTACAGGCGATTCCGTTATCCCGGCCGCAAATGATTGGACTTGTAGCATGCCGACGAGTAGGGCACATTTCCAGCCCACTGTTATGTGGGGCACCCTCCATTGTCACTTAAATGATTGAACTCTATTGTCACTATAATGTATTGTACTCTCTAGATTGTCACTATAATGATTGTCTGGATAACCTGGATAGCTGCAGGGCCTGTGACTACTTGGAGCATCTCATTGCATCTTGCTAGTAATTAGGATTGTGATAATCCTAGTTAGTTAATGTAGAAAGTCGTAGGCAATGATTGGCCGTGATTGCTTGGATGGAGTTGGTCCGGTATAGTATTGTCTAGAATTGATTGATTGTAAGATTGTACCAGAATGATTGAAGGATTATCACTCCAGATTGTCACTATAATGATTGTCACTCCAGATTGTTACTTGACCTGATTTCTTATACTTATCTTGCCGATAAATGGTGAGAGAAACCAAGTTCCATTCAGACGAAGGGTTACAACCCCGGTCCTTGTTTGGTTTACGGGTTGTAACCTAGCTATCTGAATAGTCCCATGGTTATCTCATCGTATATCATCCTGACATGCTTTTTCATATGTCCTGTCTTTTAGTGATTCTATGCAAGATTGTCTTTTATAATTACCCATCATGCTTTTTCCTTAATTACTGTCTCTTATTATGTAATTATATTATTGTGCTAATTGCTGGCTTTGGTTCTTATTTTGTGGCCTCCTTTGTGGCACTTGCTCTTTCTGGGGTCTGATCCAGCTGGTTTTGTATGGCCAGATACCGGAGCAGCAGCAAAGGATCTACCTGTCTTCCAGCCCGATGGTGACCACCCGGCGTAACCAGGGCATCGAGTGGGTTTCTTTTGTTCTCCCACTGTAATATTGTAAATTATTCTTTTGAGGCGTTTAGCCGACGAGCAAGTGTTAGCTCGATTGTACTTACTTACTGTCTGCCTACGGGCTGTAACATGATTGACAAGCCCCGGGGGTTGATCATGTATGACTGAACTCTTGCTAGTCCTCATATTTTGTAACGACTAGCTTCATGATCATCTGGATATGTAATGTTTGGGACGCCTTACAATTGTATATTTGGTGATCTGATATCTTATGATTATTATTAGTTGGTTGAGATTGAGACAATAGGCTATTTTATGACCTTAAGAGACTGATGGATTGTAGTAAAACCCTCACATATCTAGACAGCCGTGACCGTATAGCGGTGTGGATTCCATTCCGTTATACGTAGCTGGCTATGTCTGCCCCCGCTCTCCAGTATTCTGGTTCTGGGGCGTGACATGGTTTAAGTGGTGGCCCATGCAGGTCTTGTAAATCAAGATATGTGGGGGTTTACCAGATAGATGTCTCAATCTGTACTCGCCCTTGATCTCTGCTCGTATCCTCTTGATTCCTGAAAATTCTTGTCCTGATCACATGCTTGTAATCGTTGATCTATCCTGGTCCTTCCTTATTATTTTTCTGTGTCGGCTTCCTCAGCGGCACTGCACCTGACCCTGCCGATCAGCCAGGAGGAGCACCTCCCGTGGACCAGCAGCAACCAGAAGATCAGGCCCAGCACTCAGGAGCAGCCTCCCGAGTCGTACCTACTGGAGGAGAGCCGCCAGTTCAGCCAGTCCAGCCTGCAGATCCTGATGATGGCACTTTGGTGGGTCTCATCAGATCATTGTTAGCTTCGAAGATGCTCTGAATAGAAGTGGACCCCGAGGGAACAGTGCGGTCAACAGTTTTAAGCGCCTGAACCCTCCATTCTTCGATGGCAGCGAGGATGCCATTGCTGCCGATGCTTGGCTACAAGATATAGAGGTGATTCTCGAAGCTGCGAAGTATTATGATGCAGTGGCTCGGTATGACTTGCAGACCAGGTTCAATAATCTTAAGCAGATGGGGAGGACGATCGACGGGTATGCGGCCGAGTTTTCCAGACTCAGTCGGTTTGCTTCCACCTTGGTGGCAACCGAGTTTGACAGAGCGCAGAGGTTCCAGCAGGGACTTCACCTAGAGATTATATTGGCAGTAGAACAGTTCGAGCATCAGACCTATGATGCGGTGTTACGAGCAGCAAGGAGGCACGAGTATACCTCCCAGAGAATAGTGGACAGGACTGGAGGTCGGAAGAGGTCCTATAGTCAGATGAATCAGTCTTCATCACCAGCCCCGACAGCTAGGGCTTTGACTATTGGAACTCTGAGGCAAGCAACCTCAGTTACGTCGGTCCAGTACTCGACCCCGACGTACCCTCAGCAGAAACAGAAGCAAGCGCAGTCTTCCGCCATAGGCTGTTCTTATTGTGGGAAGCCTAGACACGTGGTAGCGGAGTATCGCAAGGCGCTGGGATTATGCTTGTTGTGTGGGGCACCGGACCATAAGATGGGGTCCTGCCCATTCAGAGTTGATTCAGCATCGACAGTATCTAGTCCCTCGGTTAGGGGACCAGCACCAGCACCAGCACCAGTACCAGCTCCAGTTCACCAGCAACAGCAGTTCCCATTCCCGAGGCCATTGCCGACTCAGGCCCAGACTTTCCAGCAACAGAACCCGCGACAGTTTGCCCTAGCCCAGGCTCAGGTTCAGAATCGACCGAGAGGTATATGTGTCCTCTCATCTTGCTTTTCTACTGTCATTATGCGGGGTGCATGACGTATCTCATGTATCCTAATTACAACGGTATATCCCGGACCAGAGCCATATCCTAGGTCATTCGAAACTGGTTATTGGTACCAACCTTTTCGTATGAGGATAGGCCCGTATCCCTGTTTGACCAAGGGGAGAGACCTCAAGCGCAAGACTATCAGTTTAGTTCATGTTGCTTGCGTTCATCGTTCCTTGGGAGGGTCAAACGTGGGAGTGTGAGGATGATATCCGATCACGTTATCCCTACTTGTTTGACTCGTGTGGTATAATATCTTCCTTATGCCTTACGTTTTCCCTTCCTTGCTTTATTGTATGATTGTATGATTGAATTGCCTAGTGTAGCTTGCCTGTGCTTAGTGTAGCTTGTCGTGACAATCTCTAGCTCCTTGATTAAATTCTGAGGACGAAATTCTTTTAAGGTGGGTAGAGTTGTCACCCTCATTTTCCCATATTTCCCGTATTTCGTATTTATATTCGTATCTGGATTTTGGCATGTATTTTATTTTTTTCGATTTATGGAATTTCGGTATTTCTTGTATTTGGGTTTTGTCATGGCTCGGTTAATTGGTTTGGGTTGGTTCGGCTTGATTTATGTATTGGAGCACCTTAGCTTATGCTACCCCTCATCCCTACCGCAACTCCCCCTCTTTATAATCCCACCTACCACTCTCTCTCTTCATTACCACCACCATTAATTTTCTTCTTCCTTCCTCCTCCACAACTCTCCACCCATAGGCAAGTGCATCTTGCCACTACATGAGAACCCTATTTTCTTGGTCCATTAGCTAGATTAGGACATGGTGATCAACATTAGTTCTTGGCTTTTTGTGATTTGGTGTCTCCATTGCTCTAGATCTAAGTTTTCCTATTTTTGGATTTGCATGTTTTGATCCATTTTGGTTGGAGTTCTGTGGGTTCTGATGTTTCCATGTGGGAGAGCATTCAGTTTCACTCCAGTTGGAACTTTGGAAATCCGGATTTGGAGTTCGGATGGCCAAGTTATGGTGCTGTGTAGCCTCGAGTTCAACCATGGTGTTCTTGCTGTTTGGAGAAGATAGTGAGCAGTGTGCTGAGCTTCTTAGCTTACGCCACTGAGCCTTGGATACGCTTCCTGTTGGAGGCGTGTCTCCTGCGTGCGTGCTTTTGTGCGTACGCAGACTTGAGCGTGCGTGACTTTTCATATACGCTGCTCCCTTGAGCGTGCGTGCCTTTTCATGTACGCTGCTCCCTTGAGCGTGCGTGACTTTTCATGTACGCTGCTCCCTTGAGCGTGCGTGATTTTTCACGTAGCTGCTTCCTTGAGCGTGCGTGACTTTTTCACGCAGCTGCTTCCTTGAGCGTGCGTGACTTTTCACGCAGCTGCTTCCTTATAGCGTGCGTGACTTTTCACGCAGCTGCTTTCTTGAGCGTGCGTGACTTTCACGCAGGTGCTCCCTGTAGCGTGCGTGACTTTCGCCTACGCTGCTCTCTCAGCGTGCGTGACATTTCGTACGCTGCTTCCCTGACCCCCTTGCTTAACCCAGGCTCTTGGAGTTTAGTCTTATTCTTTAAGCTTGGCTCTTCTATTGTCCTGTATATTGATATTTTATTAGATATTTTACGTCCATTTTATATCCTTATGCCTTTTGTCCTGAACTTGATAATCACGAATTTACTGGATATGTTTGGAATTGATAATTGAGCATGACCTGATAAGTGGCCCGTCGTGGCGCACTCCTGACTAGTACACTTGATATGATAACCTGACCTGATATATCTTGAATAGCTGTTGCGACGGCTACCTGACATGACATGACCTGTATAATTAATCCTGACACCGTGGACGATTGTGCTTGTACAATAATCCAGTCACGTCTTGCATCATGTCTAGGAGGGACTCCTGAGTACCACGGTCAGGAGTACCTACGAAATTTGACTAAGGTTAATAATTAGTATAATTCACTAGTCATGAAGAGATGTTCCCCAGTTACAGGCGATCCTGTTATCCCGGCCGCAAATGATTGGACTTGTAGCCTGCCGACGAGTAGGGCACATTTCCAGCCCACTGTTATTGGGGCACCCTCCATTGTCACTTAAATGATTGAACTCTATTGTCACTATAATGCATTGTACTCTCTAGATTGTCACTATAATGATTGTCTGGATAACCTGGATAGCTGCAGGGTCTGTGACTACTTGGAGCATCTCATTGCATCTTGCTAGTAATTAGGATTGTGATAACCCTAGTTAGTTAATGTAGAAAGCCGTAGGCAATGATTGGCCGTGATTGCTTGGATGGAGTTGGTCCAGTATAGTATTGTCTAGAATTGATTGATTGTAAGATTATACCAGAATGATTGAAGGATTGTCACTCCAGATTGTCACTATAATGATTGTCACTCCAGATTGTTACTTGACCTGATTTCTTATACTTATCTTGCCAATAAATGGTGAGAGAAACCAAGTTCCATTCAGACGAAGGGTTACAACCCCGGTCCTTGTTTGGTTTACGGGTTGTAACCTAGCTATCTGAATAGTCCCATGGTTATCTCATCGTATATCATCCTGACATGCTTTTCCATATGTCCTGTCTTTTAGTGATTCTATGCAAGATTGTCTTTTATAATTATCCATCATACTTTTTCCTTAATTACTGTCTTTATTATGTAATTATATTATTGTGCTAATTGCTGGCTTTGGTTCTTATTTTGTGGCCTCCTTTGTGGCACTTGCTCTTTCTGGGGTCTGACCCAGCTGGTTTTGTATGGCCAGATACCGGAGCAGCAGCAAAGGATCTACCTGTCTTCCAGCCCGATGGTGACCACTAGGCGTAACCACGGCATCGAGTGGGTTTCTTTTGTTCTTCCATGTAATATTGTAAATTATTCTTTTGAGGCGTTTAGCCGACGAGCAAGTGTTAGCTCGATTGTACTTACTTACTGTCTGCCTACGGGCTGTAACATGATTGACAAGCCCCGGGGGTTGATCATGTATGACTGAACTCTTGCTAGTCCTCACATTTGTAACGACTAGCTTCATGATCATCTGGATATGTAATGTTTGGGACGCCTTACAATTGTATATTTGGTGATATGATATCTTGTGATTATTATTAGTTGGTTGAGATTGAGACAATAGGCTATTTATGACCTTAAGAGACTGATGAATTGTAGTAAAACCCTCACATATCTAGACAGCCGTGACCGTATAGCGTGTGGATTCCATTCCGTTATACGTAGCTGGCTATGTCTGCCCCGCTCTCCAGTATTCTGGTTCTGGGGCATGACATCTATAACTTTCACATAAGTTAAAAAGGTATAAACCATAAAATCTCCTGATCGTGACTTCGGTCGATAGCCTATCGCAGCACAATAACCAACCCAACAATCAAACAAGAACATGGGTTGGATCATGTACCATGATAGACCATGTTCCTCAGTCATTCACAGAAATAGCACTTCACAACCAGAATAAGTCTTCCGTTCATAACTTCGGTCCACAGCCTATCATAGTACGATAACCAACCCAACAATCAAACAAGAATATGGGTTGGATCACGTACCACAACAGTCCGCTTCCCTCGATTATTCGCGGAAGGTAATAGGATACAAGCAAGTCGTTTTCACGGCCAATCAAGTCTACGAGTTCTAGTGGGACGAGGTTATCCTCGCGTCATGTATTAGAAAAATCCTCAGATCGTATCTTTCCAGCAAGGCTAGCCAACCCAGGGGTTCGCGTAGACAGGTGTCATAGAGCACAGGTCCCTCGTGAGGCCACCTTGCCAAGACATGTAATATATAGCAGGAATTAATCGGATACAGTCATCCACTCATTGCGGATGACACAGTATCCGTGGAGACCAGCCGGCGCGCCAAGACAATATCTCAGGGCGACTGGTGTAACACGATCTCGGAACTCTGCCCTCCATGCATCTAGTATATTCAGTTGCCTAGTTTAACCCTAGGTAAAATCTTGGACTCTCATGCTGTGGCCTGCATGATTACCCTCCTAAAGTCGTACTTTAGTACGACTACCCCAAAGAGGATCCATGTCAATCAGTATATCAACATGTGCTACCCTCCTTAGTGTAATACATCATTACAAATACGCCACGTGGAGTTACGAGTCATTTGTCGAGCATGAACAAAAATTGGGACATTCAGGTACATGTATCAGGTAGGAATACTTTGTTCTCCGGGGTCACATCAGTGCTCATATCATGCTCGGGACAAAAGGCAGCGTGCGTAAAAAGTCATGCAGGCTCAAGGAGAGAGCTGCGTGAAAAGTCACGCAGGCTCAAGGGAAAGAGCAGCGTAAAAAGTCACGCAAGCTCAAGGGAGAGTGCTGCGTGAAAAAGTCCCGCAGACTCAAGGGAAGAGCTGTGTGAAAAGTCACGCAGGCTCAAGGGAAAAGAGCAGCGTGAAAAGTCACGCACGCTACAGGGAGAAGCGTAGGTGAAAGTCACGCACGCTCAAGAAGACAGCGTAGGTGAAAAGTCACGCACGCTACAAGGAGCAGCGTGGGTGAAAAGTCACGCACGCTACAGGGAGCAGCGTGGGTGAAAAGTCACGCACGCTACAGGAAGCAGCGTGGGTGAAAAGTCACGCACGCTACAGGAGACACGCTTCCACAGGAAATGTACCTAAGTCTGCGTACGCAGCGCTAAAGAGCGCGCGTAGCTCAGTGTGCGTGAGCTAAGAAGCTCTGCACACTGCTCACTGTCTTCTCCAAACAGCAAGAACACTATGGCAGAACCCAAAACTTCAAAAACAACATAACTTGGTCATCCGAACTCCAAATCCGGATTTCCAAAGTTCCAACTTGGGTGAAATGGAATTCTCTTCCACCTGGAAGCATCAAAACCCACAAAACTTTAACGAAAATAGATCAAAAACTAAGGAAATCCGAAAATGATTAAAACTTAGATCTACAAAAATCAAAGCTTCAAAATAGAAATTTCCAAGTTCTAAACTAGTATGATTGAGGAGAAGAACATGTTTTGGCAAATAGTTTTGTAAGAATCATTAACAAAATTATGGATCCTTCTCTTGAGCAAGTTGGTACATGCCTTGGTGGAGGAAGTAATGAGAAGAAGTAATGAGAGGAGAGAGAAGGAGATGAGTTATTATAGAATCTTGAACCCATGGGTTCATGATGAACCAAAGGGTTCATGATGAACCATTGGTGAACCAAGAATAGGTTACCCAAATGAGCCAAAACTGTAGGCCCAAATGCAGAAATAAATTAGGAAATAATATTTTGTCGAATATTTTTGGGAAATGCATGAAGAAATACTGCATAATAAATATCGTATAAATTCAAGGTAAATACAATTTATGGGTTTACGTATTAAAATACGTATTCCAGGATTGGGGAGTGACAATCTGAGATGTCCACAAAACTTTGCAGTGATCAACTCAAGATCTACGATGGTACAATAAATCAAATAGCCAAATTACAATCTGAAGGAGGGAAAAGAGAAGAGAAGATCTCTCGTTCTTCCTTGCAAACGTGTTGCAATTGGGACATAATGAGTTACAATAAAACTAGAGAAGATAAGAAGAAGAACAATGCTGGGGTGTCAAAACATCGTTGCTCAAAGCAAGATTTGCCCCACACGATATGCTTCCAGGAACAGCAAGTTGAAGAACTTGTGG
>JANAVB010041307.1:0-31007 GCA_029216955.1 Iris pallida | reverse complement strand
ACCAAGACTTCATCATCCTATCTATCAGGCTGAGCTGGCTGCACTAGGGGTTCTGGACCTCCAGGAAGCATGACTCGGGAAGCTGCTCCTGAGTACTGAGCTTGATCCTCTTGTTGCTGCTGAGGTGCTGGTTGAGCTCCTCCCTGCTGATCGATTGGAACAGGAATAATGCCACTGGAAAAATAATGACATAGGGGACAATAAGGAAGGACCAAGATAGATCGAGGATAAGCATGAGATCAGGTCAAAATTTCAGGAAGATTAGAAGGCACGAGCAGAGATCAAGGGCGAGTGCTGATTGAGACATCTATTCGGTAAACCCTCACATATCTTGATTCACAAGACCTGCATGGGCTACCACTTAAACCGTGTCACGTCCCAGAACCAGAATACTGGAGAGCGGGGGCGGACACAGCCAGCTACGTATATTGAAGTGCAACCCACCTCGCAATACGGTCACGGCTGTCTAGATACATGAGGGTTTAACTACAAGCCATCAGTCTCTTATGGTCATGAACAAGCCTAGTGTCTCAATCTCAAGCAAATAATAGCAGTTACAAGATGTTAGAGCACCAAATATACAATAGTAAGATGTCCCATACATTATATATTTAGATGATCATAAAGCTAGTCATACAAAATATGAAGACTAGCAAGAGTTTCAGTCATACATGATCAACCCTAGGATTTATTAATCATGCTACAGCCCGTAGGTAGACAGTAAATAAAGTACAATCGAGCTAACACGTGCTCGTCGGCTAAATGCCTCAAAAAAATACTTTTATAATAGAGTAGGAGAGCCAAAATATAACCCACTCGTTGCCAGGGTTACGCCTGGTGGTCACCATCTGGCTGGAAGGTAGGAAGATCCTCTGGAGCTGCTCCAGTATCTAGCTACGCAAAACCAGCTGGGTCAGATCCCAGAAAGAGCAAGTGCCACAAGGAGGCTTCACTTAAGAACTAAAACCAGCATATCAGAACGATAAAATAAGAAGATAAATAAGACATGAAATTTAATGGGGCAATAACTGGCAAGAAGGTGAGAAATTATTCTGGTCAGTATAAAAGGGTAAGCATGAACAATCATGTTCCAAGATAGCCATGTACTGGAACAAGACAAGGCTTAGACTGGTTAGACTCCAATCAACATTCATGGCCAAGCAATAAGGACGGCTTGATACTTTAACTAACTAGGGTTATCACAGGCCTAGTTACTAGCAAGATGCAATGAGATTGTTCCAACAGCCACAAGCCCTACAGACCATCCAGGTTATCCGGACGCAATTAGAGGTTGAGTTTATGTGGGTACATCGTCCAGGAAACGTATGTACCATTAAGTAGCTTGAAGGGTGCAACACATGACAGTGTGCTGAAAATGTGCCCTACTCGACGTTAGGCTACAAATCCCATGATGGGGCGCCCAGATAACGGGATTACCTGTAGCTGAAAAATCTCTTCATGACTACTGGATTATTCCAGTTATTAGCCTTAGTCAGTTTAAGTAGGTATCCCTGACCGTGGTACTCAGGGATCCTTGCTCTAGACATGATGCAAGACAGTACTGGTTCATTTGTACAAACGCAATCATCCACGGTGTCCAGGTCATTCATTCTTGTCATGTCATGCTAGCCGTCGCAACAGCATTCAATATTTTCCATCATGCTTGCTTGTCATGTCATGTCAATTACTTGTCATACCATGCCATGTAAAATTATCAGTCCAGTCGTATCAATCAATTCAAGGTTATCAAGTCCGTGACAAGAGATGCAAGAACAATAGAGCAAATGGGTGCGCATAGGGGCTCAAAGCCTCTACGCGAATGAAACTACGCTAGGCTAAGAGGCCCCAAGCGTAAAAATGGCTTTACGCGAGCAAGACCAAGGAAGACCCCTCTACGCGAGCAAGCACTCTACGCGAGCAAGAACTCTACGCAAGCGAGCACTTCACGTGAGCGGAACTCTACGCGCGCGATCACTCCAGCGAGACTCTACGCACGCGAGCGCCCGAGCGAGGCTCTACGCACGCGAGACTCTACGCTAGCGGGAGTAACCCCTGCGTAGAGCTCGAATGAGCTCGACGTAGAACGGATTACGCTGGCACGCAATGCGTGTGCGTAAAAGGGGAACACTATGCAGGCACGTGAAAACGTGTGCATAAAGGAGGAAAATGCTACGCTGGCACGTAAAACGTGGGCGTAAAAGTCTCGTATTCCCCCAAGGCCGAGACATGCAGCCATGGGGACTCAAGAACTCAAAAAACCCCATCCCGGCCAAGACTTGATGAAATCCAGCCAATCAAAAGTCAAACTAGCGTAAAATCGAAACTTCCACCATATGGAACTCTCCATTTCGAAAATGACCAAGTTTAGTAGATCAAAACCATGAAGATCAAAAATGCTAAAAATCTAGATCTACGAAAATCCATGCACCAAAATAAAAATCTTCAAATTCTAAAGTGGTTTAGAATCATGCTAAGAAGCCATTGGAATCATCAAAATGGGTTCTCAAGTGAAAGCAAGATGCACTTGCCTACTGGGGTGTTCGGTGGAGAAAGAAAGAAGAAGAGTAGTAGTAATGAGAAATGAATGAGGAGAGAGAAGGATTGTTGGGTTAATAAATGGTGGATGGTGGTAGGTAGGGGTTTGCATACTAACCCAAACCAAGCCAAACCAGTCGAACCCAACCGAATCCGATGCATGCCCAAGCCAGAATAGACCACACGAGCCATGAAATGCTAACTAACCTATGCCAATGCAAAAAACCAAGACTGACCAGTCAGGACAAGTCGAAATAAGGGTCCAAGATACGTATATGTATAACGAAAACCGAGGGTGACAATGATCATATCCTTCTAAGGTTTAAATAATTATTGAATCCAATAGCTCAAAATCAATCCATAAAGATTTTAAAATAATTCTAGATTTAATTAATACAATTTAAAATAGTTTTGACCAAATCTAAACGTAATACTTGATAATAGTAATAAAAGTTAAATGGATACTAAGTATTATTAAATAATATATTGTCATAGATCAAAACTAATTTGGTAAATATTTATCTAATATTTTGTCACCATGAGAATATGTATTTATAAATTAAAATTGTAGAAATAATTTATAATAATTTATAATTCTTAAAAGCCTATTTTTGTAATTATAAAAATCTCTTTTAAAAGAAATTTTTGGCAAAACTCCTTTCCTTTCAAACATCTATAATAGAATTTAAATCAAAATTATTTTCTAGCTAAAGAAATAAATAAAAGTTTAAAAGAATCGAAAAGTGGTCTTACAAATCCACCCACCTTAGAAAATTTTGTCTTCAAAATTTCAAGGACAGGACTAGGCACTAACAGTCAAGAGAAGTAATATGATCCAAAATTTGATAAGTGTAACCACGGGTAGAATCGAATAAGAAAAGATGCACCTTGGGAATATTCACAAGATTTGAGTTGTGATTTAAATTTTATTTAAGGATGATCAAAGAATTCGGTTTAGCACGATTGATCGTTTTAGGTACGATTAAAATATGACCAAATTATATGGTCAATGATCTAATCAAGGTCAAAATCTGACATGCTAGAGGATAGAACCGAAATAGGGTTAGCAAAAGATCATTAGGCATGATTAACCACTAATTTAAAATTATGTAGGCGTAGTCAATAATAAAATTTTGACAAAGTCCAAACATGGTTAAAATCACTAAGATGTAGCTAAGATGCAGTCATGATCAAGGTTAATCATGCAAGTCATCCAAGCGTGATCAAAATTCAAACAATGGGCACGAGAATGAACATGATCAAAATAGTCATGATCATAGTGGAATGAAAATTTAGACATTAGCAATAATTGAGTTGAAGTATAGGCACGATTATGATTATGGTCAATTAGTTTAGTCACAATCCAAGTATTTTAGGAAGATTCAAATCGAAATTGTTTTAGCACGATCAATTATGTAGGCATGATCATAGAATCATAATCTAGGTACAATTATGAATCTAGTATAATGGAATAAAATCCACTAATAGGTTTTAAATGAGAAGGAGCCAAATGACGCAAAGTTGAAAATCAAACGATCGATCGTTTTAAGTGGATGCATGAATTTGCAAATCATGAAATCAATATTCATATGCCAAAAAGGACGTAGTCTCTATGGTATTCAAAAACCGTAAAAACACTCAAAATTATTTTACCGAGAATTCATGTCTCACCAGTACACATCTGGCAGCAGTAAAATCTTGGTTTCATGACTCCAACAGGGATACGGTATCGAATATTCTATTAACTTTGTCTAATTTTGACATAATAACTCGAAGGTCAAAATAGGACAACATGAATATAGTTTTAATAACATTCGATAGCTTACACTTACTCAAAATTACTTCAACTTAGGGATCATGTCACGCCAGTGTGCTGCTGGCTGCAGTGAACCCACAATCTCCATAATTCAAATAAATGGCGACAGTGCGCTGTTGTGTTGCCATTATGAGTCATCGAAAACTATTCCAACTATATCCGTAAGAATTTTAAAGGAGGTTCTAGAGTTTCAAACGAGTTTCAAGAAGATGTAAGTATCTGTCCTTCAACTATAAATATCAGTTCTTGAAAGAAAAATAATTGATTAGGAAAGATAATGATCGAAGCCAAAATAAGTAAAAATCTTTTAGTCCCTATTTCACGGATATTCAACATTTAATGATTGAGAGGAAAAATATTGAGTCAAACTAACTCGAGATTAATATATAGGTAATTGAGTGAGAAATCATTTAAAAAATAATTACTTAGGTCCAAGAAAAAATATAAGCGATATAAACTTACGATATGATGATGTTTAAGAAGGCACCAATGATCATGATTAGGAAAAAAATGATCAAGGACAATAGAAATGTAAATTTTAATTTATATATCTCTAATATTCAAAGGTTGAGGGAAAACCACATTTATATATATCTTGAAAATTAACTCGGAATGAGTAAATATATGGATAATCGAGTCAGGTCCAAACTCAATAGATGGAAATAAATATACTCTTAAGGAAAACAAATGGAAATAACTAAGTAATATGAGCAACGATGATAATGTTTAGAGATGATAGAAAAGATAATTTGAATAAATTATTAAGATTAGGAATTAAATTCTAGGAAGGCGTAAGTTACTGAGCGAATAGTCCACCCACCTTAGATCCTACCGTCATATCAAAACGCAATAATATATCTATAGAATTTCTCAACTTACCTAAATTGTATGGCCTATATAACAATCCTTAACTACCCAACATTCAAGTTGAATAAGGGACTCCTATTCCTAGGTCATCCTCCTAAATCAATTCATTCCTAATTGTGAATGAGCATATTCTAGTCGCAGTCTCGCAGTAGTACGACTAGCATAGGAACTACCACGAATTCACAATCTTTTGCAAAAACTAACCTGTATGGGCCACCACAAAAACTTGTCACGACCCGCATCCGCTTTTTGGAATACGAGTGCATGTCCACGCCAACCTACGTCGCAGTATTGGTGGTAGAATGTTGTCAAAGCCATGATGCTCAAAATCATATATTATTAACTTTAGTAGCTCATTCATAAAACTAAAACAACTTTACTAAATTTACAAGTTTTACATTTGAAGAAGAATACAATGTCTTACAAAACTACTAACACATCTAACTAGTCTTCTAGGTTGACCTCAGCATATACCCATGTCTCCCCATTGCTAAGAGTAGTCGCAACTAACCTGAAAAATATCGATTTCCAGTCAGGAATGGAACAAGCACACAGACCGATAGGCTATTAAAAACATAATAGAATTTGTAATACATGAGAATAGCATATGTGAGATAATCTAGTAAGTGAACTGATATCATGGCATAGCTAGAATGAAGCAGGTACTCTACAACAGGATATATCAATTAGAAGAGAAGCATGTATATAAGGTGACATGGCAAGTGATGTAGAAGACAAGAAGAAACAAGTAAATGATAACTATCTACGTGTGTTGAAATATCGTGTTCGACATATGAACGGCTAGGCGGTAAATCCGGCACCCCGCACATGTATTGTGCGGCTGTTATTTTCCATGAAATAGAAGGAGGATAGTTTTGGATAGTTCACATGTCTACTAAGATATTTTTCCTCCCGACTAGTACTCATGGACTCGAACAAGTCAGGAACACGGTAATGCATGATAATCAAGAAATATAGTATGTGAAGATCCATGATACTAATCCGTATAACAACATGTCAACAAGCTGGAGAGCATATATATAATATGTAATCGAAAAATTATTAGGAATAAAAAACAATCAGTATATGTACTTACCTAAGGTCCGTTGCTGGTGAAACCGATAATACCAACCACTTAGTGAGCCACAAAAGTCAAACTCGTGCAACTGTCTCCGGATGCTGAAACAGACATCACCAATGTATTTGGTATAAAAAAATATCTAAGAATACCTACCCAAAAGTCCAATTCTGGACACAGGGTCAAAATTATAATTTCGGGTTAAAACGATATCCGCCGTTGGACCCGCTTTGCACCGAAAAGTGAGACAGAACCTACAGTCTCTAAAGTTAGCAACTATATGTCTACAGGTCCAGTTTGATGACACAAATCCAACCGTATGTCCAAAGTTGGATTTCGGTGGGCCATGCACAAATTTACCCATTGGATCGGGTTGTGGGCCCGCCAAAATAGCGCTCTGGTCGACCTTCTCAGAATTGGACCAAATTTGGCATACAGGACCAGAAAAATGACACGATCCTGTTGGCCTAAGTTTTGTCTCGAGACGATGAACGTGCACGAAGTTATGGGCTAGTTTGTAAAGAGACCGATACGGGGTATCTCGACGGATACGCTTCGATTTCGTCGCACACGCACAACAAAATCGAGTTCCGTCGAATTTCACACGTCGACAACATCCATACGCATCTTTCGATGCTTATTGTCACGCCCCAGAACCAGAATACTGGAGAATGGGGGCGAACATAGCCAGCTACGTATATTAAAATGAAGTCCATCTCGCCATACGGTCACGGTTGTCTAGATATGAGGGTTTACTACAAGCCAACAGTCTCTTAAGGTCAAGCCTACTGTCTCAATCTCAAGCAAGTAATACAATTACAAGATATTTGATCACCAAATATACAATAAAAGGCGTCCCAAATATTACATATCAGCTGATCATGAAGCTAGTCGTACAAAATGTAAGGACTAGCAAGAGTTAAGTCATACATGATCAACCCTAGGATTTGTTAATCATGTTTACAGCCCGTAGGCAGACAGTAAGTAAAGGTGCATCGAGCTAACAGGTGCTCGTTGGCTAAACGCCTCAAAAGAATAAATTTACAATAGAGTGAGCGAAACAAAATAGAAAACCCACTCGTAGCCCGGGTTCCTTCTAGTCGCCACCATCAGGCTGGAGGTTCGATAGATCCTCGGGTGCTGCTCCAAAATCTGGCCAAACAAAACCAGCTGGGTCAAACCCCAGAAAGAGCAAGTGCCACAAGGGAGGCCACGAAATAAAAACAAAAGCCAGCATATCAGAACATATTAAAAATGGAAAAAAATACAAGTAAGGGAACAACAGGGCAATAAACGACTAGAGACGTGGAACCATTCCGGGAACCAGGTTACAACCCGTAAACCAAACAAGGACCGAGGTTGTAACCCTTCGCCTGAATAGCACTCTGTCTCTACCCGTTTATTGTTAAGATAAGTAAAACAATCATGTACAGGAGTGCCAAGTACAGGGACTAGACCAGACTTAGACAGGGCTAGACAACATCCATTCACAAGCGGCCAAGCAATTTTTTCGGCTTACTACTTTAACTAACTAGGGTTATCACAAGCCTATTTACTAACAAGATGCAATGAGAATTCTCCAGTCCCAAGCCCTGCAGACCATCCAGTTATCCTTCCGCGGGTTGAGAGTATGGTTGGGTACATCGCCCAAGAGACGATATACCCTTAGGTGACTTAGAGGGTACAACACATGACAGTGTGCTGGAAATGTGCTCTACTCGTCGGCAAGCTACAAGTCCAATTAAGAGCGCCCAGATAACAAGATTACCTGTGACTGAAAATTCTCCATGAACTATAGTTAGATCTAGTCATTAGCCTAATCCATGTTCAGTACGAATCCCTGACCGTGGGGAAACCAGGGAGTCACGTCCTAGATATGATGCAAGACAAGACAAGTGGATTGCACAAGCAAGCAAGCAGGAACACCCACGGTATCAAGGTTGATTATACAAGTCAAGTTACAAGTCGAGTAGCAAGTTACAAGTCAAGAGTGCGCCGCCACGGCCACTATCAAGTTATCAGGTTACAAGTCAAGAGTGCACCCCATCGGGTCACTATCAAGAAGATCAGAAAGTACCAGGATCGTAAATCACAGAAAACCACGAAAGTCGTACTGGTCATAACAAATACTGAAAATCGTGTCAAGTCGTGTTGGGTCAAGATAGTCGTGCTGTGTGGAACAAAATCTCAAAACCCAATCCACAAAAGAGAAGCCAAGCTTAAAGAAATAAAACCAAAACTCCAAGAGCCAATGGGTTGCGCAAGGGGTCAGGGGGTTGGATTGCGCAGGGGGTCAGTTGCGCAGGGTGCCAAGTGTGCAGGGGCACAGGGCGCAGGGTTGGGTGGCGTATAGGGCCAAGTGCGCAGGGGTCAAGTGCGCATGAGCAGAATGCGCATGGACAGATTGCGCATGAGCAGACTGCGCATGGATGGATGGCGCATGAGCAGACTGCCCATAAGCAGACTGTACAGGAGCAGACTGTGCATGGATGGATGGCGCATGAGCAGACTGCGCATGAGCAGACTGCACAGGAGCAGACTGTGCATGGATGGATACGCGCTGGGGTTGAGCGCAGTTTGCCAAGAGGCAAGCAGCGCGGTCGGCGCTGCGCTAAAGAGCGCAGGCCGAGAGGGGGATGCGCAGTCCAGCACTGCGCTAAAGAGCGCAGGCTGCAGTCTTCTTCTCCAGGCCGAGAGCAAGCATCAAGAACACCAAAAATTCCATTCTTCATATCTTGGTCAAATCAAAGCCAAATCTAGATTTCCAAAGTTCTAACTTGAGTAAAATTGAGTTCTCTTCCGCATGGAAGCATCAAAACCAACAAAAACCCAACTAAAATAGATCAAAACCATGTAAATCCGAAAATAAAGAAAACTTAGATCTAGAACAGTGGAGACTCCAAATCACAAAATGTCAAGTTCTAATGTAGATCTCCATGGCCTAATCTAGCTAATGGACAAATAAAAAGTGGTTCTCATGTTGTGGCAAGGTGCACTTGCCTATGGTGTTGGTGAGTTGTGTAGAGGAAGGAAGAAGAAGGAGAGGGAGAAAATAAATGAAAGAGTTATGAGGAGAGAGAAAAGGTTGGTAGGGTTTTAATGAGGGTGGTTGTGGTGGGTTGAGGGTGAAGCATAGGCTAAGGTGGTCTAATGCATGCTAAAACAACCAATCCTACTCCACAAAATAAAACCAAGCCAAGTCAAAACCCATTTTACAAGAAAACCAAAAATCCGCAAGTCGTCAAAATTACAATTACAGGCCAGAATTTGAGAAAATAAAATACAGGTCCAAGATACATGCAGGCTTAACCAAAATACGTGTTCTGAGATATGGGTGTTACAACTCTACCCACCTTAAAAGAATTCCGTCCTCGGAATTTAATCAAGGAGTTAGAGAGACAAGGACAAGTCATACTATTCACATGCATGCTATACTAAGCAGTCAATCAGACAATCACGCATGCAAGCAAGGACGGAAGGCATAAGGCATAAGGAAGACATTATACCTTATGAGTCAAACAAGTCGGGATATCGCGATCGAATGTCGTCCTCACACTCCCACGTTGACTCACCTAGAGAGTGATGACCCCAAGCAACACGGACTAAACTAATAGTCTTGTTCTTGAGTATCTTCTTCCTCCGGTCCAATATAGACACGGGCCTCTCCTCATACGAAAGGTTGGTACCAACAACAAGTTCCAAATAGTCTAGGATGTGGCTCGGGTCCGGGATATACCGTCGTAATTGGGATACATGGAATACGTCATGCACCTCACTTAGCGACGGCGGAAGAGCAAGACGATAGGATACATCTCCTACTCGCTCCAGGATATCGAACGGCCCTATATACCTAGGACTAAGCTTTCCCCATACGCCAAAGCGAATGACGCCGCGGTTAGGCGAGATCCTAAGGAATACATGGTCGCCGATAGCAAACTCTAAGGAACTCCAATGAGCATCGACCCAATGTCGCTGGCGGTCTTGGGCAACTCGAAGTCGATCTCTGATCCTTCTGACCACTTCAACTGTCTGGGCAATCATTTCTGGACCGAGCATCTGCCTCTCTCCAACATCATCCCACGCTAGCGGGAATCTGCACTTCCTTCCGTATAGAGCCTCGAATGGTGCCATCTGGATGCTGGCCTGGAAGCTGTTGTTGTACGAGAACTCTACCAGGTGCAGGTGATCCTCCCACGAACCACCGAAGTCAAGGGTACAAGATCTCAGCATGTCTTCAAGAGTCTGGATTGTGCGCTCTGACTGGCCATCTGTCTGCGGATGATAAGCTGAGCTAAACTGGAGACGAGTTCCCAAACTCTCTTGTAGGCTACGCCAAAAGTGTGACGTAAACCTTGAATCTCGGTCCGAGGTAATGCTGATTGGCACACCGTGAAGCCTGACAATCTGCCTGAGGTACATCTCTGCCAACTGAGCCGTTGACTGCCCAACTCTGAATGTAAGAAAGTGGGCCACCTTCGTGAGCCTGTCAACTATAACCCAAATAGCATCTCTACCAGCTGGGGATCTAGGCAATCCAGTCACAAAATCTATGGTCACGTGCTTCCACTTCCATTCTAGAATCGGCAAGGGCTGAAGAAGTCCAACGGGCCTCTGATGTTCAGCCTTAACCTGCTGGCAAACCAAACACCGAGAGACAAACCGGGCTATCTCCCTCTTCATGCCATTCCACCAGAAATGCTGACGAATATCTCGGTATATCTTCGTGCCACCGGGGTGAATAGAATACTGCGAACTATGAGCTTCTGCCATAACTTCCTGTCTGATATCTCCACTGGGTACACAAAGACGAGTGCCATGTCGAAGTGTACCATCTTCATGAATGCACAACTCTGGCCTTCTTCCTGCCTCACACTCTGCTCTGAGCCGCTGAACCTTGGAATCTGTAGACTGCACCATCCGGATCCTCTCAACTATGCTGGACTGAACCTGTAGACTGGCCATCAATGCCACGTTGGTAGGAAGAACCACTTCAATTCCTATCTTCTGGAAATTCGCTAATAACTCTGGTTGCGCCGTCAGGAAATAAACTCCGGCTCTCCTGCTCAACGCATCTGCTACAACGTTGGCCTTCCCTGGGTGATATTGCAAATCCACATCGTAGTCCACCAATAGCTCAAGCCATCTTCTTTGCCGCATATTAAGGTCCTTCTGGGTGAAAACATACTTCAGACTCTTGTGATCAGTAAATATCTCTACTATATCTCCATACAAGTAGTGTCTCCACAACTTAAGTGCAAACACTACTGCTGCCAGCTCCAAGTCGTAGGTTGGGTAATTCTTCTCATGATCACGAAGTTGACGTGATACATAAGATATTACCTTCCCATGCTGCATCAAAATACACCCCAATCCTCTGCCTGAAGCGTCGTAATAAACTGTGAATCCTCCGGTCCCATCCGGAAGAGTGAGAATGGGAGCCGTTATCAAACCTCGCTTCAACTTCTCAAATGATTCCTGACACTCTGCTGTCCAAACAAACTGCGTATCCTTGCGGGTCAACTGGCTCATCGGTGCTGAAATCCTTACAAAATCTGAAACGAATCGCCGGTAGTAGCCGGCTAATCCAAAGAAGCTGCGAACTTCTGCCACTGAGGTGGGTACTGGCTAGGTCTCGATAGCCACAATCTTCTGGGGATCTACTTCCACTCCTCTTCGAGTAATGATGTGACCCAAGTACGAAATGTGATCGAGCCAGAACTCGCATTTGCTGAACTTGGCGTACAACTGATGCTCTCTAAGCGTCTGAAGGACAACTCTGAGATGCTGCTCATGCTCTGCTTCGCTCTTACTGTAGACCAGGATATCATCTAGGAACACGATCACGAACTGATCCAAGTAAGGCATGAAAATGCGATTCATGAGGTCCATGAATACAGCAGGTGCATTGGTCGCTCCAAAGGGCATAACAAGGAACTCCCAATGTCCATACCTAGATCGAAAAGTTGTCTTCGGGATGTCCTACTCTCTGACTCTGATCTAGAGGTATCCTGACCGCAAGTCTATCTTCGAAAATACCGAAGCCCCTCTGAGTTGATCAAACAAGTTATCTATCCTTGGGAGAGGGTATCTGTTCTTGATTGTCACTGAGTTCAAGGTACGATAATCTATACATAGCCTGGACGTACCATCCTTCTTTTTTACAAGAAGCATCGGGGCTCCCCAAGGCGATCCACTTGCACGAATGAATCTCTTGGTCCTGAGTTCTTCAATCATCTTGTACAAAATCTCCAACTCTGAAGGCGCCATCCTGTAGACTCGCTCTGATACTGGTGCTGTTTCGGGGATCAAGTCTATAATGAACTCAATCTCCCGCTCTGGCGACATCCCTGGAAGTTCCTCTGGGAAGACATCTGGAAACTCTTCAACTATCTTGGGCAACTGTACTGCTGCTACTGCCATCCGTAATACTGGAAAAGATGGCTCCACCGTGCCTCTGGAAAATAAAGACTCTGGCTCTCCTGGAATGCTGAAAACAACTCTGCCAACATGGCAGTCTATCCTAGCATACTGGTTCCTCAACCAATCCATGCCTAAGACTACATCATAGTCTGCCATAGGGAACTCTATAAATCTAGCGGGGAACTCTCTACCGCTAACTACGATCCGACACGAGGAAAACACTTGATCTACTCCCACAAGACCATTACCAGTAAGTATATTAAGCCTCACTGCTAATGACTCGGGCTCCAATCTTATCCGTGTCGCGAATCGTGCAGACATGAATGAATACGATGTACCGGAATCAAATAATACCAATGCTGGAGAGGAGTTGACGAGAATAGTACCTGCCACTACCTCACCTGGTGCAACTTCTTCTTCTATAGCCATCATCATAGCCTGACCTCTAGCTGTGGGTCCTCTCTGCTGGAAACCTCTCTGCCTGCTCTACACTTGGGCTTGGGTGAACTGCTGCTGGTTCTGCTGATGAAACGCCTGGGCCTGAGGCAATAATAGCCTCGGGTACTGCTGCTGCTGCACAGGTGCTGGTCCCCTAACCGATGGACTGGTTAGGTTGGATGAGGACGAACTACCCCTATTCGGGCAGGCTCCTATCTTGTGATCCGCTGCTCCACAAGCTAGGCACAATCCTTGCGCCCTACGACAATCTGCCACCACATGGCTCGGCTTCCCACAATGAGAACATCCCATCGCGGAAGTCTGCTTCTGCTTCTGCTGCTGCGGGTACGTCGGGGTTGAATGCTGAACCGACGTCACTGAGGCCGCCCGCCTCGGAGTTCCAATAGTCAAACCCCTTGCTGTCGGGACTGGAGCTGACGATTGGTGCATCTGACTGTGGGACCGCTTCCTACCTCCGGTCCTATCCACGATCCTCTGGGAGGTATACTCATGCCTCCTAGCTGCTCTCAATACTACATCGAACGTCTGGTGTTCGAACTGCTCGACTGCCAATAAGATCTCCAAATGTAGTCCTTGCTGGAACCGCTGGGCCCTATCAAACTCGGTTGCCACCAAGGTGGGGACAAACCTACTGAGTCTAGAAAACTCAGATGCATAACTGTCGACCGATCTGCCTCCTTGCTTTAAGTTGGTGAATCTCGTCTGCAGGTCGTACCGGGCCACAGCATCAAAATACTTCGTCTGGAATCTTTCTCTAAACACCGCCCAAGAAATGGGTGCCACTAATCCCATGGTCTGTGCTGCCCACCAACTGCGAGCTAAGTCCAGCAACTATAGCCGTACCACGGCCACCTTCTCATTCTCAGGTGTCCTAGCTACTTCCAGAACCACCTCGGTATCCTGAAGCCAAGCGTCCGCGGCAATCGCATCTTCACTGCCGTCGAAGAATGGAGGGTTCAAGTGCTTGAAGCTGTTGGCCGCGCTGTTCCCTGGATTACCGCCTCTGGTCAAAGTATCTGCCACTACCTGGTGCAAGGCGTCTCCTCTGCGATCCTGGAAAGCTATCAAGGTCTGATGAGACCTACCAAAGTGCCATCATCCGGCTCGGCAGGCTGAACGGGCTGAACTGGGGGCTCTCCTCTAGGAGGTATAACTCGGAAGGCAACTCCAGAATGTTGGGCTTGATCTCCAGGTTGCTGGTCCACAGGAGGTGCTCCACCTTGCTGATCGGTGGGGTCAGGTACAGTGCCGTTGAAGAAGACGACATAGGGAAATCAATAAGGAAGGACCAGGACAGATCAACGATACAAGCACATGATCAGGGCAAGAATCCAGAGATACAGAGGATATGAATGAAGATCAAGGACGAGTACTGATTGAGACATCTATTAGGTAAACCCTCACATTTCTTGATTGACAAGACCTGCATGGGCCACCACTTAAACCATGTCACGCCCCAGAACCAGAATACTGGAGAGCGGGGGCGAACATAGCCAGCTACGTATATTAAAATGAAGTCCATCTCGCCATACGGTCACGGCTGTCTAGATATGAGGGTTTACTACAAGCCAACAGTCTCTTAAGGTCAAGCCTACTGTCTCAATCTCAAGCAAGTAATACAATTACAAGATGTTTGATCACCAAATATACAATAAAAGGCGTCACAAATATTACATATCAGCTGATCATGAAGCTAGTCGTACAAAATGCAAGGACTAGCAAGAGTTAAGTCATATATGATCAATCCTAGGATTTGTTAATCATGTTTACAGCCCGTAGGCAGACAGTAAGTAAAGGTGCATCGAGCTAACAGGTGCTCGTTGGCTAAACGCCTCAAAAGAATAAATTTACAATAGAGTGAGCGAAACAAAATAGAAAACCCACTCGTAGCCCGGGTTCCTTCTAGTCGCTACCATCAGGCTGGAGGTTCGGTAGATCCTCGGGTGCTGCTCCAAAATCTGGCCACACAAAACCAGCTGGGTCAAACCCCAGAAAGAGCAAGTGCCACAAGGGAGGCCACGAAATAAGAACAAAAGCCAGCATATCAGAACATATTAAAAATGAAAAAAAATACAAGTAAGAGAACAACAGGGCAATAAACGACTAGGGACGTGGAACCATTCCGGAAACCAGGTTACAACCCATAAACCAAACAAGGACCGGGGTTGTAACCCTTCGTCTGAATAGCACTCTGTCTCTACCCGTTTATTGTTAAGATAAGTAAAACAATCATGTACAGGAGTGCCAAGTACAGGGACTAGACCAGACTTAGACAGGGCTAGACAATATCCATTCACAAGCGGCCAAGCAATTTCTACGGCTTACTACTTTAACTAACTAGGGTTATCACAAGCCTATTTACTAACAAGATGCAATGAGAATTCTCCAGTCCCAAGCCCTGCAGACCATCCAGTTATCCTTCTGTGGGTTGAGAGTATGGTTGGATACATCGCCCAGGAGATGATATACCCTTAGGTGACTTAGAGGGTGCAACACATGACAGTGTGCTGGAAATGTGCTCTACTCGTCGGCAAGCTACAAGTCCAATTAAGAGCGCCCAGATAACAAGATTACCTGTGACTGGAAATTCTCCATGAACTATAGTTAGATCTAGTCATTAGCCTAATCCATGTTCAGTACGAATCCCTGACCGTGGGGAAACCAGGGAGTCACGTCCTAGACATGATGCAAGACAAGACAAGTGGATTGCACAAGCAAGCAAGCAGGAACACCCACGGTGTCAAGGTTGATTATACAAGTCAAGTTACAAGTCGAGTAGCAAGTTACAAGTCAAGAGTGCGCCGCCACGGCCACTATCAAGTTATCAGGTTACAAGTCAAGAGTGCACCCCATCGGGTCACTATCAAGAAGATCAGAAAGTACCAGGATCGTAAATCACAGAAAACCACGAAAGTCGTACTGGTCATAGCAAATTCTGAAAATCGTGTCAAGTCGAGTTGGGTCAAGATAGTCGTGCTGTGTGGAACAAAATCTCAAAACCCAATCCACAAAAGAGAAGCCAAGCTTAAAAAAATAAAACTAAAACTCCAAGAGCCAATGGGTTGCGCAAGGGGTCAGGGGGTTGGATTGTGCAGGGGTCAGTTGTGCAGGGTGCCAAGTGCGCAGGGGCACAGGGCGCAGGGTTGGGTGGCGCATAGGGCCAAGTGCGCAGGGGTCAAGTGCGCATGAGCAGACTGCGCATGGACAGATTGCGCATGAGCAGACTGCGCATAGATGCATGGCGCATGAGCAGACTGTGCATGAGCAGACTGCACAGGAGCAGACTGCGCATGGATGGATGGCGCATGAGCAGACTGCGCACGAGCAGACTGCGCAGGAGCAGACTGCGTATGGATGGATGCGCGCTGGGGTTGAGCGCAGTTCGCCAAGAGGCAAGCAGCGCGGTCGGCGCTGCGCTAAAGTGCGCAGGCCGAGAGGGGGATGCGCAGTCCAGCACTGCGCTAAAGAGCGCAGGCTGCAGTCTTCTTCTCCAGGCCGAGAGCAAGCATCAAGAACACCAAAAATTCCATTCTTCATATCTTGGTCAAATCAAAGCCAAATCTAGATTTCCAAAGTTCTAACTTGAGTAAAATTGAGTTCTCTTCCACATGGAAGCATCAAAACCCACAAAAACCCAACTAAAATAGATCAAAACCATATAAATCCGAAAATAAAGAAAACTTAGATCTAGAACAGTGGAGACTCCAAATCACAAAATGTCAAGTTCTAATGTAGATCTCTATGGCCTAATCTAGCTAATGGACAAATAAAAAGTGGTTCTCATGTTGTGGCAAGGTGCACTTGCCTATGGTGTTGGTGAGTTGTGTAGAGGAAGGAAGAAGAAGGAGAGGGAGAAAATAAATGAAAGAGTTATAAGAAGAGAGAAAAGGTTGGTAGGGTTTTAATGAGGGTGGTTGTGGTGGGTTGAGGGTGAAACATAGGCTAAGGTGGTCCAATGCATGCTAAAACAAACCAATCCTACTCCACAAAATAAAACCATGCCAAGTCAAAACCCATTTTACGAGAAAACCAAAAATTCGCAAGTCGAGCCAAAAATATAATTACAGGCCAGAATTTGAGAAAATAAAATACAGGTCCAAGATACATGCAGGCTTAACCAAAATACGTATTATGAGATATGGGTGTTACACTTATGGATTTCGACCACGTCGTCTGGTTTGTCGGGACGCACGTCGTATCCGTGGAAATTTCTAAAATTCTTAATATTTTGAAAACAGATTTTGCCAACTTTGGGAAACCAATTTTTCAGCGCTCAGTCAATAAAATTGACTTCTACAAAAAGGGTTGTCAAACCCTATAGGTTGTCTAGGTCAGTATTTAGTTGGTTTTTGTAAACTCCTAATGGTTGGTTCAAAATCTGTCTTCCAAACACGGGTTTTGGGACTGTTTTTGGCTCTATTTTAGAACAGATTTTACTCGACTTCGTGTCGATTCTCGGGACTGGTTGTTCGACTATATCCAATCCTATTTATTGTTATTCCAAAGGGTTATGGTGTGAGCGTATATGAAGAAATGGATCAAATAATGATACGAAGATGAATACGATATCGTACCGCAAAGTTGGGGGTCGTAACTGTGTTGCGTGCACATCTAGCGGTTTGGGCGGCGGTTCAGGCGACCTTCGCGGTTCATATGGTGGTGCAGCCGGCCGAGGAAGTTCGTAAGGGCGGCTTTGTGTTGGTGTTTAGGGTTTAGGGTTTGATCCTCCTCTCCTCTCTCGATTATATGTATATAAAGGGTCGCAGTTTCTGCTGTACAGGTTTCTGGCTATGCGAGTTGGGAGGCTCGGTCTGGCCCCTTTTGTGGGCTGCGGGGGCTTTGAGGATTTGTGACTCGCGAGAAATTCAGTTGAATTTCTTGCGAGTCATTTAATAGGATTTAGATTTTCTTTCTTTTCATATATGACCATATATATATATATATATAGATATATATATATATATATATATATATATATATATATATATATATATATATATATATATATATATATATATGCATAAATGTTCAATAAACACCAAAGACTCTTAATAATACTTTTTCTTGGATAGTTTCTATACATAAAATCTATCTACACGATAATATATTTTTCTTAAAAACACAAGTAATCAATAATAAAGATATTTTATAATAATCATAGTGTCAATAATAAATTCTTTCAAAAAGTATCAATAATAATAATAATAATAATAATAACAAAATACAATAACCAATAATAGGTATAGTATTGGATGACACATTATACTCCTACCTTAATTGGATCACCGAAAATTGTGCAAAATTATAAAAGGTCATATCAACATTAATAACACTATTTTATATGTAAAACAATTTTTAGAAAATATTTGTCAATCCAAAATTAAAATATGAAGTATATGCATCTACTTAAAATATGTCTACATGGACAACTTTGGTCTCACTACGTGCCTACATGGGCTCGGGTTCGGTTCGGGTCCAGTTTGACTGGTTTGGTTCAACCGGGTTCCCTAAAAGTCGATATCTTAATAATAAATAATAAATTTTATTTATAGGTATCATGTCACAACTTGGCCTGGTTTTTCTAGTTGGGACACACTTTCGGCTCGGCCTTCCCTAACATGGCTAATAAACTAGTCAAGACACACAACCACGCTATCCATGCCATGATTTCTAGTCATCTTGCACTCCAAATCTTATCCATGACTAAAGCCTTCTCTCATATAACCATTTAATTAAATGTTTATAAAATTCCAAAAATTACCATTTAATTCAAAATATAAAAAAAAATATTTCAAAATTTTGGGAAGAGAGGTTACACAGACACCCCTACACTCGAATGATATTCAAGTTAGGTCTGGCTTTGAACCAGAGTTCATGAGGAGTGATGTCAGAAGTTGCATACGGCACTCTATTCAGAATAAAAGTGGCCGTCAATGTAGCTTCTCCCCAATAGCATTTTGGAAGACCCGCAGTCAACAGCATTGAGTTCATCATTTCTGTCAATGTTCTGTTCTTCCTTTTTGCTAATCCGTTAGATTGAGGAGAATACGAAGCAGTAGTCTCATTTATGATTCAATGTTCTTTGCAGAACGATAGGAATTCATGAGATCGATACTCTCCGCCTCGATCACTTCTTAATCTCTTGAATTGTTGTCCAGTTCGTTCAGCTTCGGCCCTGAACTCTTTGAACTTCTCGAACGCTTCGTCTTTAGACTTCAGCAAGTAAACGAATGTGTATTTAGAGAAGTCATCAGCGAAGGTTATGAAATACTTCATCTCGGCTTTTGTAGAGAATTGTTTGAAGTCACAGATATCGGAGTGTACCAACTATAGAAGATCTGTGTTTCGATTAACCCAATGAAAGGGTTTCTTTGTGATCTTCGTCTGAGCACACATTTCACATTTATCTATCTTACTCCCACATTTGGAGATAAGTCATAGACTAGACATTTTGTTTAATTTTTTTTACAATGAACATGTCCTAATCTATTATGCCACAATTCAAGAGTATAATCAGAATGAGCGACTGCATTAATTTCATTAGACTGAGTTACAAGCTGAAGTTTAAATATCCCTTTGGTATAAAAGGCTTTTTCGAAGTAGGTTCCTTTTATGGACATCACCATCTGACCAGCATTGATGTTCATCCTTAGACCTGCGTTACAGAGTAGACCTCCAGAGATCAGGTTCTTTGCAATAACAGGTACATGCTTCACGTCTTGGAGCGTCAGAGACTTCCCTGATGTCAGCTTCAATACCACTGTTCCTATCCCTTGCACTTCAGTTTGTGCCTGGTTCGCCACCATAACATTTTCAGAGGTTGGTTTGTACGTGGTGAACCATTCTTTACTAGAGCAGACATGGCATGTGGCACCAGTGTCTACCCACCAGTTAGACTCAGCCCCCACCGCAGTGACATGAGCAATCATAGCAATTACGTCAGTAACCATGGAAACCTTACTTGGCTCACCTTGCTCTGACTGCTTGGGCTTGGATCAGCAGTCACTCTTGTAATGGCCCTTCTTGCCACAGTTAAAGCAAGTCACATTGGACTTTGGCTTCTGGTGCTTGAAAGAAGATTCATTCACTTTCAGATTAGTGAAGTCATTCTTCTTGTGGTGGGAAGCCACCTGCTTTTTCTTGAATTTTTTCGTCTAGACTAAGTTGGCTTAGCCATCTGGTTGGACAAAATGTCCACCTTCAGTTGAGCCCTCATCTACACGAATATGGAACCAAAAATGAGATGGACTTAGTTGATGTTAAAGAAAATGTCCTGCCTGAATGAAAGAAAGAATAGGATTCAGAGGACTTAAAAAAAAAAAATTGGAATACAGATTTTGTTGTTGTTTGACTTGTGAGCTTGAAGACTTCGATTCAGGAAGCTTGCTTATATGATCAAGCTTTAAGTAGGCCGATATGGATGTTTACATAGTACAATTGTATGTACTGATTGGTTGTGGTGACAATACGAATTTGGTAGTCCGATGTTGAAATAATCAAGTGCTAGGTATTAATTGGCATAGTCTAAATAGCATCGAGTTTGAAGTGTTACTTTAATATATATTCCTTATGAGAATTTGTAGCAAGCAAGGGTCCATAGCTCAGTGGTAGAGCAATTGACTGCAGATCAATAGGTCACCGGTTCGAACCCGGTTGGGCCCTCTTTTTTTAAACATTGTTAATATCTTCTTATTTTAGTTGACCTTTAAACTAAATTATAATCTTCCTTTATACAAATTTTTATTTTAACTTTGATTCCCTTCGTACCTGGTTGAGTTCTTGAAAAGTATAATATTGTTATTTAGTAGTAAAAAAAATGTAATCTTTTTTACTTTTATATTAGGCAAAACTTAAAATTACTGCATTTTCTCTTTATTAAGAAATTTTTAATCATAATTTGAATTTTTCATATTAAGGAAAGTTTTTATTTCTTAACCTAAAGAAACTAGTTTTTTTTTGCTTTGACCAAATTATTCTATTCCTTCCTCTTTATTAACACTATTGTGGTGCACGCACACAAAAAAATATTGTTAAAAATATAGACATTTCAAAGCATCGAGCTCGGTAGCGAGCCTCTTGTCCTTATCCCTGTCTACTTCAAATTTAGGGAAAGGTGTTTTTTTCTTTTCGCATCTCGGATGCTTGGGAGTCGGATTATCGGCTTATTATAAGCCCTTAACGGGATTCATGGTCGAAAAGACTAGCAGCAGCTCCCGCTAAAGCAGTTCTGACCCCCTTCAATGCATCTTCAATCCCTTCCCTCACATCTCCCTCTCTCAGGGCATTCTCCGCCTATTCTCTTTCTCTTTCTCTTTCTCTTTCTATTCATTCGTATCTAAAGTATGTCACTTCCGGATAGCTAGATTCGATAGTTGCTGACTTTGTACAAGTCATCCGGGCGCGCTACGGCAACATAGCCTACGCTTGCTGCTTGCTGGTTTTTTTATCATCCAATCTACAACAAATCGAATGAAACCGCTTCCTCACTTCGCTCGCCTTGTTCCGCTCTCGCTCGCCGCTACTCACGGTTTCTCTTTTGATTTTCCTTCCTTTAGCTACTAGTTGTCTCAAGGTGCTACTTGATGTGCTCTTTTCATGGTTCCTTGCCTTTGAAAGCCTGCCAGAAAGCTTCCTTTCGTCCGCTCCGGTCTCTACCTGTCACAGGTCCATGGTTAACTCGACCTCTCTCTTACTCCCCTATTTGAGCTTCGAAACCTACTCGTTATTCCATTGGCTTATCGAAAGCAGCGAGCCCAAAAGAAAACGACAGTAATTTGTGACAAAGAAAGGAAAGGGCTCTCATCATTCAGTTGAAAGGCGCTGTTAAGCCATGTGCTTTCTCGGTTGAAGGATGGGATTAATGCCTAGAGATCTGCATGATTGAAACCCAACACAAGTTCGATTAGATCCCATAGAGTCCCATCCCTTTGGACTTTTTGTCGAGGGCAGGATCTTAGGAACCCTCTCAGTCTGTTTATACTTAACCTTGGGCTGGGGACAGGCTAATCATTGACGAACCTTCGCCCACGTCTGTCTCCGAGTCAACTCGCAAACGGCGTAGGAGGCTTTCAGCCCCTCTGTTTTCCTCCAACCCGGAGGGTCACAGGGGGATGTCCCAAGCTCTTGAAAGATATGAACAACGGACATCCGCTATGGTGGAAGAAAAAGTGGACATCAACGGCGGAACTTGAAGTGAACCTAGAATCGTAATTATATTAAAATATTTTAAATATAATTTGACTATATTTTATTAGGATTTATTATAGATATTTTTTAAGAATTTTGGTTATGCATTTAGTTAGATAACATAATGTATTTAGTTTAAATATAATTTAAATATTGAATATATAATATGATTTGTTATATGTTAATAGTTAGAAGAATTTAGAACTTTTATTTTTAACTACCTGAGGAGGTACGGTAGTCAAATTATTTTTTTGGAATTTATTTATTTACGTCTTGGACATGTCATTTTTGAGTCGTTTCCAAGCCGCATTATAATAGTAGAGATTCTATATTTTATTTAATTTTACTTTTTTTAATTTCTTTTGAGAATTTTTGTTTAATTTTAATTTGCATATCAAGAACAATTTTTAACTTCAAAAACGTGAAGAAAAAAGTTTTAACATCTGTTTTTAGAAGAAAAAATTGACATGACTACATATTGTCGCCTCAGAAAATTCCAATTTCTAAATTGAACCAAACACGTGCTCTGAGCCAATTTCTTGAATTTCAATCATAAAATTCCAACTCCGAATTAACCGTACCCCATGATTCTCAATTTCAAGTATTCTGCCGTTATATTATATTCCGGCTCATTGTTCCAATATTTGGAATTCAATAACTTTCATAATCTATTCTACTATATGATGTGTTTATTTTCAAAAATACCCTACAATATATATATATATATATATATATATATATATATATATATATATATATATATATATATATATATATTCTACTATGTAATGTAAAAAACAGGCTTTACTATCAAAATTTTCTTTCTTTCCAAAAATATCCTTCAACATTTATACTAATTAAAAACAATAAATACAACAAATACCACTGACAATCATATAAAAGATGCATTCTGAAAAAAAAAAAAGTAATATATTACAAAAAATCGAAGGATTCATGCTACTTGTTAAGTCTTCTAAGATCTTACCATGGAATTCATATGATTGAACCCATAACCTATCTCTAGTAATATAAGAGGGGCTTCAAAACGGCTCAAGATTGACACTACTAAAATAAGGCAAATTAGCGACGTCATGATACGTCGCTAATAATGACAATTACGTCGCTAATCGTAATTGGCGACGGCTTTAGCGACGTAAAGTGAAGGTCGCTTTTAAGCTAGTCGCAGATGGCAAATTCGTCGTCCTACTTCGCTGTTTGCGATGTCCCAGCCGTGTCGCTAGGTCGTCACAAAGTTAGCGACGTAGCGCGACGAAAACTTTACGTCGCAAACTTAGCGACGTAGTGCGACTTCTTAGCGACGTTTAGTTCTATTGACGTGATGACGTGGCATGCCTGCCACGTCAGCAATGTGGCGACGTACAGCGACATAACGCCGCTAATTAGCGACGTATAGCGACGTCCACTTTTTGTCGCTATCCGTCGTTATACGTCGCTATCCGTCGCAGACTACTGAAAAAAATTAAAAAAAATATAATGTGTATTTTTGTTATGCTGTGTGTCTGTGTTTACAGTGTGTGTGAAGTGCAGTGTTCGAACCATCGACAGTTTCGCTTACTGTTCTATGTTTTATCTTGGATAAAAAGAGCAACAGTTCATGGTGCACTTCTCAGAGCTTCCTCTTCACGTCCTTCACCTTCTCGGGATCCTGTACGACGTCCCGAGAGAGTGAAGGATGTGAAAATGAAGCTCTCAGAAGTACACCCTGAACAGTTGCTCTTTCTGTCCAAGATAAAACATATAACAGTAATCGAAACTATCGATGGTTCCGAACACTACATTTTACATACACTGTAAACACAGACACACATTATCACAAAAATACACATTATATTTTTTTAAAATTTGGGCAGCACCTCCTTTGTATATCAGATCATCACTTATAACCCAGCGTAGGTATATTTGTCATCCCCGTCACAGATATCATCATAATTAAGTCTCCCATCATAACAGTCTACAACTAATAGATGAATAACAGTCTCCCATCATAACAGTCTACAACTAAATATCATACATGTACTCAATGAAAATACCAATAAATTAAATATCACAAACATACATGTCCAACAGAGTCAAATAATAATGAAAATCAGTGTACAGAACGGTCAATGGGCCTATAGGGCCAATACATACAAAGATGATAAAAAAAATATACTGGATCAGTGAGGACCCATGCCGCGCATCTGGGATAGAATGTACTCATACTGCTCCTAGGTGAGCTGCACCGTAGGGGCAGTAGGAGGCAGTGCAATCTCTGGAATCGGTGCCGTCGATGGACCGGGAGGACGCATTTGCTCCAGCTCTCGCAGTCGCTCACCATGCGCAGCCAGGGTACTCACCATCCTCTGAGTACTCTCCTCAATCGAAGCCGATACCTGAGTGAGTGAGGCAGACATGGTCCTCTGCGATCCCTCAAGCTCGACCTGTCTACGCTCTGTATGCTGCGTAGACTCGGTGAGCGTGTGCAAGCTGGCAGCTGTAGCCTGCTGCAGACTCATCGGCTCCTGTATACTGTGCTCGACCGCATCAAATCGTCCGGTGATCATCGGAGGGTCGGATCGTCGCTCGACCGCATCAGAAATCTGCTGTTGCAACTCGCGACGCAGCTCGTCGATCTGACGACGAATATCCTGAGCTTGTGACGACGCCTGCGAAGCCGGAGACTGCACACTGACAGAGGGGGCCCGGGATGACTCCGAAGCCAAATACGTGACGTAGGATCCCGTACCGCAGTACGTACCCTTCTGAAGACCGCCAACGACGGTCATCCAGAGGTCGTCCGGCGATGGAGCTGTAGGCGGCTGGGAGGAAGTATCAGCCCCTCCCTCTGCTGGCGTACTAGCAGCAGCAGCCGCCTCCTCCTGTAGCCGAACAAACTCGGCCTAGAACAATGTTTGCTAACGTGTAAGTGTTTGCTAAAGTCTATATTGATATCTATTTTCATATTTTCTAAATTATAGTAAATTAATATAAAGAATAGAACGTACATATGCCTGCGTCGCCCTCTCGTCAATGAACTCCCCAGCCCTCCGATGGGTGACCAGGAAGACGGTCACCATGTTCGGGTCCTCACCCTTTTTTACCTGTTAAAATATATTATCTATTATTAGTATTAAACATTCTATCGAACTATATATAAATTAATGTCCGTCATAGGAAACGTACCAGACGACGAAAATGCTCCGTCATCGGAATGGAGCCGCCATACCACTTACTGGCACTCGACCGCGCCACCTTGGCCTTGTCAGACCGCTCCTGGTACCTAGCATCGGCGAATCTAGCCTTCATCGCAGTCCACTGCTCTGGCGTGATCCAACCATGGATCGGCTTTCTAGAGCGATCACGAGACTTCTGGTCGTGGATCGCATCACGGATGAGCTTGCCTGCGACGGCAGAAAATTGGGACTCGATCTTCGCCGCCCGGTGTGGTAGATAGAAATAGGTCCTCTATAAGAAGTAAAATAGAAAAGTTATATAATATACACAAATAATTATTAAAATTTAAAAATAAATAAAATTTTTACCTTGAAGTGGGCCAACCAAAAGGCCTTCCTATCTGCGGGAGCATCTGAGTAGTTAATCCAAGGCCCACCATAGTTCTGCCTCAGAAATAACCCCAGCTGTCTCTGTACTGCAGGAGGCCGATATCTATACAATAATAATTTTTATGAATATATATGTACATATAATCATTTGAGAAATCTATATTAACTAATTAACTTACTTCGTAGGCCCGTCCGTCCAAATCTCCATACGCGTCTCGCCCGGGGGAGCGTATGAAGGGTCGCTCTCACCTCCTGCCTGGGCAGGATCAGTCTGATCGCCATCCTCCATATGCTCGGCGTCGGCTCCCCCCATGGAGCCGTCAGCAGGAGGAATGCTGGACGCGGGATCAGGAATGCTGGACGCGGGATCAGGAATGCTGGATGCGGGATCAGGAACGCTGGATGACGAGGGAGGAGTCGCCAACCTGCTGGAACTTCCCTGTCCCGGTAATGGACCGGGAACAGAACGGTACAATGGCGTACTCGGAGATGAGGATGAGGGTACGGAATCTCTATCCCCAGCCCGAGGCTGACGGGACTGCCTAATATAAAATCATCCGCGTCGTCCAGATGGTCTAGTCATACCTGATAATAGTCACAGATAAAAGTGTCACTAAAGTGTCACAGATTTATATGATAAAAGTGTCACTAAAGTGTCAAATATGATGATAAAACAAACGTACAGATTTAATCCTCTTCTGAAAATTCATCTAGTTCGTTTAGCTCATCATCATCTTCTTTTTCTTCTTCTTCTTCTTCCTCCTCCTCTATATCTTCACTTTCATCTGTATCTTCCTCTTCAGATAATTCTACTTCTTCTACATAATTAGATGTGTAATGAGGAACTTCCGTCGTGTCCACTTCTATAATATTTGTTACAAGAGGTAGTTCATCCTCTTGATAAGCTATATCGTCAACCTCAAAGGTATTTCTAGCTTTAGTCTTGTATACTGCCCACCAGTCCGACCTTGTTGTTTCCCATTTAGGATAACTTGTGAAGTACACGAGCTGAGCCTGACTTGATAGGACAAATGGTTCATAGGCTTGATATCGACGTCGATAGTTTATATCAACAAGACCGTGCTTGTCTACTTTCCAACCTTGACCTTCAATCGGATCGAACCAATCACACCTGAATAACACAATCTTAGCAGGCTCTATTCCATAACTATATGTCAGCTCTACGATCTCCCGTAGCACGCCATAGAAATCATTGCCCGTATCAACATCTTTGTAGTTCGAAGATCTGATACACAAACAGCTGTTTTTGGTGGAGTCGAGATCCACAAAGTTGTCTCTGATCGGGCAAGTTGTTGACTTGAACCTAAACCCATTAACACGGTAGCTTGGCCATATTTTTGCAGCATAAATTGGTCCCTTGGCTAGCGTTCTAATAGACTCATTCTCAAGTCTTGCGTATGGACGATCGACCTAAATACCACGAAAGAAGAAATTAAGCTCATTCTCAATCAAGTGCATATACAGAAAGGTAATTACAGAGTTCTCAATTCTTACATATGCACTCAACCATGATAAAAAATAATGCATCATTTCTTGTTCTAGTTCTTCTTCTGTTATGTGTGGCCTACTTGATCTCACATCATCATTAAATATGCTAAAAATAACATCGTTCAATTAATGTAATAGTATAATAATCAACACTATTAAAATAATATAGACGTATTAATTACTTACCCCTCCAGTTTTTCTACTTCCTCCTCGTCGCAGTTGAGTAATACATACACCTGAGCAGCCCTTAGCTCATCATCGTTCAGATATCTCTTCTTTATTTTACCCGATGGCTTTCCTGGAGCATTGAATACCTTCAGTATTGTATCATTACTTTCATGATCTCCGTCGTCGTTTCTGGAAGCTCTCGTTCTATTAGTTGCAATATGAGGCTTGAAATACATCGAGCAAAAGTTTGTAATCACCTCGAGAACATAGGCTTCACAAATAAAACCCTCGATCCGTGCCTTATTTTTTACCTTTCTTTTTAGGTGATTCAAATGTCGCTCGAACGGGTATATCCATCGATATTCGACGGGTCCACCAACACGTGCCTCATAGGATAGATGAATCGGCAAATGCTCCATAGAGTCAAAGAATCCAAGAGAAAACACCCTCTCTAGCTTGTACAGTGTTACCGCAATGTCCTTCTCTTGCTTTTCTAGACGATCAACGAGCAATTTCTTAGAACAAAGATCCCTGAAGAATATGCTAAGCTCCGTCAATGGATTCCAAACTGCCTGCGATAAGAATTTCTGAAATGCAATCGGAATTAACCTCTCCATGAATATGTGACAGTCGTGGCTCTTCATACCCGTCAATTTGTTTTCCTTCAGATCGGCACATCTTCTCAGATTTGACACATATCCGTCTGAAAATTTTAAGCCCTGGATCCACCGACAAAGTCTCACTTTATCCTCCTTGTCCAGCGAGAAAATTGACTTCGGTAGGAACTGTTTTCCATTCTGCTCTATCAAATGCAACGCAGGGCGTTTGCATATTTCTTCTAAGTCCAACCTGGCCTTGGGATTGTCTTTCGTTTTTCTCTTTATGTCCATCACAGTATTAATTATGTTATCAAACACATTCTTCTCAATATGCATGACATTAAGATTATGTCTGATCAGATTGGTACTCCAGTATGGCAGATCTCAGAATATGCTCCTCTTTGTCCAGTTATGATCTCTACCAAATCCATCGCACTTGTACCCAGTTGTAGGATCATCGATAGCACTTAAAAATCTCTAACCTCCTCCCATATCGTGGCTCTACACCACCTTGGTGGTGGATCACCCTTCTCTACAACGTCGGCACGGAATGCATTCATGTTCCTTCTGAACGGATGATCTTTTGGCAGAAATTGCCGATGACAATCAAAGAAGCACGGTTTTCCTCCGTATTTCAAGCGGAAAGCCTTACTACGGTCCATGCAATACGAACATGAGAGACGGCCATGAGTGCTCCATCCAGATAACATTCCATAGGCCGGAAAGTCGTTGATGGTCCACATAAGGGTTGCCTTCATCTGAAAATTCTGCTTCCTGGAAACATCGTACGTGTTAGCGCCTACTTCCCATAACTGATTCAACTCATCTATCAAAGGCTGTAAGTACACATCAATGTTCTTCTTGGGATTGTTCGGACCAGGAATTATAACGATTAGAAACATGTACTGAGTCTTCATGCACATCTAAGGCGGTAGGTTATACGGAGTGACAATCACAGGCCAGCACGAATACTGGGATCCCGAAAGACCAAAAGGAGTAAAATCGTCAGAAGATAGCCCCAACCTGACATTACGCGGATCTGAAACAAAATCAGGATACACTCGATCAAAGTGCTTCCACGCTTCTCCATCGGATGGGTGATCCAACACTCCTTCAATCTGTTCTCGCATGTGACAACTCATATTTTTGGCCGTCTCTTTCACCATAAATAAGCTTTGCAACCGCGGCGTTAAAGGCAAGTAGTGCATTGAATCGGTCGGTCTTCTTGCACCGGTAGACCTTTCTGTACTAGTTGTCTTATAGCGATCAGCACCACAAAATCTGCACACATTTGCGTCCTTGTCGTCTTTATAGTACAGCATGCACCCATTGTGACAAGAATCGATTTTCTCGTAGCCCATCCAAAGCGATCTCACCATCCTCTTAGACCGGTAGAAGTCTTTAGGCAACTTAGCACCATCAGGCAATATTTCTATAAGTAACTCCATAAGACGGTTGTAGCAATCTTACGACATGTTAAATTGGACTTGATGCTCAACAATCTTGTAACCACCTCCAACGGTGAATGATCCTCACAACCAGGATATAATGGAGTCCTTGCATTCTCCAGCAACTCCATGAACTGTACAGCATCGGCGTTCGGTGCCTCCTCAGGTGCATCATGATCGTCCGGATCGAAACTAGGCTCCGTCGCGTCAAAAATCATGTTCACCAATCCATCGTCGTAAGCAGCGTTGTTGTGGACATCCACATAAGACTCATACTCCGATGCTAAAGACACAAGTTCTCCGTGCGCGCTCCACTGATAGTAATTTAGCGTGAAACCCTTCGAGTATAAATGATACGTGACTTCCACTTCTGGATGATATTTCAAGTTACGATATCTCACACACGGATACTTAATTTTGGTACCGTCCATGTACTGAGGGAACGCCTTGGCAAACTGCAGGAACTGCTGTACACCCTCTATAAATTCATCTCGCACACCGCACATGTCATCAGGATGACGGTTGTACATCCACGAACGATTTCGTAAGTAGTAATTCATATCCATATCCAATTGAGGATAATTCTGTAAGATAGATACATGCACATTGCAGTCAGTGAATGAATGTTAAGACAGTTTAGATATGGATGCGCAACATAAACTGTTCATTCATTCCACATATTACAAACAAAGAATTTGAAGAAAAAAACAAAAACAACTGTGTTGGGACTAAAACAATTGTCTTGTGTCAAAGTGTCGTATCCGATAGACCGATACTAATCTGATACGATCGATACTAATCCGATACCAATTCTGATACTCATCCCAACTGTCCAATATCGACCCTTTGGGTCTACAAGAGTTACTTCACCCAGTTTGTCAAGAAAGGTAAAACTTTTTAAATTAATATCCAATATCGACACTTTGGCCTGTGCTTGAGCAGTATCCTAACTCAAACTATCTATCCACTAATAAAAATATCCTACTTAACATCTACTAACTCTCATTCCTTCTAACATAAACTAATATCCTATCTAAACTAACCCTTTAACTGAAACTAATATCTAAACAATGTTAATCATGAACTAACACCCTAACCTGGAAGTCCACACTGCTCAAGCACAGGCCAAAGGCCAAGTTATAAGGCAAAATGCAGGCAACTGCCTGTAGTATAGGCAAAACCAATATTGACGGTATATATACCGTCAACGTTTAAAAGTTTACTTGTCTTGACAAAATGAGTGAAGTAACTCTTATAGACCGAAAGGATACTCTATACACTCTATGTAATACGATATACCAATCATACCTACACTTCTAGGATACTCTATACACTGTAGTAATGATTGCCCTTACTAAT